>OX578140.1:89760607-90360607 GCA_951213105.1 Amaurobius ferox | reverse complement strand
TTTTGTAAAATAATGCAGCTGTTCCATGGCTTGTAACAAAGTTTCTGATATGACGTCAAGTGCAAAGTGACGTCAAGTAACACAGGTATAGGAAATTGCTTGAACAAATTTGCTGTCATCCATACAGGATTTTATATTTATAAAAATGCTATTTTTTATTTCCAATCGGAAACTTGGCATACATAAAGAGCAATAAAAGGGAAAGTTGAACAAAAACAAAGTTGTTCTTGTCCTATTCGGAATTTTGTGTCCCAATATCATTCCGTGTCAAAAACATTACGATTGGCCTTGCACCGCTAAATATGTGCTCAATTCGTAAAACCGTTATGTCTAGGATAGGGACAGTCAGTGTCAGACAGACCATCAATACAGAAAAACTGCTTCGCCAAATAATCATGTCAAATGGTCAGACAAACTTCGTAGCCCCTGCTTCACGGGTTTTTCAACCAGGTATATAATAGCTTTACTAGTATTTCCAATTCTTTGAAGCGAGTTTATTTTACAGATTTTGGTGAAATTATAAGTTTATATACTTTTTGGGTCCAAAGTTTATAGTATAAAATAAAGTTTCCCTGCCTGTCAATTGCTGCATTTTAAATCCCTTTACCACAATCATATATTCTTCCTGATAGTTTCTATAAATCTCTCAACATCCGAATATTCACTGCAGAATAATACATAGTTCTTTATTTTTTAATGTTTAAAGATATATTGATATTCGTACACATCCCCCTTGAGATACGAGATTGAGTTGATTCAATAGTCTGCATTAATGTGTCTTAAATTTTGACAGTATGGTTGCCTTCTTGAACTCAAGATAAAATACTTTCAGTAGCTCCAAGGTCACACGGATAGCAGTTACTTCCATATCAAATGCCACTCGAAGGTCTGTTGTATAAAAGCAATATGCGCCATTTTAACAATCGCGTCTTGTGATTACAAGTTGACGCTGCGTCTCAGACATGCATTGATGTGACTTAGGAAATTCCCATGGGTAGCTTTCAAACCTGTGCTCAGGAACATCTACGTCATTTTTGCGGCCGCGTCCCACCACTACATTTATTTGAATGATGCTGTTGTAATGGGACACTTGTCTGGCATACAGTTGGCGTCCCAGAGAAATCCCTGTCCCTCTTTTTGACACTACTGAAGCCAACTTGACACAAGTCTTTGCGTGTCATGTGAACTGTATCATTTAAATCAATGTATTGCGGATATTCGGCATCAACAATTGATGCCAAGAATGCGACTACAGACGTCGCTCGTTTGTACTGGTTTGCAAGGTTCTCAACTGGCATGTAAAAAACAAAACTATACCACTAAAGTCCTGATCCAGCTTTTGGAGAATCAATCATAAATGATACATCAAATAGCCTGAACTACTGAAAATGTTAAGTATTGCATTGATGGAAATATACTAAATTTATAAACCTAGCTATCCTATAAAATGTGAAAATCTAGTAGATCTATTAGAAAGGAGCTTTCAGATTACATAAAGAATGTAAAAGTAAATTACAATTCTCTTTATACTTGAATGTATGATTGAACTGTATTGCGTAACTTGCAGCCCTAATACTCTTTAAATGCACACGATAACGAGTTAAACAGATTTTTACGGTTAAAAGAAATTATGTATAACCCCGAACATGTATACAAACACAATATTCCACTCATGCAAAAGATTCAAACTTGGCTCCTGCGCGTCTAAAATCATGAACGCAAATCATTCTGTCACATGTGGACCTTGCAGTCCGCAAGAGTACCTTATAAATGAAATATATGCCTTGTATGACGATAGAAGATATATCATTAGGAGTTTTCTTGATAAGAAGAGAATAACATATTTAGCCTCAAATCACCATTCCAAAAGGACACTGACAGTATGCCAGAGCACCAAATGTAACCCCGAGAGCTGAAAATCTCAAATATTCTAAATCAAACACACTGAATCCAAATCTGAAATCTGTTTTTCAAATTAACCCTTCTGTCTGAATAAATAGACTCACAAAGTTTAGCAGTTTTTCCTATATTTTTGTGTTTCTGTGCTACATTTGTAATATATTCTGCTATATTTTTATGCTATATTTTTGTGCTATATTTTGTGTTTATATTTATATCAGACGGAAGGTGTTGCCACAAAATAATGCCAATAGCTGGAAAATTAAAAGAAATCTGCATTCAGCTCATGGAGCTAGAGAAGACGCCATTTCCATGATTCAGCTGAAAAGGAAAGTTAATATTGAGAAATCATCCCAGTTAGAGATACTTGCTTCCTGTTCATTCTAAAAATTCACATTTTAAATAATTCAATTAATGCGAACTTTGTGTATAAATAGATTGGCTAGAGCTGAATTGTATGACACATAAAGGGAGAGAAAGTTAGTCATCTTTTTTCCATGCTATAATCAGAAATTTATAACTTGAGATAAAAGTTTTGAGGTATTAAATTTGATAATTCATTTTTAGAGGATTTAGTGGAGAGTAAATTAATTGAGTTATGTTAGGGGTTGCTATAGTATGTATATTTTGATAGGAAGTCATATAAGAAATAGTAATATTGAATGGGAGGTATGGGAGTATTGGGTATGGGAGCGTCGTCTTTGATATTCCTCGGTTTCTATTTCCTATGCTTGCCTAAGTGTACTTGGATGGGGGTAGCGCACGAAGGTAGCGGAACTTGCTGGTAAAACAATAATGCAGCATACAGCTGTTTCAAGAATAGGCTAGACTAACTTCGTCAGCGCTAAAAGACTAACAAACTTGAAATCGAAACGACTAAATGAGCACAAACAAAAGAAACAGAGGGTTTTATATACCAATGCTTGGATTAAGAGCTCATCCAAGAGAGCCAACCAGAAAGCAGAATGAAGAACACTTCAGCTAATCCGAAACGAGTAGTAACACACAATATTGACGTGTACCAAAACATAACAAAAATACCCAACAAGATGTGTTAAGTCAGAATTAAAAAAATATTAATTCCCAACAAGACAAAAAATAAGCTAGAACGACACTTTTCTTCGTTCGGAAAAGTTTCAGTTTCCCAAATGCATGAAGCCTTAAGTTTTCCACTTTTATTTTTTTTTCCAGTAAAATTTAACTTTTCAGTAAAGAAATATGGTGTAATTTTCTTAATGTAACTTCTTTAGAATAACTTCTTCAGGTCACAGATACGAATAAATATCTTTAGAATTCAAATAGGATTTGTTTAGCCCTACTTGCCGGATGTTACTATATTTTTCAACGCTCCAGGTTAAAAAAAATTACACTTAAATATAAAAACTATGTTCTGGCTAACTTAATGCAATCAGCTCTTGGCAACGACAGCCGGGAAAAAAGCCATTTTATTAGCATAAACCGTAAAATTATTCTGTGGATTAAATAAACTGGATTTATCCATTAAGATATCGAAAAAATAACAATAACAACAATAATAAAAAAATAAGGATAGCAATAATATCCTTATTATTTTTATTATTATTATTAATATTATTATTAATATCCTGGGAGATAGTTTTGTTAAGTGTCCAAAAATGTTATATGAGAAGCTATCAGGGGAAAAAACATAATAGAACTATTTTAAGCATCAGAACATAATGCAAAAGTTGGCTTCGTGAGTATGGTTTGACTTAGTAATATCAATTTCAAAGAGTTGGGTTATACTGAATTTATTTAAGTAGAATAATGCCATTATGAGTCGGTTTTTTTGCTCCCTGAAGAATTATTATTTTATTCAGTGCAAGCAAAGTTTACTACAGTTTCTGATTTTGCTTTCACCCTTGTCTTAAATCTTCGCGCGTAATGCAGAAAATAATCTTATGTATCAAGCACGATTTTCTAAAATTAAATACATGTCATAATTTCATGTCAGTTATTGCTATATCTCAAGTCAACTAAATATTTTGATATATTGATTTTTATCGATATGTTCGCATAATTGGAGACATTTTGGTCAATTTGGTGATAATTTCAAATTTACCACAATGTCGCCAAATTGGTCGATAAATTTATTGAAAACTTTACAGACAGACGGAAATCAGTAAAGAAATATCTCAGTGTTGCTTCTTAGTGCAGAATATGCAGGAGACTAAATCAAAAAAAATATCTTTAGAATTCCAAAATGTTTTATAAAACATTTACTACTTAGTAATAGTAGACCTCAGCGAATTACATTGAGTGAAAACAAAAAGAACATCAATTTTAGCAAATGTATATTCAAAATCGACAAACAGTTCCACAAAAATAAAATAATATTTAATAATAATGGATTTCTGTTACGTATTCGTAACGATATGATGTCACTTCCGTTTCATACTTTCGTTTCATCTTTGTTACACTTCTTACGTGATTTTTTCCATATCCCGCACCTTAGGATTTTTCGCATAAAAAGGAATTGAAATTTATTTGTTTCATCATGGATCCCAAAATATAGCCATACTACGTTCAGTGATGATAATAATTGATTGTCCTTCAATAATAATCATCGCTGAACCATCTAATCATTCTTCAATAGTCACCATTCTTCAATCTTCAATAATAATCATTGCTGGGGTTTCTTCGTCAAAGTTAATATTAAATAACAAGGTTTCAACATGTCACATGATATATTTTTAGAAGAATTTAAATTATTTCAATTAGCAGGAAACTATATTCCACTTATTGAAAAGAAATGGCAACAATGATAACAAAGATACATTTAAATGAATTGAACTTAATCATACTTTTATATGTTATTTCTATGTTGTCACTTCTATTGTTCCTAAAACTGCTGTTAATATCCAATACAGCAATGACAACAAAGAAAAATTTAAATGAATTGAACGTAAATATTCTTTTATATGTCATTTCTATGTTATCACGTCCATTGTTTCTTAAAATTATGTTAATGCCCAAATATAATTATTTTATGAGCACCTCATGGTTGTATACGAACTCGCATATGACCAAGAATGCTGTGATAGATCATTTTTTACATAGATAATTTGTTGTCATAGATAATTTTTTGTGATAGATAATTTTACAGTGCATTTTACTAAAGCAGCGTTACTTAAAATTATGTTTATAATATTGTATTATAAGAATTATTAAAATATTTCAAAAACAAATGCTCCAAATATTATAATTTCACTGAAAATTATGAAGTCAGTTTTTTTACATTATATATTTCGCACTAAGACTGGATCTAATTTTATTATAAAATATATCTAATTTTATTATAAAACTCAATTTAATATATTTGTACATTTATTAACATATGAGCAAGAAAAATAGCATTTAAAATTCATTATATATAACCATATATTGTTATAGTACTTTTATCTACCAATTAAAAAATAATATTCATGACACCTTTAAATTTAACCGTAACCTATGAAGACCACGAATTACGTATCTAGCAGAAAAGGTTAACGCTAATATGTAACTCATTAAACGGTTATTAGTCTCAGACTAGCATCTAAAACCATGAGAAAAAATCATTATTTATGACAAAACATTAAAAAAAAATCATCACCCTTTCTTTTCATACGTTTCTCGCTTTTGTAGCTTGCACATTATGCATCGCGAGATCTTTTATAAATATGCAGTCATGCGTGGTTTTCATTCAGTAAGTCAGGGAGAGAAAAAAGTGGTTTGTTCCAGTCGTTCGATCCGGCTTTTTCAATGACTTTCAACGGTGACTTTTGTCGGGGCGCATTTTCCTTGGCTTACTTTTTTTCTTCTATTTTGTGGAGCCTTCATCCGCAATGTATCTTACAATGCATCGTATATCTTTAGCCCTCGTTCCGGGAAATAGTAGTATAAGTCTTCAGTCTCCAGTTAATTCAACCGTTAAATATTCCGAAGTAGAAAATATTACTCGCTCGTAGAATTTACATTTTTAATGGTCTTTGGATTATTATATGTAATATTCTAATAAATATTTTAAGAGAAAAATGTACGAATATTAATAATGCGAAATTGATTTAATAAAATCTAAATATATCAAATGGAAATTATCTTTGTCTGTCTGTTTGTTCCGTATATAAATCCACAATTTTTAACATTTTTTTTTTCAAATATCGTATGTTTATTCAGTACTTCACTGAGGGTAACCAGGTTCATAGTTTTAGTTTTTAAGACCAGATATTGTCGATATATTAATAAAAAACACCATTGAAATGCCATTATGAAAGCGATATTTATTTCTGAAAAACTTTTAGAAGACAACTATATCATGGTGTTTAACATTGCAATTAAATAGAATGTGCTTTACACGCCAGACAACTTTCATTTAGTTTATCCGATTTAAAGAAAATGAAAAACATTGATATAAAAATGAATTTTAAAAATGAAAAATATTGCATATTTAATCAGAATATATATCAGGAACAGCGTTGGGATCTAAGATTAAGGGAATAATTGTTATTTTTCAATTTCTTACGTCAGTAGAGGAGGCTATGTCTCCTATTCGCTAACTCTCACCAACCCTTTCAACTTACTTTGCGAGTCAGAGCTTTGGCCTTATACCTTCAAGCGCTCGTTATGCTCGCTTTGTGAGCTTTTCCCTGACGCCTGCTACTCTATTGCACATGTTGAGATTTCTTTCATATATTTAAAAATCTGATGTGAGCAGCACATGACTTTCCCTGCAGTCTTATATTAACGTTCTCTTTATTTTAATTAAATGTATTTCACTTTTAATTCAATTTTCGTTCTCATTCGGTAACCGGGCTTATTTTCAAAGTTGGCGTAGGGAAAGTACGATAAACTGAAATATCTCGAGAACGGCTAGTCCTAGTGTAATGAGGATGGTCTTATTCCTTTCGTCGTTATAAATTACGTATTAAACGAGCATTTAATGGATATATTTGAGTATACCTAGTTCTTTAGTTTAGATTTTGACGATTTTTGCGGGCCATTTTGCAAGAAAAGGCAGGTTATTTTTTTTCCGAATCGTACCAAAATCTAATCAGCAACAGGGTAACCCACAAGTGATCCATCTACTGAATTTTGTGAAATTCGGTCCATTAGTTTTTTAGTTAGAGTGGATACAAAATCTTCACAGACACACAGACGTCACGCTAAAAATGGTTTTTTCGTATTCTAGAGGTCTTGAAACGTGTGGATCCGTCGAAAACTCGAGTTGCGATTTTCGACATGATTCCAATACTTTCCTTATGCATTACCATGTATTGCAGGGGAAGTAAAAATGAATTGATAATGTTGACGCATAGGCGTTTCAGTTCAGTTTTATAATTCGTGTTCACCCGTGCAGCAGGCTTGACATGCCCTAATAATAGTGAAAATTGCATATAGATCGGTTTTATTTTTTAACATAGAGAATATACAAAGCGTTTCTTATGTAAAAAGCATACTACAAAATACAGTTCAGTAATATATTTTTTAGTAAGTGAAATATATATTTGATAACCAGAATGTATACCCGTCGAATACAAGTACCAACTCCCTGACTAAAACTCAAACCAGAACTTTTAACGAATATTCGAAAACAAACTAACGTTTTAAAGATGCACCGGTTTTGAAAAAAGAAAAAAAGAATAAGAGAAAACTCAGAACGTAACGACTTAGGAGAAAGCATACCCTTCCTTCCATGAAATCCGTTGCCAAGGACGCAACTTTAATTGTGGCATCAGAAAGCACGGATGTATCACGTGTGCCTTCTCCAATAAGGGTAGAAATTAAAAATTGCAATTTTTCTGGACCCACTTTAAAAACTCATAGAAAATTCAGAAATAAAGTGCTTATTCTTTATTAGACATCAATGATTAGTGTGGCGGAAATTAATTAAATATCTGCAAGCGCAACCCCACCCCCCGGCTGGCCATTGGCTCACGGGCGTTTTGGAGGAGCCTCGTCAGGGCTTCCTTTGGATATTTTTTAATATAACACACGGAGTCGACTGAGTCCGCGAACCCCATTGTGCCATTATGTCATTATTTATTACTTCCTTTATATGCATAGTATAATGCATAAGGAAAATATTGTGACATGGTCGAAAGTTCGAATTTGAGTTTTCGATGGGAGAGTGCGTTTTAAGCTTCCCTGATCACGAATCAGACGTTTTTGAGGTGATATCTGTGTGTGTGTGTCAGTGAGTCTGTGGAGACGATATCTCATGAAACAAATGAAGCGAAGCGATTCCAACAATTTTTTTTACAAAGATTTCAATCAGTGAATACTGGAAGCCTATTGTTAGTACACACAATCCAATATACAGAACCCACCCAAGTTTTGAAATGAAATTTTGAAAAAATCATCAAAAAATTAAAACATCCATTAAAGTTACGTAAATAATCATTTCTAATGTAATTGTTCATTAGAAAGCGATTGACATAAATTTTAGAACGCGAGCATGAACCGTTCTCGAGTATTGTACATTTCTCAAATAAATTTATCAAAAAATTACATAAAATTCAACAAGTATTAACTATTGTGAAATCTGTTCACTTTTTATATGTAATATTATGTGATGAATTTATTATCATCATTCTCTTATTATCGTAGATCTAGCTTGTTCCATTCATGAGAAAATACACTTTAGGTAATAACATTACAATTTGTCACCATTAGTCGTTTATCCACTATAAGAATAACCTATTTCTGAATCCACATTGCTTGACGAAACTTTGGCGACGAATTTGGTGGAATACTGCCAGCTTGGCGAGATTTTAATGTTGCCAAATTGACGAAAATATCGCCAAATTGTTAAAAATGTCGCCATATTGATAAAAATGACGCTAAATCAATGAGAATGAAGACTACTTGATAAAAATTCCATATCTTGGAAATAATATAAGAATCTACTATTAGAGAAGACACTCTGGGTCATAGTTTTGTATTTGGACGCCATTAGTCGTTTTTTTTTCATTAAGAACATAAGAATAATCTATTTTTCCGTATGTAATGCGTTTTCGGAATTCTGGCAACGAATTTTGGCGGCATATCACCAACTTGACGACTATTTTAAATATTGCCAAAGTGATAAAATTTTATCAAATTGATAGAACTATCGCCAAATTGGCGAAAATGTTGCCAAGTTGATAAAAATTCTGTAAAATTGATAAAAATGTCGCGAAATTGATAAAAATGTGTCCAAATGAGTCTGAATGTTTTGCAAATTTTTAATTCCGTCATTGGATAGCCATACCTTTTATTATATAATAAATACTCTTAAAAATATCTCCAACTTGGTAATATTTAGCGCCACATTGATGAAAATATCGTCAAAATTGCAAAAATTATGCCAAGGTAATGAAAATGTCGCTTAATTGATGCATTTATTTATAAAATATTTAAATATATGGACTGTATTGCTTATTGAGGATGATATCAATATTGATAATTATTGATTTAGAGTTGCGTAAAATATAAGTTAATTGGGTACGAAATAGTTTTAAATGTTGTCATCTGGATGTGCAATTTAATGTTAAAAACACTATGACGTGAACATTTTCATCACTTTTTTTTACCTTTAAAAAATAAATTCATTGCATTATACAGGGTGTCCCAAAAATATTTAAACGCGATTTAATTCGTAGCTGTTGGAGACAAGTGGGCAATGTAAATTGCAAAAATGTTGAAAGTAAGGTAACTCTAATAAGAATTCCGACCCACCCGAAGGTATACGGGGAAGATACTCCATCGCTGCGATAGCGCTCCCAGGACACCAGGCCGGGTCATAACCACGGCGCTCCACCCCATCCGCGCGCCGCCAAAACAAAACGCGCGGGCAGGAGGCACAAAACTCCAAAAGCAAGCCCGGGCAACCACGGACCACTATCTGTCAAGAGTCATCCTCTGACTAAAGCCACACACTTTATTAAGTACATTACATATTTACAGTAACCCTTCATTTAGGGTTAAAACTAAAAAATTCCTTCATTCTTAAGGAATAACTTAAATATAATTAAATACAGTTGAATCGTCATTACCATCACCATTTTACAATCATAAAATTTACAAACAATTTTCAATTTTATAAACATTATTTTTCATAATTTCAATTTCATAAGAATCAAGTTGCACTTAAAAACATTTATACCATCATTACATATTACATATCTAATTAAATCCAACAATAAATCCACAATACATCTTCCATAAATCTACGTACAATCTTACAATAAATCACCATAAAAATCCACCAACACAACATTATACTTTAAATATTTTCTTAGAACACAACAATAAATCCACAATACATCCTCCATAAATCTACATACATTCTTACAATAAATCCACCATAAAAATCCACCAACACAACATTATACTTTTAAATATTATCTTAGAGCACAACAATATACAAATATTTACAACTATATACAAGCCAATATACATCAATCCATTTCAAGAGATAAAATCTCTTCATAATTTCAATTATACCATTTCTACTCTTAGGACTCAAACAAAGATTAAATAAGCAAACATTCTTATAATTACATGGAAAGTACTTCTCTCTTATTTCTTCCCATAAATTACAATCATATATCGTATGATAAACAGTTCCACTTGCTTTTTCACAATGGCACATATCATGTTTTCCAAAAAATCTTGCTTGGTAGACTCTAAAAGCTCCATGTCCGGTAAGAACCTGTTTTATATAGAAGTCTCCATAAATCCTTGTAAGGGATACTTTTTCTATCTCATTATGTAATTTCTTCCCTGTGCAGGTCAGGTCCCACCTTTCTTGCCATTCCTCAATTACCTCATTTTGTATTTTCTTCTTAATTTGGTCTTTACTCCATTTAAAATGGTAATCAATATTTTCTCTTTTAGTTGCTCCTTTTGCTAGTTCGTCAGCTTTTTCGTTTCCGGTAATTCCTATATGGGCTTTTACCCAATGTAATTTTATCATTTCTTTCTTAAGGATCAATTTTTCTTTAAGTTCTTTAATGTGTATATTATCATTCTCGTAGGCACAAAGTGCCTGTAACACTGATCTTGAATCTGTACATATATGAGAATGAGTATTATCCTGTATGTACTCATTTGCTTTTTTAATTGCAAATAACTCAGCATTGTACACTGTTGTATCATCATTTAATCTATATTGTTCATGATACACCATTTTACCATCATTGTAAATTACAACTGAACTACCTACTTTTCCATTGATTTTAGAACCGTCGGTAAAAATGATTCTATCTCCATTTTCTGGTACTTTGTCATCCCATTCTAAAAGCTCTTCTTCCCATGGGGGCTTCCTATTATAACATGGTTTTTCTATAGATGACTGTTGAATTATTTCATGACATAATTGTAAATTCTCCCCTCCACGAATACTTTTATAGAATTTAGTTTCACCTTTCAACTTTAAGTCAAGAGGTAAACAGCCCGCAAGGACTTGTACATCCATATTTGAAGTTGTTCTATAAGTTTTTGTAATGGACAATAAAGCCACTCTCTGAATTTGGGTAACTTTATCGTTAGTTCTTCTTATATCGCGGTACCAAATTTCCGCCCCGTAGGTTATATATTTCTCTACCGCTTTAAGGTAGATTTCTTTTCTTATCTCGGGTTTTAAACCCCAGGTTGCTCTAACAAATCGATTTAACTTGCCTTGAAATTTTATTACTTTATTTTTAATTTCATTTAGATGTGGTATCCACGTCATTTTGCAATCAAAATGCAATCCAAGATATCTTAGGTTTTTATCATAGCTTATCCGCTTATTATACATTTTGATGTTAGGAATGCACGTTATATTCTTCTTAAAAGGAAACATGATAAACTTTGATTTTTCGACACTGAACATAAGTCCATATTTTTCTGCCCACTGTTCCAGTTCCTTCATAATTTTAGTCCCCATTTCTCCAAAGAGATAAGATGCACTAGCACCCATCATTATTGCTATATCGTCCGCAAATGCTTGGATACTAATATCTCTATTATCCAATTCAATCTTTAACACTTCATCCACAATCATTAACCACAGTATAGGCGCCAAACTTGAGCCTTGTGGTATTCCTACGTTGTAATCAATGTATGATCCAGTCTCTTCAATAAAGACTTTCCTCTTATTAAGAAAGTCATTAATAATATTCTTTAACCCCACAGGTAAAGTATATTTATTCAACTGTCTTCGTACATCTTTCCATTTGACAGAGTTGAATGCGCTTTTAATATCAAGTGATATTAAACACATAATTTTATTTTTGCTTTTAATTTCATATCTATTTTCAACTATTGCCTTCAATGCGTCGATTGTACTTTTATATTTGCGAAACCCATATTGTTTCTCACTCAATTGATTACTTAAGCAATAGCTCATCCTATATGTAATCATCTTATCGAGTATCTTTCCCCACACTGGTAACAAACAAATAGGTCTGTAAGAACTCGACGCTTTTCTGTCTTTTCCTTCTTTAGGAAACAAAATAACTTTAGCAATTTTCCAAGTCTCTGGAAAAATTGCATATTCCATACATTTATTAAAAATTTTTAAAAACCAAACTTTATTTACACAATACAATTCTTTAAAAATTTCCAACGTTAGACCATTGTGACTAGGTGCCTTGTTTGGATTCATGCTATTCATGGCTCTGCACACCTCAAAATCTGTAAAGTAGTTATATATCCTTCTTTCTTCTTCAAAATCTTCTAATTCTCCTTCTTCCAAATCAGAAAGATTTGTCCTCCGTCTCATGATTCTTCTAGGGACATCTTCAACTAATCCATAAGGGTGAGTCGCGGGGGTGACGCCCTGCGCTGGGCCAATTCCCCGGGACCCCTGTACCGGATCAGAAGAGTACTCCGTACTAGAAGGATATTCACCCACCGAGGACTCTTCTCTTCTGAAATGAAATTTAATAATTTCTGTTTTCGCTTCTGAAGGGGAGTTAGTTTCTTCCCCATTATCTTTTCTAATGTTTTCATCTATACTAATTCTATTGAACTTTTCTTTTGCAATTTTGTAGTGAGTACCAAATGAGTTATTACTCATAATTCCATTAAGATACTTTCTAAAACTTTCCTTCTTTGTCTTCACTATTTCTTTTTTGTAGATTGCAAACATATTACTAAAACGTGCTCTTTTAATTTGCCTGAGATTAACATCAGTTTCTTTTTGAAATAGCCTCCTTAATGCTCTTGTTTTGCTCCTCATAGTATTTAATTTTTCGTTCCACCAAACAGCATTTTTCTTATTTTCTCTATTTTTCCTCTTACGATTTCTATAGCAAATAATTTCCAATTCTTTTTCAACTTTACAAATAATTTCATCAAGATTATTCTTTGTAATTTCTACGTTACTCATCTTATTTATCAATTCACGAATTTCTAACTTAGCGTTTCCCCATTTTAAATTTTTAACTCTCCATTTTCGACTCTTATTCAACTTACCAGTAGAATCATCTTTAATTACAAATCTAATTTCATTATGATCACTAAGTGTAATCATATCCGTGACTTTCCAATCATAAATTTCATTTTCCAAATTTTTAGTAAGGGTAAGATCAATCCAACTATCGCCTTTAGTGGCCGAGTATGTTGGAATGCTATTACAATTATTCTCAATATTCAAACCATAGCTCTCGATGAACTCCATTAGGATTTCACCTCTAGTGTCTATGTTTCTAGGACTCCAAGCTGGTGATTTTGCATTGAAGTCTCCCCCTATGATCATTTTCTTATCAATGATCTTATTAATCACTCGTTCCAATTCACTTATATTTTTATCAATTTCCTCAGAAGGTGAACAGTAAACTGATATAAAATAATATTCTTCAATTCCTATTTCCACTTGAAGTGCAATAATGTCTCTCTCAATAACATGTTTAGTTATTCCATAATCTGGGTTGCAAATTATGATTCCAGTTCTTGGTTTGCCAATTTTATAATACAATTTAAAATTATTAGGGAACCCAACAATATTATCATCCCAAAAATAAGGTTCATTTATTATGCACAAGTCAATTTTATTATGTATAAGATCTTGAGCAAGTTGCAAATTTGCCGATTTAGCATGATTAAGATTAATCGACATACAAACGATTTCTCTATTATTACTCTCCATAGTCAGTTTTAAGTCTGATAAAATCGACTTCTTTTTGGTAGATGGGGCAGTTGTAGTCAGTACAACTATGACTAGTAATAAATTTTGAACCAAATTTGTTATTGTGTATAACACAATTTTTACAGTTTATTTGGCTTTCACAGTCTGTTTGTTTATGTGCAGAATCTCCACACTTTCTACAGCAGCTTTCGCTATTGCAAAATTTTGCAATATGTCCAAATTTCAAACACTTGTAACAGATTGTAGGTCTAATATATTCTTTCAAGTCCACTCTGCTCCAACCCAAAAAGAGCTTCTTTTTGTCAATTAATAACTTAAATGTAGCTGGATCCAAAGCAACAATCCAATTTTGTCCTCTTCTTCCCTTGAAATTGTATTTCACTTCAATTTCCGATTCTTCTGTAATTTCTATATTTTGTTCTTTTATCGTTTCTTTCAACGATTCTTTTGTAAATTCGTTGTCTACGTTGTAGACTATTATTTGTGGTTTTCTCTTTACTGGTTTCTGAATTTCGAAACTGTTCTTAAGTTTGTCGTTTTCTCTAAAACTTCCAATCAACTTATCTATGTCCTCCTGTTTATTAGTTTCCACTAGTATACCGCCTTTTCCGATCTTTTTCACTCCTGTTACTGTAATTTCCAATTTTCTCGGGTCTATGAGCTCCTGAATTTCTCTCTTAGTATTTTCCGAAGTTTTGATTTCTTTTGGATAAATACTAACTAAGTGCGTCTTAACACTACTTTTGGATCTAATTCTAGGACTACCCTTTCCTTTCGTCCCCTCTCTTACTTTCTGAGCATAAGTAGTCTTTGCTCTTCCCCTCTCTACTTCTCTATCTTGTTGAACAGTTATTATCTTTTGCTGTTCAATTATAATTTTTAGCAACTTGCTAATCTCTTCTCTAATTTTCGATTGAGGTCCCACATTTACTTTTGTGGAGACCAAAGTAGTAATAATACTTTCTTGCGCTTCTAAAGCTTGAATAATAAAATTATTACAGTCTCTGATTGTTTGATCAATCTCTATATCCGTACTGGGGTATTCCACTTCAACCCCCGCCATGATACAAAAATTTGTAACTTTAAAGTACAATTATCACAAAGTCCGTGATAAAAAAAGGAAACGTGAGCCCTGATGGGCACTAACCTGAAGTCGAATTCGCCCCTCAGATATGATTTCTGAGGGGAGCCCCCCGACCACGCCAAGGATCGACTTCTAGACCAGACTTAAGAATTTTCCACACAAAAAAGAGTATAAAAAATAAAAATTTTATAACTCAATTTTCACAATTTACACAATTTTATAACAAATTTAATAATTTTCACTGGTCCCCGGGGGGTTGAAAGTAAGGTAAGAAATAAGACTACGTTAATGAAATAGTTGGTCATCATTAGTTGATATCATTAATTTTCAAAAAGTTACACTTTTTAAATTTTTAGACGATCTCCTTAGACAAATTTGGTCAATCAGAAACTTTTTATTTGTAATGCAACAAGATCATTAAAAAAAACTGCAAATATGTATCTTTAAAGTTGAGCGAGTTGTATTTAATTGAAAATTGAATATTGTAAATGGGGACCGTATATCAAATTAGAAATGTAAATTTGTGACATATCACAAAAACGATAAAACTGGATGATAATACATAGGATACCTAACCTCATAGTGAGTACCACTGCTTTATATGATCTCCGTCTGTGTAATGCTTTATTTAAACGCATTTGTGATAAAAAAATTTGACACATATTAACGTATGTTTGATCGAAACAATTTTCATCGTCAATTTTTTATGATCCCTATTTTCACTGATGAAACAGCCTTTCACATGGTACGGAAAAGTGGCATTAGTCAGATTTTTTCTTTTAATTTGTATAAAAGAAATTGCTTCCAGGGATCTTGAGAACCTAAACAGAAGCATCGACGTACCAAATTTCGTAGCTCTGGGTAACTTAGATTGCGAACAGAAGAATATACAAACAGACAACGTATTTTTTAAATATACACAGAATAATACATTCGTGTATATACACTTACATATTGTTATTCATTTTGTTACTCAAATGAAAAATTAATTTATAGAGATGAAATAAATCAGATTTTTAATGTTGCCAAATAAAGTAAATATAAATATTTTGAAAGCTCAGAACTCCCAGACGGAATATATACAACGAAAAATGCATTCCTTCGAAGACACGAAGTCCTTTTGAGAATTTCCCTTCAAAATCTATTTTAAAATTTTAAATCTTCTGAATATATTTTGATCATTTTTCTTGGACACGGCGATTTCTGAAAAATGGAGTTTTCTCATCCTTCCAAAATATATGGTATTCAGATTCGCGACAAACATTTTTGATTTTAAAGTATATATTTCTGAAAAATAGATTTGAAAAACAGTTATTCATATAAACTGCCTATACTAAATCCAGGGAAGTTTTAAACATAGAATGGTTTTTAATGTAATATTTACATTTATTTCGCATATGATATGTAATGACCCAAAATGATAATTCAGGTAGTATATTTAAATGGTTTAAGTACGCAAAAATGTTATTATTCGTAGACATACAAATTTTCGAGCAATATATGAGAAAAAAGAATTAACCACCTATGTACTATAAAAGTCTACAAATGAGTTCGGAATAATAAGCTTCCATTATTCCGAATAAAGTGCCAATACTAAATCCAGGAAAGTTTTAAACATAGAATGGTTTTTAATGTAATATTTACATTTATTTCGCATATGATATGTTATGACCCAAAATGATAATTCAGGTAGTACATTTAAATGGTTTAAATACGCAAAAATTTTATTATTCGCAGACATACAAATTTTCGAGCAATAGATGAGAAAAAAGAATTAACCACCTATGTACTATAAAAGTCTACAAATGAGTTCGGAATAATAAGCTTCCATTTCTTTTATCAATCGTTCAGCTAGTGTGACTCCAGAAAAGGACGCTTATGATAATTATGGCATTGCAATAAAAGAGCAGTGCCCTCCAGTCTGCAAATAATCTGGACGAAACAACGCTGAAATCATATGATATAAGAGGACTTCTAATTACTGAAAGTATCATCAGATCAAAGAAGTCCATCCCAAATCGCTAAGCAAATCCGGTAGTGAGTATTTGTTACTATGGGTTCAGAACGTATTAAGAATTTTTTTTTTCTAATGGCCATGCACTTTGACCTTCGTCATTCGCTTTTATTACAGCGGCCAGAGTGTGAACCATTTAGCCGTCCATTGACGTTGCTCCAGGCGCACCAGAGGGGGGGGGGGGGAGATCACATTGCGCCCACAACACAAACATCCATGCCTTACGTGGGGCTTGAACTCACAACGTGGCGGTCGAGCGATTGCTACAGAAACGCTTGCCTTGACCACTCGACAACCACGTCGGCATATATATGTATTAAGAAACTGATTGCTATAAAAACCGGTTGCTATATTTAATGGTCGCTAGCTGTGGTTACCGTAGCTAGTGTTAAACTGAAACATCGACGAATGTAATATTCTGAAAAGAAGCATTTTTCTTTTCAAACCGGAACCAAATTTTTCATTCAAACAAAAGTAGATATGTGTCATGGACGTGCTGATCACGAATAAAAATTTAATATCTCTAGTTACTTTCCTTATATACAATAATGTATAAGGAAAGTATTGTGACGGGGTCGAAAATTCGAATTCCAGTTTTCGACGGGAGAGTGCGTATCAAGAATCCCTGATCACGAATCGAACGTTTTGAAGTGATGTCTGTGTGTGTGTGTGTGAGTCTGTGTAGACGATAACTGACGAACGAATGTATCGATTCGAACGAAATTTGGTACAGAAATTACAATCCGTAAACACTGGAAGCCTATTGTTTTTACACGTAATCGAATGTTCAGAATGAAAAAATCGTCAAAAAATCAAAACCGCTAATAAAGTTACGCAAATAGACATTTCTTATGTAATTTTTCATTAGAAAACGATTGACATAAATTCCAGAACGCTAACATGAACCGTTCTAGAGATATTGCACATTTTTCAAAAAATTATCAAAAAGTCATATACAATAAAAAATATAAATGTTTAACGATTTATCGGTAATCATACATAGCTTCACATGAATTACAACTTGTAATAAATTGTTTTACAACTTGACAAATCTCAGCCCCGCCTTCATGATGAAAATCGTATCGGGGCACAGCCCGGGCCGACTATACCTATGTGCAGAAATGCGTAAATTGCATAAAAATCGTATCAATTCACATTTTGATACTTGCATCTATTTTTTTGTTAGCAATCATCTGGAATTTAAAATTTAATGTAATATTTACCCCCCCAAAATGTCTGAATTCTAATCTATCTTTATGAAGCTTATTTACCATCCTAAAAATGAAATGAAAAAAATATCATAAAAGCTGGATGTTGGTAATTTACCAAAAGCAATTTTCTCTTATCTGAACGACTATTTATGCATTTGCAATCTTATAATAATTTGAAGCAATAGCTTTAAAAATATAATAAGTATGTTTAAAGTAATACTACTTTGGCAAAAAATTCAATACAGAAAACTCTTGTAATTTACAAAGTAATTTTTTAAATGAAAGAGAAATAATATAATGTTGGTAATAAATCAGGTTACAATTTTGTTTCCTAATGAGATGTAGCAAGTTTTTCAGTTACGTAGCTGCAATAAGATGCAGAAGTAAGTATTTACAAACGTAACAGAAGTATCTACATTTAATGACATTCAAAGTCGCTTAATATAAATATGATAAACGAATTAATATATTTTTTTTTATAATTTTAATAAAGAAATGTCAAGCGCTATTTATAAAGAATGAAGAGAAGGAAGAATAATACTAAACAATCATTGCATGTCTTTTCTGTTTACGTTAACAAAATCCTTTTGTTTGCGATTATTTCTTTTTCATTCTCACTTTGATAAAAATAAATTTATTTCATTATATGTTTTAAAAGAAATGAATAAGATCATAATAATGAGTCTTTCAAAACATTCTTTAAATACAACTCACCAGGAAAGCATTATTAAGAAAATTAAAGCAATTTAATCTTTTGGAATCTGGTCATTATAATAATTTAAAAAATAAATAATATTTAAGTGTGCCGAAAGTGTGAATAAAATAATACATATATATTTTCCATTTTCATAAATACAATCTCAATGAATTCATATTAAACATTCACTTGTCTTTGTCAGCTTTTATGAACAATGAAATGATGTTCTTTGTAATGAAATAATGTTCAGAAATAAAATAACTTATATACACAAAGAAATATAATTATTTAGTATGCCATTATTTAGTAAAGTAAAACATTATTAACATAGTACACTATATGTTTCTTAAAAATCAGTAAGGTATATTTTAATATTACATTTTAAACTGTCATATAGTTTGAAAGTAACAAACTTGAATGCAGTGATTATAATTAATTTAGAGCAATGATTATAATTTATAATTTAATGATGTACACACTAATTATTCGTACTGTTAAAATGTAAGAATTCCTGAAAAATTTGTCAAAAAGTAATGCAATTAGCTTAAACACAAGAAGTGAAAGTTGTCATAGCTATTCATTTTAAAAATATAAAATATGTTGCAAATATTGTTAATGCATGGATGGATATGAAGCGATAATATTCATTGTTAAAATTAAAAGTGTTCAGAATAATTATGATATGCTTAGAGCGTGTTCAAATTAAAATTAAATACTTTCAGAAAAAATTTCAAAAAAATATCATGAAAATTTTCAAGCGTAGCTTAAATTTCAATGATCAATCTAAAATCAAATTTAGAGTCATTTTGATCCCAAACTATCTAGTTAAGCATTTTGAGATGCATGGATTACAATATTAAAATACGAGACGTACTTAAAAATTTGGAGACTAAATAAAACTATATAATTTTTTCTGTTACATATCTTAACGTTTCCGATTTTTATAACAAAAATATTACTACGTAATGCGATATAGTATAATTATGTATTCAATATGTTTCATCTTTTTAATAATTTTTTTTTAAATTTGGATAATTCTAATTTAATATTGTATATCAACATGATTTCATTTTTAAAAAGCATCATTCTCCCACTTAATTCCTTCCCAATTATGCGTCCTTCCAAGAATTTTGTGTGCTATAGCATAATATTGTTTGTTTATTTGTGGACGATGTTACTAGTATTTCGAACTGAGTTCCTGTGATAGTGATTCGCTTCTGGGAAACGTTTTTGCGCTATGTCTGTGTCCTTTCAGTACAAGGCTGGTACTACCTAGTACAGGCAGTAAATAATAAATAAATAAAAAGCATTGCTAATTGCTGAAATTTTGAAAAATTCTATAACAAAAATTGGAACCAAAGTTTTGGTAGTTGTTGAAAGGGTCGCTAAATGGATAACAAATCTTTCAAAGGGTAACCAAAATCTGCAATCGCTTTCCCACAATGAAAAATGTATTGCGGATGATAATAAAGAAAAACTTACTTTACGTGTGATACATAAATACGTGCAGCATTAAATTAACAAATTAAAATCCGCAACATCGTATTAGTTAGTTTTATACATTTTTTAATTTGATATAATAATTATCTTATTTATATAAGATTATTTGAATGATTTTATATGTAGTGGGGTGTTTAAATTAAAACAAAATCAAATCCTACATAATTTATATAAAATTATTTGAATGATTTTATATATAGTGGAGAATTTAAATCACCACAAAATTAAATCCAAGCTCATGTGTATGGATTATTTCTAAAACTACTGCTGTAAATAAATACCAGAATAGTACTTGGTGTTGTATAGAGAAATCCTAATAGTATGTGAAAATTTCAGTATATCCCTTATCTGAATATTTGCATTCACTATTGCACACAACCGAGCACAAAATATTGGTCTCACAAGCGCAGAAAATGCAGTTTGTCGCCCCTGTTTATGCAGTTTCCCAGATTTTTTTCACACTGAGCTACAACGAAAATGTACTTTTGCGCAATCCTACTTGGCAGATTACCATCCTCGAAACATTCTTTGTGAGGTTAAGGGGGGAGGAAGGTAAGTTCCCCTTCGAGTGTGTTTACCCCCGGAGCGTTCAATACTTTTACTTCTGATCGATGACATTTCTCTCTTTTCAAGCATTTTTTTCGAAGCAGTTTAGAAAAGAGACGGAACGCCGTGATCATCGAGGTATTTAAACGGGATATTTATGATCATATTATTAGAAATTTTTAGCGTTAAAATCGAAATTAATATTAAGAAAACTAACATAAGTCCGTCAATAGAGCGGTAGTTTTTTTTATCGAATGTGTATGAGCAATTTTACACACAAGCACACACACTCACATGTATATATATATATATATATATATATATATATATATATATATATATATATATATATATATATATATATATAATTTACAAATGTAAAGCTAACTGTAATAGCCGATTGAAAAACTATTTCTCTTACGTATAATATGCAAACGTGGCGCTGAGCTGCCCTTGTACACATTTACCAATATATTTACCGAAAGGAATACCTAAAAACTAAAAAGCAATAGAAGAATGCGAAAGACGAAAAGTATCACAAGTGGCCGGGGGGAGTTGTGACCCCCACTCTCCGGTTGAGCAAATGCTTTATGCCATGGCGACACTCCCGGAAGCCGATACTTATACATGGAATGGCTTTAATACCATTAATACCATGTAAGGGCAGATATTTAAACTGTTAAATCTTTGTATAAATAGCGTTGTCTCACGTGAATTGGGTTCGGATATTGGTGAATTTGACTTCTGGATGGAGTTTTGTACATCGGACATTTTTGGTAAGATTAGTTTTTGAATTTTGTAGAGACGGGTTATAGGGTAGTTTCTTTTGTTAAAGCATAGAGAAATTGAATTAGTTTTTCGTGTATCTTTCAATTTGAATATTTGTATTTTTGCTGTGGGTTTTTGCTGTTCGGTATTAATGGTATTAAAGCCATTCCATGTATAAGTATCGGCTTCCGGGAGTGTCGCCATGGCATAAAGCATTTGCTCAACCGGAGAGTGGGGGTCACAACTCCCCCCGGCCACTTGTGATACTTTTCGTCTTTCGCATTCTTCTATTGCTTTTTAGTTTTTAGGTATTCCTTTTGGTAAATATATATATATATATATATATATATATATATATATATATATACATATATATATATATATATATATATGCATATGTATATATATATATGTATATAATGTATATATATATATGTATATAATGTATATATATATATATATATATATGTATATATATATATATGTATATATACATATATATATATATATATATATATATATGTATATATATATATATATGTATATATACATATATGTATATATACATATATATAAATATATATATATATATATATATATATATATATATAAATATATATATATATATATATATATATATATATATATATATATATATATATATATATAAGTTATAAAATTTAAAAACCCTATACCATACCAAATGTTAACAAATCATAATGTGCATTGGTGCCATTACCCATCGTAAACGACATAGAAATTTCCAAATAGATCAAAGAGAAATGAACAAATTGAGTACAACAAAGTGGCCGTGGGGGAGTTGTGACCCCCACTCTTCGGTTAAAGCATGCTTAGAGCCACGGCAAACACTCCCGGAGGCCGGTACCAATTTGAGAAAGTAATATACTTGAAGATATACACTAAAAAACAGTACAATACAAAACAATACGAAAGTGGAAAAAAGCATAAACCCCGATTCAAACAATCAGACACAAATACCAATACCAACTCCATTACCACCAAAACTTTCATTCCCACTCATTACTTACTCTCTTCGATGATATCCATAAGGATACCTACCTTAACACAAATTCCTTGACCTCATATGTATCGCCATAGCACTCCACTATTAGTCTGCATATAGCTCTCAACCTTTCTTCCGCCACTCGCTTTATATCCTTTACCAATATTTGTATCCAAAACGCATACAACACTCGGTTACAGTTACTCTGAAAAAAAAAAACAGTAATAACATCGGTTAAGAACTTCTGTGGGTACCCCTGTTTTATTGTGTTTTTCACATATTTCCCAATGCATTCATCCCGATCCTCAATACTACTATTCTATTTGTAGCTTCTTGTGAGAAGATTCACAATAATATTACGAAATACGTTTTTGTGTAAATTTGAGCTCCATGGTATTACACTATTTATCTTGAAATTGAATCAATCTCTCTTGTTGCATATTTTATAAATAGTTTTGTCCTCCAGAATTTTGATATTTAGATCCAAAAAATCAATACTTGCATCTGAGTTTTGAAGTGTCTCTGTCAAACGCAATGTATCAGGATGGAAACCGAAATCCATAACGTAATTCTCTTCCTCCGTAGCCAATAATATGTCGTCGACGTAACGTATAGACACTAATTCGATCAGCAGACCTGTTCTCAAATAGTATATGGGATATATATATATATATATATATATATATATATATATATATATATATATATGTATATATATATATATATATATATATATATATATATATATATATATATATATATATATATATATATATATATATATATATATATATAATGAAAGTTTAAAAATCCAATGAAAGAACAGAAGTTTCAACTCAAAAAACCCCAACATTTCAAAATGCCTTACAAATAAAAGTATCAAACAGAGAATCATCAATCAAGTGGAAAATAAAAATGCAAACCTCTAGTCATCAAGCTGAAGACAAACAAAAAATATCAATGGAAAGGAATCGATAAAATAATATCAAATAAAATTTTATCAAATAAAATTTTTAAAAATTTATTAAAAATTTATCAAATAAAATTTTTAATAATGAACACAAAATGCTTCTTTCTGATATCAGTGGTAGACTATTTCTATAAACACTGATAACTTATATATATATATATATATATAATATAAAATTTTGGAATAGTGTATTATGAGTTACTACATACATTCTAACTTTGGATTTACTAATTTATATTTATATATATATAATATATATATATATATATATATATATATATATATATATATATATATATATATATATATATATATATATATGTATATATATATATACTGTTTTGCAAGAAAAACGAAGCACCATGAAGAAAGTGACTGTTTTTATTGGAATTAAATATACGTACAGCTGATACACAGGTAATGAAATTATTACTAAATCAAGGCCGCAGGACCCGTCAATGGTTAGACATTGCAAATTGAATTTTCAAATCAGTAATTGGTGAATTCCCCCCTTGACGGCAATGCATGTTTATATACGTCTAGGTAAGGAGTGATAAACTTTCCCAATTGCCTAATTTATGTGGCAGCTAAAAGTGTGATCTATATGATAACATTTTAAGTATTATAATACTGAATGTACTACATTCATATTTAATACAGTGCACAATGTACTAGATCCACACTCAGTGCACTGGACTGATCTCAACTCACTGGATTTATACCCAATAACTGGATTGCTTTCCAGTGCACTAGATTGATATTTAGTGTACTAACAATTTAAAATTCGGTATTCTAATAATCTGATACTCAGTGTACCGAAAGTACTAAATTGCTATTTAATACAGTACACAATGCACTAGATCCAGACTCAGTGCACTGGACAGATCTCAACTCACTGGATTTATACTCAATAACTAGATTGATTTCCAGTGCACTAGATTGATAGTGTACTAACAATTTAAAACTCGGTATTCTAATAATCTGATACTCGGTATACTGTATGTACTAAATTGATATTTAATACAGTACACAATGCACTAGATCCACACACAGTGCACTGGAGTGATCTCTACTTACTGGATTTAAACTCAATAACTAGATTGATTTCCAGTGCACTAGATTGATACTTTGTGTACTAACAATTTAAAATTCGGTATTCTAATAATCCGATACTCAGTATACTAACCATCTGATACTCTGTATACAAACCATCTGATACTCAGTATACTAACCATCTGATACTCAATATAATAAAAGTTTCATAATCAGTATTCTGGCAATTTCATACTGAATATACTCTTAATTTTTTACTTAACTTCAATTTTTAAAATATGTATATATACATCTATATTTACAAAGTAAAATATTCTCACGTTAGCTTAAACATTTAAACGCAGTTTTCAAATGTATCTAATCCTTGATACAAATCATTACATAAAAAATGCAATAAAATAAATTTAAAAGTTTAAGTTTCCCTGTCTAATTAACTTTTCGAATTTGAAAAGATTCCACTTTATTCGCACTCTCTTCTCATTTAATTATATTTTATTCCTCTTAAATTAGGCGTAGTTTTGACAGAACTGCGATCGTTGGATGAAAGAAGTAACGCCTATCCCACTTCAAGTCCTCTTAATTGCTTCAATAAATTTAGAGACGGAGATGCTTAATTTAATTTAGATAGAATTCTTGTCAACTAAGAAACGTTGGACCTCGGCAATAACTCATGATAGTATCAGCAAGCCTTTATTTGTTTAAATGGGTTCAATTTATATTTTATTTTATTTTCCGAGTGAAATATAATCAAATGCATATTTTATTCGTCAGAATTTCTTGATTCTGATTTGTAATTTAAGCATATCCTTGTTTAAATATATATGTATTGCGAATTAACAGAAGCTTAAGAAAAGGGTTAAATTTATGGTCAACCAGAAAATGTACCTGCCGTTGTCGGGGATTTAACATTCAAACATGTGATTGAAATTAAATATAAACTTACGGCAAATTCAAAAAATAAAAAAACGCTTCAATAAAACGTTCACTTATGACAACAACAACAAAAACAAAATCAATCATGCTTAAAGCATTGATTATGAAACACTTTCCAACTTCAATGCAATTTTATTTAAACAAGTCTAAAATGCAATACATTATTCGGTAATATTTTGAAACTTATCACAATACTGCATTAATTTATTATATTTGGAAACTTAAACCTTCATCGAAAAAAATGATCTTCATTCAAATGACGGCATTGAAATATAAATTGCCTGGTTTAAACATCTCTAAAACGTTATACATTCCTCGGTAATAGTTTTAGAATTATCATAATACTACGATAATTTATTATATTTGAAAACTTCATCGAAAACAACAGAAATTCATTCAAATGACGTCATAGAAAAAATAACACGCCTGGATCTCTCTATAAAAACAGAATCTCATTCATTACTTTCTCACATTCATTTCATTCATCACAATACTATAATAATTTATTTTATTTAAATATTTTGTTTAAGACCATGGAGCTACAAAAAATTAAACTCTATGCTTGAAACTTCATCGAAAAAAATCGTCCTTCTCTTTATGAAATCAATTAATATTTCATTCATATCAGCCATGCAGACTCCATGAACTAAATTATTTTGTGTTAAAAAAATACAGGAATTCTAATACAACTCATTCTATATATTTTGCTGTTTACATTTTACATAGGTGAAAAATAGGCTTTGTTGTAGAAATAATCAAATTTAGATGAGCATTTAAACTCAAATATATTGTCATTGCGTTGTTTCAGCATGTAGATGCACAGAATTTAAGCAAAAATAAAGTAGTTTTAGAACGGATGCAACACTCAATATGAATTAAAAAGAACTTAAAAAAATCACGATTTTGAAACAAGATGGATGCCATATATCATTTTGAAGTGGGTCATGTGATCATTTCATATCATGGTCACGTGATCTTTTCATATAAGAGGTGTAATTAATATTTTAATTTTTATTTAAAAAACTACTGAATATATTTCGCTGAATTTTTTTTTATATATTTTATGGAACAATTTGAATATTACCTAAAATTTTCGAAGCAATTTGTGAATTTTAAATTCGCTTAAAAAATGTTTGAAAAATTAGGTCCCATAGGGCTCAATGTATTTCATTTTGTCAACCCGGGTTCAATCCAAAACTAATTGGGTAATATTATTCATTTATATTCTCATAGGTTCTACAGACCGTCTGAAAAACATACTAAAATGTCATTTTGATTAAGTCATTTTTACGACAGTTATCGTGCTAACGGACAAACAGACAGACAGACAGACAGAATGAACAAAGTCATAAACACTTTTCAACTTTGTTGTAAAGTGTTAAAAATCGCATTATGTGAGTACACGCGCAGCCGTATTAAATCGGCACCTAAACACACCTTGGTACATGCAAGAGCTCGTATTACACCTTTTGCCAGACAATGATCAAATCAACCTCATGCCTTATTACGGCAGCGTATTCCATAATAAATAGGCTTTTCGCCCTCTATGTCGTTGTAATACTCTCTAAATAAACTCTTTTGTTACCCTCTAAATATGATCTTTTGATACAAATAAGCTCTTTCGATACGCTCTAAATAGGTTCGTATGACACGCTCTAAATAAGCTATTTTGATATGCTCTAAATAAGCTCTTTTGGTACGCTCTAAATAAACTATTTTGATACGCTCTAAATAAGCTCTTCTGACACGCTTTAAATAAGCTATTTTGATACGCTATAAATAATTTATTTTGTTACACTCTAAATAGGCTCTTTTGATACGCTCTAAATAAGCTATTTTGATACGCCCTGTCGATACGCTCTAAATAAGTTTTTTCTACACGCTCTAAATAAGATATTTCGATCCGCTCTAAATAAGATATTTCGAGACACTCTAAATAAGCTTGTTTGATACGTTCTAAATAAGCTATTTTGATACGCCCCAAAGCGAGCGGGTGCGGATGAAAATGAAAGAAAATTATCTTTATCACACTTACAAATCTTAGATGCTATTTCAGCTCTCAAACACTATTTTCATTAAAGTTCCTATATATAGAAACATTAATCTGCGCGGTTGAAGATGTTGCGACGTCACAACTTCAGAGGAAGTTGAAACGTCCATCGTCACTGAATGTAAATACGCTGCCGAACATGAAGGGTAGATGTTTTTCCCCCCATGCAAACGGAAAGCAAAATTTGTTTTTCGTCATCGTTATTCAACGGAACTGGATATTTACGATACACGAATACTTTGTAAAAACCATTCATAATAAACTTAAGATCCCTGAAACATAATTTTTCGAGCATTGTGTAATATTTTGGGAGGCAGCTGTCACATTATGGCGATCGTATTGTTAATCAATTTTTATATATCACAATATTTAAATGGATATACATATATATATATATATATATATATATATATATATAGTGTTGGGAAAGTGTAATATTCTCTCACTGGCGTCCTCCGTCTTGTCTTTCGTCTTTTTCGCAGACCAAAGGGTGCCATCGGAGCGTTTTATCCAGAAGACAACGGAACGAGCTTTCCACCCCCTGACATCACTCCATGGTTGCTATAATTTCAAGTCATAAGAAGGGTTGTCAGATTCGGCGATTTATCATAAGAAATAGGCCTCTTTAGTGTTAGAATGTCGGAGGTCTTTTCGAAAGAATTGCACTTGACCTTTTAGAGCCTCTACCACGAACTGCAGACAATGGCAAATACATCCTAGTTGTAATGGACTTCTTCATAGAGTGTTCAGACACAGACTTACAACACAGTTCCTGATCAAGAGTCTACAACTATTAGTGAAGTTCTGACTCGGAATCGGATATGTCGTTACGGTGATCCCTCTCTCATAATTTCTGATCAGGGAACGAACCTTTGTTCGGGCATATTCACGAGATTGTGCAAACTACCTCATATGGATAAAACTCGAACTACTCCTTTTCATCCTCCATCGGGCGGCAAGGTAGCGATATTGAACAGAAATGTACTGAATCATCTCTTCTTGTATCCAGAAACCATCAAGCCTGGGACCGTCACCTACCTTTGTCCCTGTTAATCTACTAAGTGCTGTCCACGAATGGACCGGTCATTATCCATCAAATTGTCTGTTTGGCCGGGATTTCTGACAACGATGTGACCTAATGTTTGGTAGACCATATGGTGCTCCTTCGTCGCCTGATAATTTTGTGCAAAATCTGCAGGCATGGTTGAAGGAGGCTCATTGTTTCGCTCATCAAAGGATCAACATTATTTCCGATTAAGATGACCCGGTACGATAATACATTAATGGATTACGTTTTCAGGAAGGCGACAAAGTGTGGCTATTCAACCCTCGGCGACGACCAGGATTTTCGCTAAAACTACGGCACAACGAGGAAGGTCCCTACGCCATCATGAAAATAATAAACAGTATCGTTTATCAAATCCAAATCGCTTTCAACCAAGCCAAAAGTCGTCCAAATTGACAGATTTGTCCCATTTTTGTCCACGGTAAATTGATACTGCCCGGGACGTGCAGTCTTAAGGAGGGGACAGTGTTGCGAACGTGTAATATTCTCTCATTGCGTCCCCTGTCTTGTCTTTCTTCTTTATTCCAGACCAAACGGTGTCATCGCAGTGTTTTCTTCAGAGGACAGCGTTACGAGCATTCTTTTCCTGATGTCACTCTATGGCTGCTAGAATTTCAAGTCAGAAGAAGAGTTGTCAGATTTGGCGTCATTTGGCGACTTTTGGAATGTTCCAAAAACTTCACAAATAATGATTTATCTAGGAGATATTAAATAATTCTGGAAATTTCTACAGAGATATTTCCAGAAGTCTCTATAGAGGGACTATATAAAAAATCTGATGTGGGCAACACATGACTTTCCTTATATAATGTAATGAATTTACTACTTTTACAGTAAAAAAATAGGTTTTTCTTATAGTAGATACTAGTATTCTTTCCAAGATATTAAATTTTCGATAATTGGTCGTCATTTTCATTGATTTAGCGTCATTTTTATCCATTTGGCGAGATTTTCGTTAATTTGGCAACATTTCAAAAAGTCGCCAAGTTGGCGACATTACGCCAAAATCTCGCCAAGCTTCATAAACGAAGAAATAAGTTATTCTTACAGCAGATAAATGACTATTGGCGTTCAAATACAGAAGTATTACTCAAAGTATCTTTTTTCATGAATGGAACGAGCTAGATCCACGAGAATGACGCCACCTAATTTATCGCATGGCATTACATATGAAAAGTGAACATGTTTCTCAATAGGAAATATTTTTTTTATTTTATATGACATTTTGATAATTTTTTTGAAAAATGTGCAATATCTCGAGAACGGTTGATGTTAGTGTTCTAAAATTTATGTTAATCGTTTTCTAATGAAAAATTACATAAGAAATGTCTATTTGCGAAACTTTATTAGTGGTTTTGATTTTTTGACGATTTTTTCAAAATTTCATTCGAAAATTTAGGAGGATTCTGAGCATTCGATTGAGCATAAAAACAATAGGCTTCCAGTGTTTACGGATTGTGATTTTTGTACCAAATTTGGTTCAAATTGATCCATTCGTTCGTCAGTTATCGTCTCCACAGACTAACTGACACACACACACACACACACTTTCACACACACAGACATCACTTCAAAAATGTTTGATTCGTGATCAGGGATGCTTGAAACGTGCTCTCCCGTCGAAAATTCGAATTTTCGACCCCGTCACAATAGTTTCCTTATACATTATGTATATAAGGAAAGTAAAAAGGACTCATCACTCAGTTGGAGTACAGTTGAAGAGTTAATGAATGGACGTGACACGAGCTACTTTGAACTGTGGTTTTTGCCAATGTTTTGAAAGTAGTAACTGCTATGTTGTGAAATTACTTTTGTCAACGTTTTGAGAATAATATCGCTTATTCTATGAAATTATTGGAGCATGTTGTTTTTCTGTATATTGGTGCTTTTGTGTTATACAGAAATTTTAACTTATCATTATATCCCGCGAATACACCGACGATGATACGTCGTAACAGTATCGATTAAAAGCTAAATAAAAACTTTACATGCTTTGAAATAATGTGCATTGCTTTATACAGTAACATGAGAAAAATATTCATGATGTTTCTTAACATGATTTTAGCTACTAATTCTTTTGACTTTTTATACTCAGATTAATAGCAATAATGGCACTGATAATCATATTATAAATAATAATAAAAATTTAATAATAATAATAATAATATTAATGATAATGGAGATGGTGGTGGTGATGATTATGATGGTGATACTAATGATAATAAAATAATAATAGTAATATTAATGATAATAATAAAAATAATAATGGGATATTAGCTCTTTATATCGGTAATTTAAACACAAAAGCATTAACTTACTGGGAAATTTATAATTGAGATTAATGGAAGTAATTGTTTTAAAATTGTAAAATCTCAGAAATTCTGAAATAAAATGTAGCATCTAACAAAAAATATTACATAAAAAATACATTATTTTATATTATCAGAAGGTGTGGTTTGCTTTAGAGAATACAATAGGATGGAGAAAAGATATATGGTACATCATAATATGATTTCAACTTTTGCTTCACTTGACTTTTAATAATTTGACTGATAGCATGATAATAATAAAAATATCAATAATCACAATGAAAATAATAATAATAGAACTTCAACTCTTTATATCGTAACTGTGAACTATAATTCGTAAAAGTTAGTTTGATTCTTCGACACATTATAATTGATCTCAAAATAAAAACTCTATTTGGGTACAGCATATAAAGGTTGAAAACATGTATCTACGGGTTTCAAAAGAAAATAACGTTGAAATCGTCTGGAAGAAACTAAATAAAGCCGAAAGATTGGGTTAAAGAAGATTATCTTGGCTTTGTTAGTACTGGTACTCTGTATTATTTGTCCTGCCGAAGAAGGTTCATATTGTTTTTGAAACAGATTGATACACTTTTTAACTTTTATATTATGTGTTCCATTGTATTTTTATTGTGTACAGCATGTAGAATGAATTTTTTAAAATAAATTATGATGTTGAATTTGAGAAGATGCTGCTGTATTTAATAATAATAATAATAATAATAATAATAATAGTAATAACAATAATAATAATAATAATGTGACGAAAGCAAATTAAACAATATTAAATTATTTACAAATGCCAAAGTGAACCCATCATATTTATTTTCTACGCCCGGTGATAAAAAATTTTATTAATGACATAAACTTAATTTCACTTTTCCAATAAACAGACATTAAATTTCTCAAACAAAACTTTATTAATTATTATATCTAATATTAAATTTTAGAATAGCTAAATTTTAAATCAATAGTTATATTTACAATTTACATTCTTGAACAAAATTACGATTTCTTTGATTTAACTGAGTCAGTAGCAACTGGATTACTACGAATAATAATAATAATAATATTAATAATAATACATAACAATAGTAATAATAATAATAATAATAATCATAATAATAATCATAACAGTAATAATAATACATAATAATAGTAATAATAACAATGATAATAATAATGATAGCAATAATAGTAACAACGACAATAATAATAATAATAATAGTTATATTTACAATTTACTATTATTATTTACAATTATTATTTACAATTTACATTCTTGAACAAAATTATGGTTTTTTTATTTACCCGAGTCAGTAGCAACTGGATCACTACAAATAATAATAATAATAATAATAATCATAACAATAATAATAATACGTAATAACAGTAATATTAACAATGATAATAATAATGATAGCAATAATAACAACAACAGCAACAATAATAATAATATTAATAATAATACTTAAATACACAAATATTAGAGAATATTCTGCTAGTTCAAGATTTAAAAGCTATATGGTGGAAAAATGCAGCTTACTACTGAAATTTTCTACTACATAGTCTTTATAAGAGAAAACAACTTTGTTATCATTTTATTACACTGAGACATTTCTTCTTAGATACTTTATGTCCAGAGCCTCACAGTATGTTATACCCATAGAGATGTCCCTTCACTTATACAATCCGACGATTCTTCCGGAGTTTCTCTGTTACTCTTTATCTTATTATCATTACGTCACTTGTCGGTGGTTGGGGGAGGAATTAAATGGCACGTGCATCGTCTGCTACTTATTACGCCCTTTATTCCTCTCCCCCCAGGGTTTCTGGATTCTAATAGGTGCTGTGACTCTGTCATTATTCGAGCGTATATGATTTATGGACATGCGATAAATACCAAAACAGCTAGGGATTAGTAGAAGTTGCGATAAGAGCTGAATTAATGAATAATTTATTTTATCAAACTTTGCCAGAGTTGAAATTTTATTTTCTAAGTTTAACACATTCTAAAATTAGGAAAGTCCTGAATGTCATTCATTTTAAAATACTCCACATTTGTTGTTGTGAGTGATGTCTTTGCTTTTGTCAAGCTCCGGAACTAAAAAAATCTGATGTGAGCAACATATGACTTTCCTTATATAATGCAATGAATTTACTATTTTTACAATAAAAAAAATCTGATGGGGGCAATACATGACTTTCCTTATATAATGCAATGAATTTACTACATTTACTGGTTAAAAAAAATGTTACTCTTATAGTAGATACTAATATTCTTTCCAAGATATTGAATTTTCTTCAATGAGTCGTCATTTCCATTGATGTAGCGTCATTTTTATCCATTTGGCGAGATTTTCGATAATTTGACAACATTTAAAAAAGTCGCCAAGTTGGCGACATTCCGCCAAATTCGTCGCAAAAATCTCGCCAAGCGTTATGGACGGAGAAATAAGTTATTCTTACAGCAGATAAATGACTATTGGCGTTCAAATACAAAGTATTCCTCAAAGTATCCTTTTTCATGAATGGAACGAGCTAGATCCACGAGAATGATCTCACCAAATTTATCGTATGGTACTACATACTAAAAGTGAACATGTTTCTCAATAGGATATATTTTTTTTATTCTATATGACTTTTTGATAATTTTTTTGAAAAATGTGCAATATCTCGAGAACGGTTCATGTTAGCGTTCTAAAATTTAAGTCAATCGTTTTCTAATGAACAATTACATCAGAAATGTCTATTTGCGTAACTTTATTAGCGGTTTTGATTTTTTGACGATTTTTCAAAGTTTCACTCGAAAATTTAGGGGGGGGGGTCTGAACATTCGATTGCGTATAAAAACAATAGGCTTCCAGTGTTTACGGATTGTGATTTTTGTACCAAGTTTCGTTCAAATCGGTCCATTCGTTCGACAGTTATCGTCTCCACAGACTCACTGACACACACACACTCATACTTTCACACACACACACACAGACATCACTTCAAAAATGTTTGATTCGTGATCAGGGATGCTTGAAACGTGCTCTCCCTTCGAAAACTCGAATTCGAATTTTCGACCCCGTCACAATACTTTCCTTATACATCATGTATATAAGGAAAGTAAAAATATAGATCATAATTAAAAGAAATAATGATATGGGGACTTGGTAAGATATATTATATTTATGAAATAAACGAAAAATGTGGAATTCATGTCAGTAAGACATGAGCACTGTACATTCATAACACAGACCTAACAAGTCACACCCGTAGCAATTTGTCATGTAGCATTTGTCATGTAGCATTTTGTCTTGCTGCCAGTTTTGGATTATTTATTGTAGACGAGTGGTAAACATTTGGAAACTGCATGCTTGTCGCTACGCTAGCTTGTTGCACGCATGCTTGTCGCTACGCTAGCAACGTAATTACATACTTCCTGTATTGTTTATGACGTATTTTTTGCAAGTTCTGTTTATTTGTAAATGTAGGTTTGATTCAAACAATTATATATTGATACTGATAACAGGCAACATTGTTGAATTGGGTCAGGGATTTAAAGACCCGTATTGACAAGTCGTGAATGCTCAAAATTACTTATCCTGATTTTTAGAATGTCCAATAAAAAAGTAACTTTTTTATTATAGAAAAGAAAACACAACCAATTTCGCAATAGCGCAAATTGTAAGCTAATGTATATAAAGTAGATTCCCATACATTCATTAATATAATAGAGCATTTTTGTATACTCATGTTATACCTTTCCTACAATGCATACGTATAGGATTTCTAGAATTTGCAATAAAATACGCTAAGTATACGTATAGGACTTGAATTCATCTTAGTAATATATAGAGCCCAAATGTTTAGGAACAAGAAACTAACAAAATAGGCAGGCAAAAAGAAACTAAAATTATTAAAATAAACACGTAAAAATGTCGCTAAAATCTGAAAAACAGGCACTAAAAGTCTTATATAAATACGCAATCTATAAAAATATAGTTTCAATAATAGCTCTATTACTGAAAAGAATCTTAAGAAGTTTAATATGTAGAAATTTCTGCTTATAAGACCAGCATGAAAATGCTTATTTAATGGAATATTAAGAGTTCAATAAAATCATTGCCAATAAGAACTTTTCATATGCCTTTATTATGCTCACAAATTTACCATCCAATGTTCCAAGTGTGTGTATATGTAGAGGGGTGGGGCACGTCATACTTGCCAAAACCGAGGAAACAATGGACTTCTGAACCAATTAAAAGTTTTTCTTGGGTCAAAATGAAACATAAAGAAAAATAAACAAAACAATTGAAAACGCAGAAAAAGTACAATAAATTCCAAACCAGGCATTTTTGACAGAAAAACCCTCAAAGCATTTTTGAAATAATTTATGAAAATACACAAAATTAAGACAAATACCGTAACTTCTGAGCTTTAGTAGTATATCTTTATGAATCAACTTTTTTTAAGCTAGTACATAACCAGTACTTAAGCCTCATCTAAATATTCAAGCAGTCAACTCCTTCAACATTAAAATATTCTATTCAATTAGATTTCAACAAATTAGGGTACTAGCTGTTAACACTTATGTTTCATTTATATTTCTCCAGCATGAGTATTTAGAGAAAAACATCAGCATTTTTGCCCCTTTTAACTTTGCTTATATACATAATGTATGAGGAAAGTATTGTGACGGGGTCTAAAATTCGAATTCGATTTTTCGACGGGAGAGCACGTTTCAAGCATCCCTGATCAGGAACCAAACATTTTTGAAGTGATCTGTGTGTGTGTGTGTGTGTGTGTGTGAAAGTATGTCTGTGTGCGTGTCAGTGAGCCTGTGGAGACGATAACTGACGAACGAATGGACCGAGTCGAACGAAATTTGGTACAAAAATCACAATCGGAAAACACTGGAAGCCTATTGTTTTTATACGCAATCGAATGTTCAGAACCCCCCTAAATTTTCGTGCGACATTTTGAAAAAATCGTCAAAAAATCAAACCCGCTAATAAAGTTACACAAATAGACATGTCTTATGTAATTTTTCATTAGAAAACGATTGACATAAATTTTAGAACGCTAATATGAACCGTTCTTGATATATTGCACATTTTTCAAAAAAATTATCAAAAAGTCTTGTAAAATAAAAAAAAATATTTCCTATTGAAAAACATGTTCATTTTTCATATGTAATACCAAGCGATAAATTTGGTTACATCATTCTCGTGGATCTATCTCGTTCCATTCATGAAAGAAGATACTTTGAGTAATACTTTTGTATTTGAACGCCAATAGACATTTATCTGCTGTAAGAATAATTTATTTCTTCGTCCATAACTCTTGGCGAGATTTTGGCTACGAATGTGGCGGAATGTCGCCAACTTGGCGCCTTTTTTTTAAATGTTGCCGAATTAACGAAAATCTCGCCAAATGGATAAAAATGACACTAAATGAATGAAAATTACAACTAAGCGAAGAAAATTTAATATCTTGGAAAGAATATAAATATCTACTATAAGAAAAACCAATTTTTTTATTGTAAAATCAGTAAATTCATTGCATTATATAAGGAAAGTCATCTGTTGCCCACATCAGATTTTTTACATTTTCTTTATGTCACACATCGGATGTTTGAAGGAGGAATTGGATGGCACGTGCGCACAGTATACCAATTTATAACCGTCCTTTATTCCTCCCCCCAGGCGATCAGTGTTCTAATGGATCCTTCGACTTTTTTCTTGATCGAGAGTACATGATTTATGGATATGCCATAAGTACTAAATAAGCAATGGATTAAAAGAAGATCCCGATCAGAAATAACCGTATTGTTAATTTTTTATCAAACATTAGCAAAGCTATAATATTCTTCTTTATTTGTGACATTGTATAAATTATAAAATCATCTTTTAAATATATATAATTAAACCAAGCATGTATATTGATGAGTGAACTGGTGCGTATTACCTGAAATAAGTCCCAAATAGTCTTTTTAAGTACAGAAACAAAATAATATCGACCTTTCATATGTTGTTCAGATATCATTAACATTTACAGATAATTCCTGTGATTCTTACTTCACTATCATATGCAAATTAGAAGCGTGCTTACTTCTATCTATAAAAGTAGACTTTTCGTGCGCGGCAAAATCACTACCTGTGAAATCACTACCTTTTAAAAGTAGAGTAATTTTGGCCGCGTTCAGTTGAATGTTTTGCGATAAGAGGTAAAACATATTTTACTAATTTGCAACAACATCCTGACAAGTTATTTTGTTCTAAAAATTCCACTTTCATACCGAAATGACTTAGCGGTTTGATTAAAGTGTAAGTTTAAAAGTTCAAACATGCCATCCTGTTCTCTAATTTCTGATGGCAAATGGGGAAAAATTGCTGCCATACTTGTTGTTGTTAAGAAAATAAACTGATAAAATTCCTACAGATATTGACTAATAATCTGAAGGAGCTCAAAGTCATCCAAAAATGATGGAGATGAGTAAGAAAAAAAATTAAGACAACCCATCCTTATTTACGATTGAGAAACTTTGTTTTGTAAGGCACAATGTATTAAAAAGAATTGAACACCAAGAACTGAAAAACGACTTTTATTTTCCAGTTATTGTATGACGAACACAACAGTTGATGAATTAATCAGGATTTAATTCGAGAAAACTCCAGAAGAAACTAATCTCGCAAAAACATTTGAAAATAATTTGCTGTCAGCCATATGAGTTAGAGATCTGAAGAATGAAAAGCTATTTTCTCCAACGAGAAAAAGTTTAATCGATGTTACCCGCATAGTATGCACAAATATTGGAAGACTGCGAATCAAGAATCACTAGTATCTTCCACTCGACAACAGGAAGGTGGCTCACTAATGATTTGGTTTGTAATTGGCTGGAGAAACGAAAGCAATATTAAATTTGTATATGGAAAAATGGACAGCTAGTTACCAAAAATTAAGCAGACAGTTTCTCAAAATGAACCTAAAATGGCTGGTAGAAATGAGATGTTTCAGCAAGAGAACAGCAAAATTCTTGTCAAAGTCGTCTGAGATTTGATTTGATTATGAAAAATTTAATCACATCAATATAAAAGCAAATGTGTGATATATGCTGGTTAGGAAGGTTTGTGAAAATGACTAACGTTTCATGCATATGGAGAGTTTGAAAACTATTATTCTTGAGTAATGGAATATGATATACAATCAAAATTTATATGGCAGGTTACCTCGTAAAATGTGAGTTTAAAAGTCTCCATTGTTTAAAGTGACGCAAATTAATTAAATGTTGAAAGGGTTATAAGTATTTTGCTGTTTATTTATCACTGAAAGGTGTGCTAAGTCACTACAAATATTTTTGAGCAGAAGAAATTTTTATCTTTATATTATATAGAGTATAATTTTTTTATTTCACTATACTGTAGTAACATGTTTTTCTTGAAAGTGAGAACACAAGAGTTATTATGCTCTCTGTAAAAAAATTACGATTATCAATATAATAATTGTAATATAATTATTAATATTATTATTAGTTTTATTGTTATTAAACGCTGAATAATCATATTATGCATAATATTTGCAATAGTCTTAATAATAACAACAACAACACTAAAAATCTGATGTAGGCAGCACATGACTTTCCTTATATAATGCAATGAATATACTACATTCAGAGTAAAAAAATAGAATATTTTAATAGTAGATATTTATATTCTTTCCAAGATATTGAATTTTTGTCAATGAGTCTTTATTTTCATTGATTTGGCATCATTTTTATCAATATGGCGAGTTTTTCGTTAATTTAGCAACATTTTAAAAAGCAGCCGAGTTGGTAACATTCCATCAAATTCGTCGCCAAAATCTCGCCAAGCGTTACGGAAGGAGAAATAAGTTATTCTTACAGCAGATAAATGACTATTGGCGTACAAATGCAAAAATATTACTCAAAGTGTATTTTTTCATGAATGGAGCGAGCTAGATCCACGAGAATGATGTCACCAAATTTATCGCATGGCATTACATATGAAAAGTGAACATGTTTCTCAAAAGGAAATATTTTGTTTTATTTTATATGATTTTTTGATAATTTTTTTGAAAAATGTGCAATATCTCGAGAGCGGTTCGAGTTGTCGTTCTAAAATTTATGTCAATCGTTTTTCTAATGAAAAATTACATAAGAAATGTCTATTTGCGTAACTTTATTAGAGATTTTGATTTTTTGACAATTTTTTAAAAATTTCTTTCGAAAATGTAGGAGGGAGGGGGGGGGGTTCTGAACATTCGATTGCGTATAAAAACAATAAGCTTCCAGCGTTTAAAGATTGTAATTTTTGAACCAAATTTCGTTTGAATCGGTCCATTCGTTCGTCAGACTGACACACACATACACACACACATACTTTCACGCACACACACACACACACAGACATCACTTCAAAAATCTTGATCAGGGATGCTTGAAACGTGCTCTCCCGTCGAAAACTCGAATTCGAATTTTCGACCCCGTCACAACACTTTCCTTATGCATTATGTATATAAGGAATGTAATAATAATAATAATAATAATAATTGTAAAAGTGGATATTCTTTACTCGAAAATGAAACAAGATATAAAAACTCCGATTCGAAATTACCATAATGTTGCATTACATTCATTTATATATTTCTTTCAATGTTCTCAAAAGAAAACAAGTTATTTTGGTATTTCAGTGTAGCCATTAATTTCTCTTAAGTATCATCAATACATAACATCTTAATGTATCACAGAAAATTTGGCTACAGCTCTTTAAAACTTTACTTCAATTTAAAGAACTCCAGACGACTGTTCATAGCTGGAGCCATCTGCATTTTTATTTCTCTCATTATCATTACGTCGAATAGTTGAGGGAGTACTTAAGTGCCACGTGCGTCGTCTGCCATTTTATTTAGCCCTTCATCCCTACTCTTAGATGCTCTAGATTCTAATGGTTGTTTTGACTGTGTCATTATCCAAGCTCACATGATTAATGGATATGAGAAGAACACCAAAACAGTAAAGGATTTCGAGACACGACGATATGGTTATGTGCTAAATGGAGGAATAATATATTATATTAAACTTTGTTAAAAATGTTAACTTTGGTATTTGTTAAATTTGTGCTTAACACAGTAAGACATTTTGTGTTCATAATGCCATTAAATTTAAAACACATATTAATTTATTTAAACTTTTGAGCGCTGCCCCTACAAATCGAAATTTAGGAAATATAAATAATGTTAGCAATGATAATAATAATAATAATAATAATAATAATAATAATTACAATTACACAGGGATGATGTAAGAAAGAAGATAGAAACAGTAAGAAGGTGGAAATCGAGATGAATCAAGGAAAAATAGTGATATTGACTTTTTTTGTATGTAAAAACAAAAGTAAACATTAATATTGCCAATTTGTAAAACAATCTTAAATGTCGTGGAGGGCGTGAATGCTTGTACTGTAGTACTATGTAGCGTTCTGAATAAACTAATACTAACATGGATTACTTTGCGATTTCCGGATCAAAGAAGCGCCCAATATGTAAATTATGCATATACAGATAATACAATTCAATTTTTAAATCGTCGGTTTCGAACAAAAAACATTCCCTCTTTCGTTTTAAGCCAAATCCTTTAGTTTCATTCGTCATTCACCATCATCCTTTAGTTAGTTGCCCATGACTGCTCATGTATATGAGTAATCATGAGCAACCATTTGCTAGACATGCTCATAAAATTCATCTGCTATCCAGAGAAATAACTCATAGTATCGTACAGTTTGTGACATCAACAGCCACAGCGAAATTGCTAATTGGAAAACAAGGGAATAAAAATAAATTTTTAGGATTTGGGTTCAAATGTAACAGAGAATCAAGTAAATCAAAAAATGTTTTTGTTAGAATGCGGAGATTTACACCCACATATTTGCCAAACTACAGAAGTGTGTTATCCTTCAATTTTGGAATGCGACAAATAAAGAAAATAAAAATAAAATATTCAGTTTTCTATGTATTTAAAAATACATAAAGAAATGTGAATAAAAAATCTTACATATTCGGTTAAAATATCGCTAGAAAGAACGTCCTTCGATCGTTATGATATTGAGATGAAATCCTTGTGATATTACTTTTGATCGCTAAAGGACTGATTTATTTTAAAATCGTTCAACATCGTCCTTCAGCATAAAACAGATAAAAAGCTAATTCGAATACAAAACATAAAAGATCAATCATGCATAAAGCATTGATTATGAAACGTATTCCAACAGAAATGCAATTTTATTTAAATATCTCTAAAATGCGATGCATTCAGGGGTGTGATAATATTTTGAATTTTCACATAAGTACAATAATTTTTTATATTTCAAAACTTAAATCTTCATCGAAAAATATGCACTTTATTCAAATGACGTCATCGAAATATAAATCGTCTGGCACTCTATGTAAAAGCAGTGGATATTTCATTCATACACTTTTATTCCAGACTCCAGGCTTAAATAATTTTTTTTAAATAAAATTCGCAATTCTCATACAACTCATCTTGCAATCACTTATTTACACTCTGCATCTATTAAAATTAGGCTTCTTTATCCAAATAACCAAAGTTTGACGATAATTTAAACTAAAAAATATTGTAATTGCGTTGGCACAGAATGTAGATGCAGAGAAAATACGAAAAAATAAAGTTGTTTTAAGAGGGATGCAACACTAAATATAAATTTAAAAGAACTTTAAAAATCACGAATTTTACTCTGGGAAAAAAACATTGATGCCGTATTTTATTTTGAAGTGGGTCACGTGATCTCTTTATTAAATGGGAATAATTATAATTAAAATTTTTATTTTATAATATATTTTATGAGACATATTTTATGGGATCATTTGAATATTTCCTACATTTTTCGAAGGAATTTCTGAATTTTAACTTCGCCTAAAAAATGCTTGAAAAATTAGGTCCTATAGGGTTCAATGAATTTCATTTTTTCAACCCGGGTTCAATCTAAAACTAATTGGGTGATGTTATTCATTTACATTCCCATATGTTCCAGAGACCGTCTCATCAACATAGTAAAATTTCATTTAGATAAATTTATTTTTACGTCAGTTATAGTGTGAACTGATAGCCAAACAGGCAGAATGAACTAGGTCATTAACACTTTTCAACTATGTTGAAAATGTTAAAAAGCTTACGCCAAGTCATGCGCGATGACCTGAAGTACTTGTGCACTGAATCTTGCCTCTTCTCAAAGCTATTTTCTGCTACAGACGACACATTCGACGCATAACATGTTTTCTTAATTCTGTTACGATTCTTAAATAAATGGAAGTGAACACTGAGGAATATGATTTATGAGGAATATGTTACCTTATTTTTAATCTATAAAATTAAGCGAGTTTTTATCCTTAAATTTGAGCGAGTTATATTTAATTGAAAGTTTAACATTATGAATGGGGACCATATATCAAATTTTAAATGTAAATTTATGACATATCGCAAAAAAGATAACACTGAATGATAATACATAAGATACCCAACCACGTAGTGAGTACCATTGCTTTATACAATCCCTGCTTGTGTAATGCTTTATTTAGATGCATTTGCGATACATTTTTTTGACACATATTAAAGTATTTTTGTGATCTAAACAATTTCCATCGTCAATTTGTTTATGATCCCTATTTTATCCCCCACAGCCTTTCACGTGATACGGAAATGTGGTATAAGTCAGATTTTTTTCCTTTATCATAATTCATTTGATTTTAGTAATACAGATATGCTGGTTTTTTAATGATCTTGTTGCAATAAAATTTAACTTTTTCTTATTGACCAAATTTGTCTAAGGGGGTTGTATAAAAATTAAAAAGTGTAACTTTTTGAAAATGAATGGGAGGGCTATTTCATTAACGTAGTCTTAATTCCTACCCTACTTTCACATTTTCATTACTTATAGATTAAGTACTACGAATATGCAAAATTTCAAGTTTCTATAGGTAGCAGTATAGGCTGTGTAATTCATCTCTTGTCTCATTTTCCTATATGACATAGGAAAACATAGAGAAAAATAAAAACCCGTCTTTATAATTTTTTCTTATAAAATTCCAAGAGTTATATATTTCTCATTTCTTATAGATTAAGTCCTAGGTACATGCACAGTTTTAAGTTACTCCATACCGCAGTTTGGGCTGTGTAATGCTGGCTTTGTTAGTCAGCCTTACTCAGATGTTAGTCAGCCTTACTCAGATGTTAGTCAGTCTTACTCAGATGTTAGTCAGCCTTACTCAGATGTTAGTCAGCCTTACTCAGATGTTAGTCAGCCTTACTCAGATGTTAGTCAGCCTTACTCAGATGTTAGTCAGCCATACTCAGATGTTAGTCAGCTTTACTCAGATGTTAGTCAGCCTTACTCAGATGTTAGTCAGCCATACTCAGATGTTAGTCAGCCTTACTCAGATGTTAGTCAGCCTTACTCAGATAAATGTGAGAAAGTCGAGTGGAAACGCACGCCGCAGATATTTTTATGGTGATTTAAAATTCCTTCTTTAAGAAATATTTATTCACTTTAAAGCATTTTAACTCATATTAGATGCATTTATTATTAAATGTTATTAAAATAATCTCCTGATTCATAGATGGCAATTTCAATTTAAAATTATTGCACTTCGCCATATCTTCATTAAATCAGTAGTTAAATAGTGGACTTTATTTAAAAATGAAAGCCATTATTACCCCCATAATTAAACATGAGCTAAATGACTTTTTTCGGAATGGACAGAAAAATTTTAATTAAAATTCTATTTGAGAGATTCGGAAAAGACTGTAAAAAACGAGAGCAAGATGCGGATTCCCATTATTAACATGAAAAATGTGTCAGATGTTTGTGAAACGTTTTTTAATACTACGCATGGAAAGTATTGTTACAGAAATGGTGCTTTCTGAAAGACCTGTTAAAAGTACAAGCAAAAGTATTTTATTACTTTCTGTACAAGGAGTTTTAATGTAAAAGTCATGTAAAGTGATGGTTGTTGTTGTTGAGACCCCGACCGTTCGACCTACCAGAAAGGTGTAAGATAACCGTTTGGACGGCCGGGAATTATGTAAAGTGATGGTGTCAAATATATTTTACCTGATATTTGATAGATTTGCACATTTTAGGCTTCCCTGCATGTACACCCTACAACACATTTTATGATAAGTCTTGTGAATTTAAGTACATTCTCAGAATACAACAATACGCCCTAATATCTAGATAACTTAAGTGTTAATCTAAGCAGATATAACTGTGATCAAGAAAAAGTAACAAATAATAACTCGCTCGATATGTAACACTGACACAAAGTGGCAGGCATATACTCGTACAACAAAACAGCAATTAAATCCCCAACCCAACCAAGATGGTCATATTCTTAAAACATCTATGGATTCTCACTTTCAATCGTATCTCATAATTCCGATCTGTGAACATTGGACATCCTTTTGAAAAGATCTAGGAAACGTAGATTAAAAAATCTGATGTGGGCAACACATGACTTTCCTTATATAATGTAATAAATTTACTACTTCTACAGGAAAAAAAAATTGGTTTTTCTTATAGTAGATACTAATAATATTTCCAAGATATTGAATTTTCGACAATCAGTCGTCATTTTTATCCATTTGGCGAGATTTTCGTTAATTTTACAGCATTTCAAAAAGTCGCCAAGTTGGCAACATTCCACCAAATCGTTGCCAAAATCTCGCTAAGCGTTATGCACTAAGAAACAAGTTATTCTTACAGCAGATAAATGACTATTGACGTTCAAATACAAAAATATTACTTAGTATCTTTTTTCATGAATGGAACGAGCTAGATCCACGAGAATGATGTCACCCAATTTATCGCATGGTATTACATATGAAAAGTGAACATGTTTCTCAATAGGAATTTTTTTTATATGACTTTTTGATAATTTTTTTGAAAAATCTACAAAATCTCGAGAACGGTTCATGTTAGCGTTCTAAAATTTATGTCAATCGTTTTCTAATAAAAATTACATAAAAAATGTCAATTTGCGTAATTTTATTAGTGGTTTTGATTTTTTGACGATTTTTTCAAAATTTCCTTCGAAAATTTAGGGGGGTTCTGAACATTCGATTGCGTATGAAAACAATAGGCTTCCAGTGTTTACGGATTGTGATTTTTGTACCAAATTTCGTTCGAATTATTCCATTCGTCCGTCAGTTATCGTCTCCACAAACTCACTGACACACACACACACACACCCACACACACACGCACGCACACACACACACATACTTTCACACACACACACACATACACACATACACACACATCACTTCAAAAATGTTTGATTCGTGATCAGGGATGCTTGAAACGTGCTCTCCAGTCGAAAACTCGAATTCGAATTTTCGACCCCGTCACAATACTTTCCTTATACATTATGTATATAAGGAAAGTAAAAACATAGATACATTGTGAAATTATTGACCAATAGCATTATTTCTCGAAATTTCGCAAACTCGCTAAACATTGCTACTTGTCGATATTTTGCTAAATTTCAGTTAATATCATTCGTATTTTTATTAAATTATTAGTTAAAAATAATGGACATTACATTTTTTTAAAGTGAATCACACCATCATAATTAAACAGGAGCTAATTTAGTCTTTCTGAAAGGACAGAATATTTTAAATTAAAATTCTATTTGGGAGATTCCGAGAAGTCTTCTAAAAACGAGAACAAGTTACGGATTCCCATTATTAACATGAAAAATGTGTCAGATGTTTGTGAAACTTGTGTTAATGTAAAGTATGGAAAGGGTTGTTAGAAAGTTGGCACTTTTTGAAAGGGCAAACTTTCAACAATTAAAAGCATTTTAATAATTTCTTTGTATTGTAATCTAAAAGAAAAGTAAATGGTGTCAGAAATATTGTTTCGATATTTGATGGATTCATCCATTTTGGGCATTGCTGCGTGCGCGCGAAATAATCCCCTTTAGAAAATGTATGCTAGTATATCTATGTGTAATATATCTATAGAATAAATAATGGGATTAAAAAGAACAAAATAAAAATATTTAATTCCAAATGTTTTGTATTGAAATTGACTTAAAAATACAAGATGAAACCCATTACTGTTTTTGGGATTGAAACGCACTTAATCAGTGGTATCAGAAAAAGCACCTACACATCGGCAATTTATGCAAAACCAAATACAAATTAAATTTGCGCATTACTGTTAACCAAGAAGCAAAAACAAATCCAATAATAATTTTCTGAATGTGTAAATAAAAACAGAATACAGGAGAATAAAACGAAAAATAAATAGTGCAAATGATACTTACAGAGAAAGAAGATAAATGATTTTCTAAATTGTTAGGATCGGACAATCTAATATAATAAATTGGTCAAACTTTTCGTAACACTAAAACATAATATTTTCTACTTCTTTATCTCAAACAGTTAACTATTCTAAACTATTCTTTAACCTGCTGTAATAATCTCTGGAAAACTTTGGTCTTTGAAGTTATATTTATTTATCTATATCGATATTATACTTGACATAACCATCCATTTCAATATTATACATTTCCTTGGCGTCTAATATTTGATTCCAGAGGTAAAACCGCTATTAAAATACTTAACCGATTAGAAAATGCTATCTTTCCGCATTTTCTGTATATTATCCTTCGTATTATTCCCTTTCCGGTTTACGTGCGCATTTATGCAAATCTTATTGGATCTGTTTTAGCATCTTGGCAAGCTGTAATATGAAAGAAAATTAGTTTGCATTTAGCTTTGCATAAATTTCCAACTGGTGATCTTTCTGATGACTCTGATAAAGGGCGTTTAACAACTGAAAGCTCTAAGACACTCTATCTTGTATTTTTACGACTCTAAATATGAGAATAAAACTTTTATATTTTAATAATTAGCCAATACTTTGTATTTTAATAATAATTTTTATATTTTAATAATTAACTAATACTTTGTATTTTAATAATAATTTTTATATTTTAATAATTAGCTAATACTTTGTAATTTAATAATAATTTTTATATTTTAATAATTAGCTAATACTTTGTATTTTAATAATAATTTTTATATTTTAATAATATGTTAAACAGTGGACATACCAATTTATTTTACTTTTATTAAAATAAAATTTAGTGCGATCATTTTAAATACTATATACCATGAGAGATGTTGAAAGATATAACCTCATAATTTCAAAGTTTTACACACTGTTTATTATCCGGCTGATCAAATTGCTGCTCGTGCCCTAGGGCAAGTCGGGTGGTCTGAGTTTTCGACACTGTTTATCACATCCTAAGGAATTTAAAGAGAAATGTATTATAAGGACAATGCAAAAAATTAATAATGCAGTATTTTTACCACGATGGAGTAAAGCGTTTGAAACTCTAATTAACTTTATTAATTATATAAAAATATATTGAAATACAATGCAAATCTGTCTGTTTGGCTCTTTGTGTCTGTGTATGTATGTGTGTGTATATTTGTCTGTGTGTGTCATCACGAGAAAATGGCTGCACCGAATTTCATGACTTTGTGTGAGTAGACTTGGAATAGTCCAACTTAAAGTTTTGTTTATCTTTCGAATTCTTAGAACCACGGATTGTCGACATATTAATAAAAAAGAACCTCAAACTAACGGCACTACACGATGAAATAAGTTTAAGGGGGACACCACCACCCCTCCTATATTAGGGGACAAACGGCTATCTCACTTCTTGTTCAAGATAAGAGAGACAAGTTAATTAGAAATTTGTAGAATGTTGCAAAATTAGATCAAATATTTTTGTCTTCACGCAAGAAATTGGAAAGGAGCCATGAAAAACAGTGGGTTCAATCTAACTCCCTCTCTTCAGAAATCAAGTATTTAAATACTGCTATATAATAAAATAGCTTCAATCATTCGCAAAATACATATTGACTCTCAAGAACGATTCATGCTGGCACACGTGCAAAAATATATCTCAGCGTGTTTTGTCAATGTCTCAACATTCTTATTTGGCAATTAATAAAATTGATTTTTGTTAAAATCGCTATTCACAATGCTATTTTCATCTTATACGGGGTGGCAAAAATGCTTAGTACTCATTATGCAATGGTCTACAACCTTCTAATTGACACACACACGCACGCACACACACACACACACACACACACACACAGGAAGTCAATAAGGCGTTGGTCCACCTTTGGCCTGGATAAAAGATATCACCCGGCGTGGCATAGACTGAGAAAGTTCACGGATAGTGTCTTGCGAAAGGTCTTGCCAAATTGTCTACAACTGTCGGGCTAAATCGTCAACATTCCGGGATCGTTGCAATCGCCTTACCATAACGTCCCAAATGTGCTCTATGGGAGAGAGATCAGGAGACCTAGCTGTCCAAGGAAGTGTTGGGCAATTTGAAGATAATTCATAGCAAAACGTGCCGTGTGCGGCCGGGCATTATCTTGTTGAAAAGTAAGTCCGGGGTGTTGCAAAAGGAACGGTAAAACAACCTGTCGTAGAATGTTGTCTACGTACCATACCCACTTGCAAACATACACCTGTTCAGATATACACCTGCTGAATGGGCCACTATTTACTCATTGGACACCAAATTTTATTCATTTACATATTCACTCGAAATGTATTGGCATACAAAATTCCATTACAATCGGACAAATCCTTCTTGGTGCATCGATTTTTTTGTTATAGAGTGTATATATAATACCTGAGATAATATACACACACACACACACACACACACACACACACATATATATATATATATATATATATATATATATATATATAATAAATATAATATATAATATTAAAATAATTATTAGAATGACATAAACTGTTCTTTAAAGCAATTTACACCAGCAAAGTGGAAGGACTGAAAAACTGTCAGTTCCCATAGAAGTTCGCAAAAACTGTGGCATTAGCAAGTTTTTGCTACTATTGCAAATATCGCTCATTCTTTATTGACGAGCGCGTTTATCGTGCGAAACCGGTCCATGGATACGGGTATCTACAATAGGAGTGTCTTCCAAATATTTTTCGAACTGGGAAAGATAATTTTGATAAAACATTATAATAAGCAACTCATTTTTAATTTTTTCCATTGCTAATACATATTTCCGAAACATAACTTACATTTAACATTTACAATTCGTTCATATTTGGGAGTTGCAATGACCGACTTTATAATATTTGTCTTTCTGAAAATGTAATATTTTGTCGGTCCTAAATTATATAGGAAACTTGGCTAAAATATAAAATATAACATTTTTGTTAGATGATATTTACATGCGATTCCTAAATCAATATTATGATTTCTTATCTACTACAGCATAGTAAACAGCGTTATTTTTAACTTCTGTCAATATTTTGTTTCGTCCTTGGGGTGGATATATAGGAATATATGAAATCGAACTGGATTTTAAAATGGGTCTTCTAGTGAACGTTTTTGGTACTTATCTTATGCTTGAGTTATAATAAATATTTACTTTCTTTTACAGTATGGTTTATTCAGAGTGTCTGATACAAATTTCTGACAAAAATAGACCTCGACATATCCTATAAGAGTATTATATTTACACATTCACGAGTAAGACTGGTATTGGCAGGAATTATCTTTTGGATCAGACTAAGAGTCTCGAGTTCGATTCCCGTTTCTGTCCTGCTGTTTTTCTGCTTCGGAACAGAGTCTAACACTCTCCGAAATAAAAAAAAATCTGATGTGGGCAACACATGACTTTCCTTATATAATACAATGAATTTAGTACATTAAAAAAATAGGTTTTTGTTATAGTAGATACTTATATTCTTTCTAAGATATTGAATTTTCGGCAATTAGTCGTCATTTTCACAGATTTAGCGTTATTTTTATCCAGATGGGGAGATTTTCATTAAATTAGCAACATTTCAAAAAGTCGCCAAGTTGGCGACATTCCGCCAAATTCGTCGCCAAAATCTCGCCAAGCGTTATGGACGGAGAAATGAGTTATTTTTATAGCAGATAAATGACTATTGGCGTTCAAATACAAAATTATTACTCAAAGTATATTTTCTCATGAATGGAACGAGCTAGATCCACGAGAATGATGTCACCAAATTTATCGCAATATATTATATGTCAAAAGCGAACATGTTTCTCAACAGTTAATATTTTTTTTTTAATTTATGGGATTTTTAATACATTTATTCGAAAAATGTGAGATATCTCAAGAACGGTTCATGCTAGCGTATTAAAGTTTATGTCAATCGTTTTCTAATAAAACATTACATAAGAAATGTCTATTTGTGTAACTTTAATGAAGGTTTTGATTTTTTAATGATTTTCTCAAAATGTCATTCGAAAATTTAGGGGGGGTTCTGTACTTGCGATTATGTTTAAAAGCAATGTGCTTCCAGTATTCACAGATTGGGATTTTAGTACAAAATTTCATTCGAATCGCTCCATTTGTTCGTGACATATCGTCTCTACAGACTCACTGACACACACACACACACAGACATCACTTCGAAAATGTTTAATTTGTGATCAGGGATGCTTGAAACGTGCTCTCCCGTCGAAAACTCGAATTCGAATTTTCGACCCGTCACAATACTTTCCTTATACATTATGCATATAAGGAAATGAATAATTTAAAAATGATGGCACATTTTGAATTTTAAATAAAAAAATTATGAATACTGAATAAGGTATCAAATATTATAAAGCTCTCGAGCCTCGTCAGAAATTGAAACTACAGAAACTATATTATATTTTAATAAATGACATTATTATTTTCATATTTTGATTATAATTAAAATATCAATGTTTGTAATACTTCTTAAAGTAATAAAATTGTGATACTTCTTAAAGCATCAAAATGTACGTGCAGCTTAAACCGTTGCTAAAGTATTACAACTAAAATAACTTTGTTAAGAGCACCATGCAAAAAATTCTGATGTGAGCAGTACATGACTTTCCTTATATAATGCAATGAATTTTCTTCATTAACTGTGAAAAAAGGGTGAAAAGATCCACGGCACAGTGTTTGTAATATTAAATTGTACATCCATATGACAACATCTAAAACTATTTTGTACCCAATTAACTTATATTTTACGCAACTCTAAATTAACAATTATCATTATTGATAGCACAATCAATAGGCAATATAGTCCATATATTTAAATATTTTAATAATGAATTCACCAATTAGGCGTCATTTTTGTAATATTGACGTTATTTTCGTCAATGTGGGGTCCAATATCAACAAGTTGGCGATATTTAGAAGATCATTATTTATATAATAAAAAATATGCACTTCATATCACGGAATTAAAAATTTGCAAAATATTGCATCATATTTAGGGAATTTTAATCAATTTAGCGACATTTTTATTAATTTAGCAACAGTTTCGTCAATTTGGAGTCTTATGTTTTTTCCAAAATATTGAATTTTAATCAATTAATTCCCATTTTCATTGACTTAGTGTCATTTTTATCAATTTGGTGACATTTTTATCAATATGACGCCATTTAAAAATTTGCCATGTTAGCGATATTCCGCCAAATTCGTCGTTAAAATTTCATCAAGCATTATGGTCTGAGAAATGGGTTATTCTTATGAAAGGTAAGATTAATGGCATCCAAATGCCATTAGTCGTTTGAACTTATTTTAAACCCAGTCTTTAAACCTAGTCGTTTAAACTGATCAATTTGACAACATTAAACGCCAAATTTGCAGACAAAATATCGGGAAGCATAGTTTATGGAGAAATAGGTTAGTCTTATGTTAAATAAACAACTAATGGCATCAAATTACAAAGTTATTAACCAAAGTGTATTTTCTCGTGAATGAAACAAGCTAGATCTGTGAGAATGATGATAATAAATTTATCGCATAATATTACATATGAAAAGTAAGCAGATTTCACAATATTTGATATTTATTTTTAATTTCATGTGATTTTTTGATAAATTTATTTGAAAAATGTGTAATATCTTGAGAACGGTTTATGCTAGCGTTCTAAAATTCATGCCAATCCTTTTTAATGAGAAATTACATCAGAAATGATTATTTATGTAATTTTATTGAATGATTTAATTGTTAGAGGATTTTTTTTAAATTTCATTTCAAAATATAGGATGGTTCTGAACATCCGATTGCGTGTAAAAAGAATAGCCTTCCAGTATTCACTTGTTGTGATTTTTGTACCAAATTTTGTTCAAATCGCTGGATTCGTTCGTGAGATATCTTCGCCGTAGTCTCACTGACACACACACACACACAAACTTTCTCACACACACATATAGAGATATCACCTCAAAAACGTATGAATCGTGTTTAGAGATGCTTGAAACGTGCTCTCTCGTCGGAAACTCGAATTCGAATTTTCGTCCCCGTCACAATACTTTCCTTATACATTATACTATGTATATAGGGAAAGTAAAAACAGTTAATTTCTACAATTTTAAAATTCTGCTTTGGATATGTAGATGAGACATTCGTGTTGGTTGATAAAAGTTGCAATATTTTAATTCATTCTATTGCCCGTTGTATTCAGTTTACTCAATAGCAATGTAAAAAGAACAATGTAAAAATAAATTGCTCTTTATTGATATTCTGGTTACAGAAAATTTTTCACATTTTTCAAATTTTATTTTCCGTAAATATTTCCATGTGTTCATGCCTCTTTATGCTTGTTCTAATAATACTGTTTCTAATCATCGCATTAAGGAGCACATGAACTATGTTTCTAAAAATAGGTTTCTAAGTAGCAATTGTTGAAAACATTTGGGACATTTTTAATTGAATTCGGTTTTTATGAACAACTGAACAATGACTTGAATCCTATGTTGGACGGTCTATATTTCCTCTTTGGTGTTTTGCAATTCATTTATTGTGTACCACCCTTTCTTGCTTCTTAATGAGCTGTTTTACCCCCTTTTTCTTTCTCAGTTGTAAACACCATTTCCCTGCTTTGGTAACGCTTTCTGTTCGAGCATTAATTGTCAATCTTTCTCTCACGAATGAAGGTTGCGCTTCTTGTATGTCCTGACGAAAACGACTGTTTTCACCTCAGAAATCGATTGATACTATACATTGTGGGTTGTATTCTGATTTTAACGAAGTTATTTTGCTGTTTTTCAAAACATACACGCGATTTTAATTTTAGCATAAGCATTGATAGACTGGTCTGACGCTCTTTGACGCTATACGCTACGCAATATTTGATGTTTGAATAACACTGAGTGGTCAACCATGATGGCGCGGACTAGTCCGGCTAGTCTGTAGAAATCCTTGGAAAATGGAAATCTGTGAATATATTCTGAACGCGACTGAAATGGTTTGAGACTATAAGAAATATTCTCGTTCCTAGCGCAGCGAATACCATCGACACATTTTGAGATTACAGAAATAATTTTGTTGAATATTTTTTAAATATTTTGATGATAAATATAATATCAGTTTCAAAAAATTTAATTTCGATTAAAATACTAAATGTGAACACTATTTTACAGTAAGGACCAGCATCAATAGAATGTGCAAAATGCATACGATCTTTACACAATTGCTTCAAATAGCACCGAATAACACGGAATAACTGGCTAAACCAGTCTGTTGATGCTGTGCACTAGAGGGACATTCAAAAACAGAAACTGTTTGAAATCGCATTATAATATCATCGAAAAGCGCCAAAGGTTTTGGGACTACAGAACCTATTTTCTTGAGTTAATTTTTAGCTGTTTTCGTTCGCCATAAATGTATAAAACACACTTATTGCAATCAGTTTGTCCATCTGTTTGTCTGTCAGGTCTAGTTTCCTGTCGTCCTGCTTATCTGTTTGTCTGCCTGAATCTAATACAGATCACGAGGTACATATTTGCAAAATGTAATATGCTAAGTTTTATAATTGGCGAGTAAAAATAAAACTTGTTAAAATGCGTCAGAATTTAATGAAAGTTAAAAGCGTTTCATATTTCACTGCATTATTAAAAATACATTTTGAATTCAGTCAAACACATTTTAATAAATCCGTGTTGTCATTCTATCTTTCTATACTTTAAATCCAGTTTGTCGTTAATTAAAATGTGTTACTTAAGCTGAATAATATAATTAATGATCTTGCTTTCTGCAATTATTTATTTTTATTTCTAGCTTTATATATGAAATGAATTAATTATATTAATTGTTTTTAATAAATTTTAAAGTATTTAACTTTGGTAAAACTCTCATAAAATTTTTCGTCATTCATTAACAGCTGCAAGTGCATAAATGTCACTACAAACGCACATTTTCAGAGATGATTACAACTATAACAATTTGCTGCTATTCATAATATAAAAATTGCGATTTTGATTAAAATATGAAGCATACTGTAGCATCAATTGAATATCAAATTAAATATTTGTGATGTTAAATAACATTTCAATTTCATTATTTGAAATATAATATTTTTTTAATTGTCTGTGTTTATTTCATTAATATTTCAAGATTTAAGTTCACTTTTTGTAAATGTACTTTTATAAAAGCATTTTTCATGAAATTAGCTTGTACAAAATTTTAAATTATCTTTGAAAATTAAATATTTAATACTCCTTAAACGTTTCCACATATGGACTTATAATTGAAAATAAAAATTGCTTATTTCAAAATGTGTGGGTTATTAAAAGAGAATGCCAAAAAATGTATCAATCTTTAACAAGCTCTGTAACCGTTACACCATATAAAGTGCACATTTATAGAAAAATTTTAAAAATTACAAGATTTTGAAATGTAAATATTCATTAATCAAAGATAAATATTCAAAAACAAAAACTGTTTAAAATCGCATTATAATATCAACGAAAGGCGCCAACGGTCAACATCAATAGCTTCATGCTGAAAGGAAATTTCATGATAATTTAAAAATGTGTTGAATGCAATTTATTTAAATTTGTGTTGATGTTAAACAAGTTTAATCTAGGTTTAAATAATGTCAGTATTTTAATTCCATCACCCATTCATATATTGCCTAATTACTTTCCTTATATACATAATGTATAAGGAAAGTATTGTGACGAGGTCGAAAATTAAAATTCGACTTTTCGACGGGAGAGCACGTTTCAAACATCCTTAATCACGAATCAAACATTTTTGAAGTGATGTCTGTGTGTGTGTGTGGAAAAGTATGTGTGTGAGTGTGTGTGCGTATCAGTGAGTCTGTGGAAACGGTAACTGAAGAACAAATAAGCCGATTGGAACGAAATTTGGTACAAAAATCACAGTCCGTGAATACTGGAATCCTATTGTTTTCAAACGTAATCACATGTTCAGAACTCCCCTAAATTGTCGAGTGAAATTTTGAAAAAATCATCAAAAAATCAAAACCTTTAATAAAGTTACGCAAATAGACATTTTTAAAGTAATTTTTCCTTAGAAAATGATTGACATAAACTTTAGAACGTTAGCATGAACCGCTTTCGAGATATTGCACATTTTTGAAATAAATTTAATGATATTTGTATTATTATTATTAATGGTATTTGTACTGAATGGGTTTTTCTGGAGAACTTAGGATACAAGAACTTCAAGTAGAACTCTGAATTTAAGAACTACAAGTAGAATTCAGGATATAAGAGCTCCAATTGGAGTGCAGGATACAAGAGCCCCATGTTGATTACAGGATGCAGGAGCTCCATGTTGAGTACAGGATGCAGGAGCTTTAATTATAACTCAAACTAAACAACTTTAATTATAACTCAAGACGTCCAAGTAGAATTCGAAATGCAAGCGCTCCAAATAGAACTCGAAATGCAAGCGATCTAAATAGAACTCAGAATATAACAGTTCCAAGTGGAACTCACTCGAGTTTCAGCTAGAGTTCCCTTATGCTATCGACATATTTCTGAAACTTTCGGAAACATTTTGGAACAATCTGTAAGTTGTTTTAATTTATGAATTTTATACATCTACATAAAAATGAAATTTATTTTAAAAGTAAAAATCCCACGGCCACTGTTTTTGCAACTATATAAATTTCTTCATGCATCTATATATGTTTTTAACTATTGCTTTATTCTTCTTATCACTATACTCCCCGCAAACATTTTAAAGTTGTATAGACAAAGAATCTATAGTATTTCCATAAAATCTACATAAATATGCGCATTGAATCATCCGTAGAAAATCAAATCTTTTGAACACGATTTTGCAAAATTCGGTTATTTCGTTTTCGAGTATTTTCAAATATAAACAAAGCAAAATGCCGTAATATTCACATCGCTTTCAGCTGAATATATATCACATCTTTATCAAAATACCACGATTGGAAAAATAGTACTAATAATATTCAATGGTAAAAATGATAATAAGAAAGCAATTCCATACTGCAAAATAGATTGCGGAATTGGTACTGCATTTCTCATTCTGTTTTATAACATATGATTTCCCACTATTTTTAGATGCATAGTTAAAAACAAGCATTAAGCACTACTCATATTACATTTTCATGGCCAAACGCTTTACATCTGGAACACAAATAATATTCTGAAACATTTTGCGTTTTAAACTGTAACTAAATGGAAAAGCAAAATACACCTTATCTAACATTGTTTCTATAACTTCCATCTTATTCTAAATCATGCGCTATATTTGCTACCATAGGTGTAGAGTTAGGGGGGAGGGGCCGATGCCCCCCCCCAATATTTCACATGGGGAATATTTCACAGGATAGTTTCAGAGAACAGGGAATTAATGTTAAAGCACAAATATCTCAATCTCATCAGAAATCTATGCTCGAGTTCAAGGTCGCACTTTTGAGAATTATGTCATCAATATTATTTTTATCCAAACAGGGACTAGCTCTCCTAGGGCATTCAGATAATTCATCAAATTTGATAAATTTATTACGTGTAAGAAGCGAAGATAGTGCCGAATTAAAATCATGGATGTCCAGAACACAATATAAATGGATCAGCCCCGGAATTGTTAATGAAGTGATAGACTTATTTGCCAAATCTATACTAAAAAATATTTTAAATAATACCAAGCAACGTATACACTTCCCTGTTATGTTGGATGAAACATCTGACATAGCCGGCAAAGAACAAGTTTCAATTTGTATCAGAAGTGTTGATGAAAATTTTGTAATGGATGAATATTTTATGGGATTTTATTCCATAACTCAAACTGATTCAGAAACATTATTCAAAATTTTAAATGATGTATTGCTGAGGTTTGAGCTAGATATTAAAAACTTGCGCGGCCAATGCTACGATAGGGCAAGCAAGTTTTACAAAGTTTTATTTTTACAAAGAGGAAGCTGACAATTTAATCATGGAAAAAATAGCCAACGAGTTTATCATATTAAATCAAACCCGAAGAAATACTTTTGCTGTAATTTAATCAATCTTTATACACAAGACTGAAATACAAAATGTTATTGAAAGCTATCTATTTGAAAAAATATTTTTTAACATTTTTTTTTTTTCCTGAAAATGTCTTTAAGACTCTTATAGATATTGAAAATTGTGATTGTAAATTAAAGATCTTATATTTACATTTTATATTAGGGTTATAACATCATTACTATTTCAAATAATGTAAATGCTTCGATTTTGTAATCAAATATTAAAGTCAAAACTTTTATAAAAATTTTTAGGTGTTGATTTTCTTCTCTCACATCCTTTTCCATAAACACATTTTTCTTTACATTATAGATAAATACAACTATTGCACTATGTATATTATCTAAAAAAAATATTGCATAAAACCATGTTTCAATTAAAAAATGTGAAATAAAAAATGAAATTTCTAGCGAGGGGGGGGGAGTGAGACCTACTTGCTCTCGCCCCCCCCAAGCCAAAATGAAAAGTCTACGCCAGTGTTTGCTACTAATACGCCATATATGTTCTGCATGTTTTAATTCAAGATTATAATAATTACTATAACAAAATAAAATGACGCTACTGGTGCTGCGATCTAGTGAGAATATTTTACAAAAATTGTTCTCTGTGTATGTATTTGAACCATACATAATGGTTCATCACAGGTACAGTGCACCATTTCTCAAGCGGGATTAAATCCTCTACTTTTTGAATTTTCAAGTACTTGATAACCGTAAAACCGCCTCTCATAAACGTGCATTAGCATTTTTCAACATTGCAAGGTGTTTACGATTCGAAGTTGTTGTTGTTGTTATTAATCCCATTTGTCAGAAAAATATCATAAAAATACTATAAGAACCAAATCCAACTATAAGAACCAATGGTAAAGGGTACGAGATTGCAATTTCTATAGATCCAAACTGAAAATTAAATGTAATTTATTCAATCATTTTTACATTTATATGAGGAATGAAAAAACCAATAACTCAAGTTAATTGTTTGAAAGGAAAAATATAAAAATCGTATTATATCCCATTCAGTCCCATATGCGGAGCAGAATGGAACAATCATTATTTTCTATTCAGTTTTTGGATGACAATGTTCACAGATATGTAAGAGGGTTTCACTATCGTCGCTTTCTACTCCGACATATGATTTACGTTATGGGTGCCCCTACGTTATGGGTCCCTGTTTAACTCTTAGTACCAACTTTCATTTAAAGTTTAACACAGTTCATTACAACATTAATATGCAGTGTCATCATTATTTTTTCATTTTCATCCTTTCTCTTTTCATTTCTCCTTCATTTTCTCCTTTTTCTTTTCATTCTCTCTCTTTTCATTTTCTCCTTTTTCTTTTTTGCTTTTTTGGGTTAAATTTTGAACTAAATGTGGCGTCTAAAGATTAATATATGCTTATGTTAATTTTATTAATATTTACTTTCAACATTGCTATTGTTAAACATGGCCACTAATCGTAAATTTGTGTACATTTGTGGAAGTGATAACCCACCATAGTTAAATGTGGCGTCCGGTGTTTCTGAAAAGCAATTTGATTAATAAACCTAAAATTAATTTTAATTATCCAATTTTGTTCTAACACAACTTTACTAAGCACATTATTACTGGTTCATAAACGGAAATAACTTTTGCTATATTTATATGTGCTCAGTCAGCAAATTTGCAGCGTGTATTAATCGTAACAGTTTAATGTGCTTAGTTCACAATGAAAATCATAGATATTCTTGGGCACATATTTTGATGTGCTGAGCCCCAGCCAAAAATGTCGAGAGTGTTTTCAACTTTCACTTGATGCACTGGAGTACCCCACCCCCCTGGTTTTCATTGGCTCTACCGTATCTGTGTGTCAATTTGCTCCAGTCATCTGGGCGTGGTCTATATTGGATTTCTTTGGTTACTTCATGATGCCGAAGGGCTCGTTTGAGTCCATAGTTATATTTCTCATGCTGCCATTCCTCATTTATAGCTCGTAAATAAATTGTCCGCATATTGTAAAATTAGGAGTCGTCGTGTCTTCGGCGGATTGCCGTCTTACAGAGACATTTCTGAAATATAAAAATGCTATTTGCGCAGCTGTACCATACTAAAATCCTTCTCAAGCTACAAATAACATTGTCAAATATCAATCACACACCAGGACGTCATGTGCGAATGCGCAGCACGTTGGTGTGTGTTCAGTAGATTGAAAAGCTCAGAAAAGAGGGGATTCACATGGTATGTCGGAACGTTCGGTTGATTCAAAAATTTAATATGACTCGGTTAAAAAATTTATAATTAATCAACGGATAGGTTTATTAAATTATATGTTTTCTGGAGTAGTCGGAGATAAATTGCGAATCTACTGTTAAATTATAATCAATGGATGGCACATCATTTTTATATCGTAATATAACAATCAGAAAGGTTAAAAAGTATATATATATTTTAAAATTTGCTAAAATTCGTTTATTAATAGTTCGAATTATGTTTAAAATGTGTTTGAAAAATAGTTTTTGGATGTTTCCAATGGTGTCAGGGTGGAAAGTCTGTGATAAAAATTTAGGTCTCTAAACCATAATATAACTCTTATAAATAGGGATATAACATAAAATGAATAAAAAGCGAATTCGAAATTTAAAAAAAAATAATAATGCCGAGGGGTAACTATTTGGATCGTGATGTGCCTGTGTACCAAATTTGATTGTCGCACGACTTTTAGATTTGTCACTACATACTAAACACATGCACTCATACGCACATACACACACGCACATACACATACGCACATACACACACGCACGTACACATACGTACATATCCGCACACATACACACGCATATATAGACACACACAGACAGACACAGACAGATTCCTTTATTATGTAAGATTCGTACCAATAAAAATAAGAACGACCATGAACCAAATTCACTTCATACAACCTACCAAAAGTTTTTATTTAGCTAACTTAAACTTCTTAGCTAGCTTTTCGAAAGCTTTTACTTAACTTGCTTGCCGAAAGTTTTATTTAGCTTGCTTACCGAAAGCTTTTACTTAGCTTGCTTACCGAAAGCTTTTACTTAGCTTGCTTACCGAAAGCTTTTATTTAGTTAGCTTATTGAAAGCTTTTACTTAGCTTGCTTAAGGAAAGCTTTTACTGTAGTTTGCTTTTACTCCTTATGCTTTCAACACCATCCAGGAAAGGTGTTTAGCTTCCTAACAAAATCATTATACGTACAAATAGGAAATAGTAGTGTAGTGTCAGTACCTATACTAGCGAAGTGTATCCGCCTGAGCATAAATCTGGTGACAGCTACATATACGTTTACTACAAAAAACGAAATTGCGCATTATTTATTTCTCAGTTGGCTTCGCCTTAACATTTTACTTATGCTCTATTTTACATTTAATAAATAAATGTGCTCAATGGAATTTAAAACCAGTAATATTTTAAATATTAAGTAATATTAAATATTGTTGTTAAGTAACGTTAAGTAATTTTTATCAAGTTTATTAATACGTTTCATTTTCATTCCCAACTCCAGATATAATTTTTATAAAAGACTCGATATTAATTTAAATCTACACATTTCAATATTTTAAATTTGTCCAGTCGCAGACCAAAAGGATCTATATTATTTACCTAACAATCTACATGCACATTAAAATACTCGTAGGAAGCCAAACTTTGGAACACGATTTTGAGAAATACGATTGTTGTCGAACATTTCTAAAGGAAAATACTAAAAGAAGTAAAAAGTTGAGGTTTGCAACGCGTCAAGCAGAATATATATTACTTCATTATTGGAAGGACGTTGTTTTGGGAAAAAAATCAGAAATCTTGGGTTGCATTTAATGGGGGCATAAAAAAGCAGAAAATAAAACATCGCCCTACTGCATTGCAAGGTCGTTAAATAAATACATACATCATTCCCGTTTTATAACTCACATTTCTTCCCTCACATTTGTAGGAGGTTAATGTCTTAACATTTTACTATGGTATGATGCATAGCATCTTGTGGAATAATGTATTGAAGCAAAAAATGTAAATTATGGGGTTAAACATGTTTACAGTTTCATAAAGCATAGAACTATTTATCAAAATTTAGTTCTTTTCTTGCCTGTTCTATAGTTCTCTCTATTTTGTGTAATTTCACTGTTTGATTTTGAAGATGTTTTTTCTAAAGTAATCTAATGAGAATACAATAAATGACGTATAATATCCTTTAACATTTTGATTGCATCTATAATGCCAAAATGCATAAATGCCAAAATGCATAATTTCAAATTATATAAATGCCAAAGTACATAAATACCGAAATGAAGATATAAATATACTTGATACATTATATGATACAATATTTCTTGATACATTATATGAGTTTATTTTTCTATTTCAATTAAATTTCTAAAAAGCTGCCAAGGCAGATTACTCAGCAATTTGAAATGTATTGATCAAATCAATACCTTATTTAACTGTGACTAATTTTCAATAAAATATTCAACACATTATCTGTAAATAAAAACTGCAGGTGTATATTAAGTATACAATTTACATCCGGATCTATATATGTTTAAAATTCATATATGAATACATATATATCAGTATAAATGGATCAATATTTCTATCGCTAAAATTTCTAGTTAGCAGTTCAGTGATTTATAATTGTCTAGCTTAAATAATCTGAATTACTTATATAAAATCTAAATTCATGTAGCATGGAAATATTGGCAAGAAATCCAAGTTTTTGGACTTCATTCAATTCGAGATTTGCAACGCATAAAAAAATATACATTACTCCATTATCGGAACAAAATAGCTCTGTGAAAAGAAGTGACAAACCTTGGCTTGCATTAAATGGAAGCAAAAAAACAGGAAAAATGGTGCACCATTGCATCGTAAGTCGTTAAATAAATACATATGTCATTCCCATTTTAAAACCAATATTTCTTTTCTCACATTTGTTGGAGGTTAATGTCTCAACATTTACTATGATAAGATGCATAGATCCTTGTAAATAATTTAGTGAAGAAAACGCTGTAAATTTGGAGGTTTCACCTATTTATCGTTTCAGAAGACATTGCACAATTCATTAAAATTTAGATGTTTTTGTTGGTTGTTATATAGGTCCATTTTTTTCTCGTGATTTCAATGTTCGATTATGAGCAATCTAAAGAGGATACAATAAATGTTGTACAAGGTACTTTAACAATTTAATTGCATTCATCTTGATAGCTTATATGTGTTTCAAAAATTTTCATCAAATCACAGAAAAACGACAAAGACGGTTTAGTCACAGTTTGAAATGCAATGTTAATTCAATACCTATTGTAACTGTGACTGTGACTTACAAAGAAAAAATTGACACATATTTTCTGCAACTCATAATTGCAATTGTATATAATTGTATATAATAGTATAGATTTTACATTCGCATGTATATCTATAAGAGATTTATTTATGAATGCATATATATCAGTATAAATTGATCAATATTTTTATATCTACACTTTCTAGTTTGCAGTTAAATCATTTAATACTATCTTAATTTAAATAATCTAAATTATTTATAAGAAATCTAAATACACATGACATGGAAATATAGGTAAAATATCCAATTTCTTGGACTTCATTTAGCGTAATATACCATTGTTTTGTTGTCAAACAATTCCAAATAGAAATAGTGAAAGATGTAATAACTCGAACTAATAACTCTTTACAACGCATCAAGAAGAATATATATTACTTCATTATCGGAACGACATTGTCTTGAAACAAAATCAGAGATTGCATTAAATGAAAGCCGAAAAACATAAAAAAAATATTGCACTACTGCATTATAAGGTCGTTAAGTAAATACATACATCATTCCATTTTTACAACTAAAAGTTTCTATCCTCACATTTGTACAAAGATAATGTCTTAACATTTTACTGTGGTATGATGCATATTATTTTGAAAATAATTTAGTGAATAGAAAAATATAAATTAGGGGATTAAGTATGTTTACGGTTTCATAAAGCACATCACTATTCATAATATTTAGTTATTTTACATGGTTTCGTAGTTCATCTACTTCCTTTGATTTAGTGTTTAATTATGTTGGTGTTTTTTTTTTCTTTTTGAAGTAACATCCGTGGTCTAGGTATCCGGTGGAAATCGCAGCTTTAGGAAAAATGTAAGTACTTTGAACTCTTATATCTCCGAACAGAATAAATGAAAATGTAACCAAGTTATACCTGTTTTGTAAGAAATTATTAATTATTAACATATAAAATTTATTGACATATAAAATATTTTGAATATTTTCGTATTTTGAATATTTTTTTTCAAAAACCGTAAAACATTTTGACTTGAATAAGCTTTTTTATTCAATGCTTATTTTTATTTAAAACATCTTTTAAATTGTAAAAAAAAAATAGATACAAATAGCAATAAAAATTTTCGGTAGAAAATTAGATTTCTAGATCAGTGATTTCTTTTTACAAAGCTCCTATACTTTCTGCGATTTCCTGCTTGTCAGTTTGGAGAGATTTTGAATTTCCCGATGTTCAAATTTGTAATACTTATATCGCTAAAGCTAAAAGTGGTAGTTATAAAAAGTAATTAAAAATTTTGAAGCACTATTAAAATCCCTATATAAATATATAGTTGTATTTTAAATCAGATTCTTAGTTTTCAAAATATGGTAGTTACAAGTTCTCAAGGAAAAAAAAATCTAATTCTCATGGTCGAAAGTATTTACATACCTGATATTCATTGGAATACTCAAGGTTCTATGAGAGATAGGATAAGAGTTAATGATATATAGGATAGATAAGTTTCTTTTAGCCAATTCAATACGAAATATATATAGATGGCTAACTTATAAAAGATCTCAACCCATGTAGACTTACATCATTTGCTATATAAAGTAGTTTACGCTCCAAACCGGGTTATATTTCTACATGATATCTTTACTCGTTTTTTTTAACTCAATTTTTTTATCTGCACTCTGATAATCGTGTCAATGAGAAAATTCAGTTCTTTAGATCTTTATTGACAGAGAAATGTACATTATATAGATCATTGACTTTAAAAGTTTACTCGTATAAGCATCTGAAACCATGTTATTTATCTTCATTTTGTATTTGGTTATTCTTTGATCCAGTCTCAAACACTGATATTTTTATAGTAGACGAATTGATGAAATTAGTCTACATAACTTCATAAACAGGTTGCTTCCATTTATTATATTCTTATTAATTACTGCCTCTTTCTCTGTAAATTTTTATCTTTCTTCCTTTACATAGCTTTATCTAATCACTTACTCCTACGAAATTATTTCATTTATACCACTAATTTAACTGTTCATAATTTTACCTCTCTGTTGTATTTATATTATTTCAATGCTGTATTTAAATCCATCTTCCCTTGCCTTCCTGTTCTAGGACGAATGGACTCTGGAGGCCCTGTTGATATGCTTATGGTTGGGTTTCGTTTCTAATGGCTGATACTAAACGCTAACGAATTTTCTCTTTGGATGTCTTTGCCCGAATTTCCCTTTGACTTCCAAGTTGTAGATAACAATTGTAGATACAAATTGACTTTTATCTGCTTTTTTCAAGGAAGTAAAAAAAAGTTATATTACAAAATATTTCGTCTCATCCATTCTTTAACTTAAAATTTCAATTGTATAGTATATATACATTCTACATACGCATGCATTTCTGTAACATTTATATATGAATACAGATATATCAGCATAAATACATCAATCAATACTTATTTATCGCAGCTATTCCTCGTAAGCGATTAAGTAAGTTAAAGTTGTTTAGCCTAAATAATCTAAATTATTTATATAATATCTATATAAGCATAGATCTGAAATTACCAATAGATCAAATTTCCAGTTTCGGTTTGTTGAAATTCCATTGTTTTACTGTTGAACAATTGCAAAAGCTTGTAGCAAACGACAAAAACATATAAAGGCTTGTAACACTTCAAGTTGAGTAGATTCATTACTTCATTAATAGAACTAAATTGTTCTAAAAATTCAAAATGAAGTATTGCATAAATAGATGTAGAGAAGCACTATAAAATATCCGTACTGCAATATAAGGTCGTTACATAAAAACAGAGCTCATTCCGTTTTTATAACTTACATTTCCTTCCTCCTCAGGAAAAAATCCCTAACATTTTTCCACGGTATGATAGATAGCATTTTATACAAAGATTTAGCGATTAGAAAAATGTAAACTGCGAAACAAAACTTACTACAGTTGTTTCATAAAACATAACATCATGAATTAAAATATACTCATTTTACTGAGTTACTGTGCATTTTCTTTCACTTTCTAGGGATTTAACTGATAAATTATGTTGCCGAGTTTTCTTTCATGCGTTTATTGCGAGGTTGAACTAATTAGGTTGCAGATTATCTCGTAAAATACTAAATAACTGCCTAATGCACTTAGCGATTGTGACGCAAAGCATTTTCTTCTTAAAAAGTAGTAATAATAATTGCCAAACTGTAAAATTCACTGCAAAGCATTTCATTCTTAAAGTCTTGTTAACAAGTTTTTTTTAAATTATGAGATTTATTTTAAAATATTACTGTTAAATTTAATACACATGAAACACATCCAATACATAATTTGAATGGATGTATAACTAAAGATCATTCATCACATGCTTTTAGTAATAAAAATTGTCAATTGCAGAGTTAGAAAAAAATATGATGCACTTTTAAAATTAAAATTTTAAACACTATGCTGAAGTTGACACTTTGCTGCGGTGCCTGCAGCTTTGCTCGGGTGCATAATTCGTAAAATGCTGAACGTGAATCAAAGCTAAGCCTGAGCAGGTTAAGTAGATGCATTGTAAAGTAGAAAATACAGCGCAAAAATTGCATCAAAATCGCAGGAAATGTCGCTAAGAGAGATAAAAATGCAGATTCAAAATGTAGGCCCGCCCTCTTTCCGGGGGCATCCCCCTCTCTCAAGAATCAAAATAAGAGTGAAAATTAATTCCCCACAACAGAAAAGATAAAAATGACAAAATTACCATCGTGAACAACACGTATACTCATACAGAAAAAGTTGCATCTTTGCACTCAAAGGCCATCTTTCGACATTTTGAAATTTATCTGTCTCCGGTGAAACGAAAAAACGAAGAGCGTAACTTTATTTTTGTAAGGGAAAATATTTTATACCACTTATTTTTAACCTTATTTTAGAGGTTTTCTTACATATATTGTGAAATCCATTGAAGTTTCTGAATTTTCAAGAACGACATTTAAAACTTCCATTTGTTATTTATATTAAAAAATTAAAACACTGGAGGTTCTCCTAAGCCAAGTGAGAACTTCGGTAGGTGCTCAGACACGACTACCGGTAGCTGCAGAACGTGTTCAGACATGAATGCCCCTAGCTGCGGGATGTAGCTATTTTATTAACGTTAATATACCAAATAATTGTGAAGCTATTAAGTATACTGCAAATATAACCTTGAAATAGGTTACTGAAAAAGAAAAGTTAACAAAATTTAAAAAATATATTTTTTTTCAGGATACACAAATCTTTCCGAAACAAGAGATTTCGTAGCAAAATATATCCTGGAGTCAAAAAGTGGTTAAATTCCACAAATGGGTAAAGTTTTGTGAGCAGCACTGTACACCTGTAGATGAATGATTTATTTCCTGATCTTCACTGGAACTGCGTTTGAAACCCGAGTAAGGATATAGAATACAACAGATGTACGAATAACGTACATCGGTTTATATAACGTTTACGTACGTTAATTGTAAACGTTTATATAACGTTTACTGTACGAATGTGCCACATAATTTAGATCGGAACCCAGTAGCTTGCAGGTCTTTCTGCAGGGTCCGTATCTCCTTTCCACTAACACCAAATTCCCTTGAAGAGCTTACGGATGTACAGATTTAACGTGCTCTTATTACACATAGATAGTTTTGTCAGCTCCGAGATTTCAATTCGGGCTTTTCCAGAGCAATCACTGGGCTATCCTGCCAAAAATATTTACATTTGATGTCTTAAATAATTCAAAAGTAAAAGTACTTCACTATTAGCAACAGAAGTCAGTTGATTAAATATATCAATTGATTATGAAGGCTAAAAAGCTATTGTAATGAAATGCATAACCCTTGTTAATTACGTCTTTCTAAATTTCATATGCGGAAACGCCGTCTCAAAAATCCATTTTATTATTTCGTATTCGGCAATTTCTAATTTCGTTTCGATTCTGAATTTTGTTCTTTAATATAAATTGTATTCCAACTGATAAATGGCCAAATCCTTCACCTCGCATTCTTGGAATCTCTGGGTCTAAGCCGGCAACCATTAGCGTTTTGATGCATTATGACGTTTCGTTATTTTCCCGCGATACATTTTTATATGAAAATATACTGGAATTCTTTTCTGTGGCGTCACGAGAGTGCGCATTTACATTAAGACGCTTAGATAAGAATAAAGTATATAGTTTCCAGTTGATGATAAAGTCCTGAAGGGATAGAATGTATTTGCCCTTGAGGCATGATGTCTAAATCCTTATTCTAAATTTGTTAAGTTTGATATATTAAAATTATGAAATATCGTCGCAAAATATCGCGCCCTCAATCATTTAAATAGCAACTATGTATGTTGTACGGTGAGATGTCAAATATTCTATTCCCGAAAAAGAATGTTTCGTGTACTTATGTTTTCCAGTGTAATTATATAATGCATGTTCATCATCTTTGGAATGAAGTGTCATGATATATTGTACAATTTGTAGAGATAATATCATGCAAATAAGGAGAAAAAGAAGACTCTTTTCCTCATCAAAGTATCTGACTTATTCGACCATTCTGCACTTCCCGTATGCTGATAATCCACCATCGCCATTTTGTACTTTTCCAGACATCTACTGACATGCTCCCGATTGATCCAAACCTTCTGGAATTCTGAATAACCCACAGCCACCGTCGATGCCTCCTATCCAATTAAATCGCGCTGTAGTTTTCCTCCCTGTCACCAACCGCCTGCCTTCAACGCCGGAGTTTCGATTATTTTTTTCGAACCACTGTATGAACATTGCCGGTTATGTACTAGTGGGCGCACATAATAGATTAATATTGCCCATAATAATTGGTGCCCTGACCTATGGCATCTTAATACTATTTCTTAATAGGTAAAGAGTAAAGGTATCATCGACTGGAAAATGATCGTGTCGTCTAGGAAGATAGGGCGTCGTCATTTCTAAAAAGTAATAATTTAACGGAAAAAAGGATGCATGTAAGAAATACAGTGAAGCAAATAATAGAAGATTACAAATATTGCTCCAAAATACTCACATTTATTATGACTGTGCAAGACTACGAAATAAAATTATGCCTAACAGAAATTAAATGAAACTACTGCTGCGATAGAACGTAAATAATTGCTCACAAAGTAAAATAACAACCTTCACTGGAAAAGGAAATAATAGGAAAACCGCATATACATATTTCTGACTCATAAGAATACCGACAAGTGACAAATAAAAACAAAAACATTTTCAAAATTAAATGAGTTTACTATATCAATAACGGACAAGTAAAATAATTAAATAACAAGAAAGATCAATCATGCTGTCGCATGGTAAACCCATGAGCCAATATTTTAGGGAATGCGACCTAGAGTCTTCTTATTTATTTTTGGGGGTCAGCCTTTTCGTTCGGCCATCTGCACTCGAAATAGAAAACCAGGATGTCGAAGTTTCTTTAGATCTCGTATTCGAACTGAAAGGGTGTAATGTGCGTCCTTTTCGGAGGGGTCATAGGGATTGCGGCCTGCTTTGAATTCGTGCCCGAAAGAGTATTGGTTTCGCAGGGGCTTGAAAAAGGGCTTTTGTTTCTGGGGGTCTAAAAGCCAATGGCGTTGCTTTGGGGTCAAGGGGTTAAGACCCTGAATCCAATGGGAAGTTTGTATGCGCCTCAGGGGCGTGTTTTAAAATCTTGGAGAGAGAGAGTTTTCAGAAATTTAAAAAGGGGAGCGCGAAGAATGATCGGGGACTTGAAGGCAAGAAGTTGCGCCTTTTTAGTGCGTTCCTTTTCAGAGGATGGACGACCTCAACTCGGCCAGTGAAATTGGTGAGTTACCCAATTGGGACTTTTTGCCTATATCATTTTTATTCGACCTCTCTCTCCAGGTTAAGGATATTTAAATATTTCATTTTTTAAATTTAATTTTTAATTACCAGCTTTCACATTTTAGTCTATGAGACTACATATACTTTTGTATTTGTTTAATTGCTTATCTAAAATTGGTAGTTATCCCATTTGGAATATGGGAAGTTGTCTTTTAAATATTTTAAATCAAATCCTTGTAAATATTTATATAGTGTAAATAAATTAATGTTTGTGTTTATACTCACGGCCTTATTCTTTTTCGCGCTCTTACCGGGCGTGTCCTAAAAAGGAAGTTACCTTAGGGCACATGCATAAAGCATTGATTATGAAACACTTTCCAATTTCAATGCAATTTTATTTAAACATCTCTAAAATGCGATACATTCCTCGGTAACATTTTAAAAATTATCACAATACTACATTAATTTATTATATTTGAAAACATAAATATTCATCGATAAAAACGAACTTCATTCAAATAACGGCATTGAAATATAAATTGCCTGGTTTAAACATCTCCAAAATGCGATACGCTCCTCGGTAATATTTTTTAATTAATCTTAACACTACAATAATTTATTATATTTGAGACTTTATGGAAAACAAATGAAATTTTTCAAATGACATCATCGAAATGTAGCATGTCTGGCTCTTTCTGTAAAAGCAGCATTTCATTCATACACATTTTTCCATTCATGTCATTCATGGCAATACTATAATAATTTAATTTATATCAAAATTTAAAACTATGAAGATACAAGTAATTTAAATCTATGCTTAAGGCTCCATCCAAAAAAAAATCGTTTGCATCTCTGCGTAAAATCAATGAATGTTTCATTCATATCAGCTATATTGCAGACTCCATGAGTTTAATAATTTTGCGTTAAAGGAATGCAGCAATTCTTATACAACTCATTCTACATCTTTAGGTATTCACATTTTCTATAAGTGAAAAGTAGGCTTCGTTGTAGAAATAATCAAATTTGGATGATCATTTAAACTGAACTATATTGTAATTGCGTTGTTTCAATATGTAGATGCACAAAATTTAAGCAAAAATAAGGCAGTTATAAGACGGATACAACACTAAATATGAATATAAAAAATTTTAAAAATCACGATTTTGAGACAAGATGGATGCCATATTTTATATTTTCGTGCTTTTGAAGGGGATCACGTGATCTCTTCATATAATGGTCACGTGATCTCTCCATATAAAGGGTGTACTTATTATTTTAATTTTTATTTAAAAAACTACTGAATATATTTCGCTGAATTTTTTTTATATATTTTTTGGGATAATTTGAATATTTCATAAAAATTTGAAACAATTTGTGAATTTTAAATCCGCTTAAACAATGTTTGAAAAATTAGGTCCTATAGGGTTCAATCTGTTTCATTTTCTCAACCCGGGTTCAATCCAAATCTAATTGAGCGATATTATTCATTTATATTCCCATATGTTCCACAGACCGTCTGAACAACATACTAAAATTTCCTTTTGATAAAGTCATTTTTACGGCAGTTATCGCGATAACGGACAGACAGACAGAATGCACAATGCCATAAACACTTTTCAACTTTGTTGTAAAGTGTTAAAAACGTGTTAAGGACAAACGGCATTTAATTGACTGACATATTTTTTCAACTGTCTTATGCTGTTACTAACGATATCTTTTCAGAGATTATGGTACACTTATCACAAATGATGAAATATTAAGTGTATGAATGATTAAATACATCGATTTATAGGAAAGATAATCCCCATTTTTTCTCTCACAAAATTGATATTCGTTATATTATAGGGTATTCTTTATTCTAAAGTGTGGTATTTTATTCTAAAACTCAACCAACTTTTAATATTTTATTCCCGTGATTCAACTGCAAAAATAGGCTATAGGTTCTTTTGTGATTTTGAAGTTAAATAACACTGTTGCCAGCCTCGTAAACCATTTTATAACCTCCAGTAAAAGCTAAGTGGATGTGAAGCAAGCACTTTAGTGTTTAAAGTGTAGTCATGAACACTTAAATGGGGGATATAAAAACTGTGTAATATATCTATAAAGCAAATCAATGCTATAGATTAAAGGACTTTTTTGCATGACTTACGAAGATTTGCTTTAGAAGGTTTGTTAAAATAAATATATAATCGATTTTTCCTACAAGTTAGCAAAGTCAATGAATTATATTTTGAGTTTACTGATTAAAAAATATTCCGAATTCTTGTAAGTGGCTTGACTATGACGAGAAAAATTGCGCAGAAAAGAAAAACTTTCGATATAATGAGAACGCACATTGAAATTAATAAACATGAATGTCTATTTATTCATGCTTAAAAGTACATACAAAACACAATGATTTGATAAAAAGATCATATTTAGTTATTTTAGATTTTTTTTCCAGTTAAGATTATACACATGCAATATTCCTGTGGGCGCGGTAGCCCAGTGGTTAGCGCACTGGAGTTGCACTCGGTAGGCCCGGATTCGATTCCAGTTGTGCCGATTTTGATTTGTCTATTAAATTATATTTGTCAAAAATGCATTTTAAATTAAATGAATTATTAATTTGTGTATTAATCATACATGTAATATGTTCTAAAACTTACTGCTGTGTACATTGCGTTGGTGGCCGCAAAACCCACCTAATTTTGTGCTTAACGGGATACTAATTTAACAAACTAAAATAAGGTTAATAGTAAAGGAACAAACATTTATTTATCACATACTTAATTTACACTCTTTAAATTACAAAATAAATAAGTATCACAATAGTGGAATACATCTCAAAGGTAGTTTGGGGGGGTGTAATGCCAGATAAATTGATATTCGGAACACTTGGTGCGATGCATTAAATAACTTTTCCTTAAAAAACACAAATTTAGACAAAGAGGTTATCCTCATATAGTTATAATTGTACGGTACCTGAATTTATTTTATATAACTTGAAAAACACCGATGCTTTGTCACAATTTACAACTTGCAATACCAGATGAACATGAACTCTCCTTCGAACTCCTATATCAGAGACGCACACACAATTCTTAACACTGCTACTGCAGCTTGCTCCCCACTAGTACAACTCCAACAGCTTGCCTTGATCGATTCTGACTCTTTCAACTCCGAGCAACTCTCACTTATATCCCTTTTCCGCTGGACGGTCTACGTGCTGGTATGTAGACAAGAGGGCTGATCCGAAGACATGGTGTCTCCGTCTCGGTTGCCACCAAATGGCTTAGCGTGGTATGTAGACATGGGGCGTGGTATGTAAGACATGTGGCCACCTTTATATTAACGCCAATGTGTTTAGCGTGGGGATAGTCATTCCGCCAGCATTCTTTGCTCCATAATTTCTTAATCCTTCCAAATCTTTAATATTTTACATTTCTGGCATTACATTCTCAACCCTCCCCCCCCCGCGAAGAAAACCCCGAAAGTTACTCTCCCACAGTTTCACCTCAATGGTAAGAAATTGAGTTCACCATGGTTCATCGAAAATACAAAACTGCCGTCGTATTGACGCGGAGTACGGCCTCGTTAAACATGGTGGGTCCGTAAGTTCTTCCGAGAGGTTGATGGTACGGGAAGGAGGGTATGGTCCCTGTGGATGTCTCCTCCACTGGGCTCCGGTCTAAATTGGGTGGTACTTCCCAACCGTCCAAACAGTTACCATATATCTTTCTGGTAGGTCGGACGGTCCGTGTCTCAACAACAACAACACATGCAATATTCCTGAAACGGTGCATATGGACGTGTGCAAATATGGGTATATTAAAATTGTGTGATTCGCTTTTAAATAAAATGTACATAATAATAACTAGTCCCGTAAATTTTTTTACCATATTCAATTTTTAATACTTAACAACAAAGTTGAAAAGTGTTTATGACTTTGTTCATTCTGTCTGTCTGTCTGTCTGTCTGTCTGTCCGTTAGCACGATAACTGCCGTAAAAATGACTTAATCAAAATGAAATTTTAGTATGTTGTTCAGACGGTCTTTAGGACCTATGGGAATATAAATGTCTAATATCACCCAATTAGTTTTGGATTGAATCCGGGTTGAAAAATTGAAATATATTGAGCCCTATGGGACCAAATTTGTCAAACATATTTTAAGCGGATTTAAAATTCACAAATTGCTTAGAAAATTTTATGTAATATTCAATTTGTTCCATAAAATATATAAAAAAAATTCAGCGCAATATATTCAGTAGTTTTTAAAATAAAAATTAAAATAATAATAACACCTCTTATATGAAGCGATCACGTGACCATGATATGAAAAGATCACGTGACCCACTTTAAAATGATGTATTTCATTCATCTTGTCTCAAAATCCTGATTTATAAAGTTTCTTTTAATTCATATTGAGTGTTGTATATGTCCTAAAACCACTTTATTTTTGGTTAAATTCTGTGCATCTACATACTGAAATACGCAATTACAATAAATTTGAGTTTAAATGCTCATCCAAATTTGATTATTTCTACAACGAAGCCTATTTTTCACCTATGTAAAATGTAAACAGAAAACTATGTAGAATGAGTTATTTTAGAATTGCTGTATTTCTTTAACACAAAATCATTTAGTTCATGGAGTCTGCATAGCTAATATGAATGAAATATTCATTGATTTTACAAAGAGAAGGACGATTTTTTTCGATGAAGTTTTACACACACAGTTAAGTTGCCGGCCACACAATTTGTTACCATAAACCCCTGGGTTGGTCGTGTGGTCTGGGCCTTCAACACACAGTTAAGTTGGGCCAACGGCCGTACCGTGCTGAAAACACCGGTTCTCGTTAGATCACCGAAGTCAAGCAGCATCGGGCGCGGTTAGTACTTGGTGGGTGACCACCTCGGAACACCGCGTGCTGTTGGCCATCTCGGGTGCGGTATCCCCGTGGTTTGCGCGCTAGATTTGCACGCTGCCGCAAATGCCGCCGTGTTCATGCGGAGTACGATCACGTTAAACATGTGGGTCCGTAAGTCCTTCCGAGAGGTTGGTGGTAGGGGAAGGAGGGTACGGTCCCTGTGGATGCCTCCCCCACTGGGTTCCGGTCTAAATTGGGTGGCACTTCCCGGCCGTCCATACAGTTACCTTACACCTTTCTGGTAGGTCGGACGGTCTGGGTCTCAACAACAACACACAGTTAAGTTTTAAAAAATCCGGCCACACATCTTGCGACCATAAGCCTTCGGGTTGGTCGTGAGGTCTGGGTTTTCAACATTCAACACGCAGTTTAATTACTTGTAGCTCCATGGTCTTAATTTTTAAATAAAATAAATTATTATAGTATTGTGATGAATGACATGAATTGGAAATTATTTATGAATGAAATGCTGCTTTTACAGAAAGAGCCAGGCGAGTCATTTTTTCTATGACGTCATCTAATTTATTTCAGTTGTTTTCGATGAAGTTTTCAAATATAATAACTTATCGTAGTATTATGATAATTCTAAAATTATTACCGAGGAATGTATCACATTTTAGAGCTGTTCAAACCAGGCAATTTATATTTCAATGCCGTCATTTGAATGAAGTTAATTTTTTTCGATGAAGGTTTAAGTTTTCAAATATAATAAATTAATGTAGTATTGTGATAAGTTTTAAAATATTACTGAGGAATGTATTGCATTTTAGACATGTTTAAATAAAATTGCATTGAAGTTGGAAAGTGTTTCATAATCAATGCTTTAAGCATGTTTTATCTTTCTTGTTAATAATCATTATTTTATAATTTTGAAAAAAAAATATTCCACAATACTTTCTTTTGGTTTGTTTATCCTAAAAATTAAGAGTCCTCTTAAGTTTATAGATAGTACCAGGTGTCAAGGCAATAATAATACATGGATAATTGGAGCAAATTTCATTCGATTTATTTAGTTTGTTCGATAATTGTTGCAAGTCACCAATTACAGAACCACAGACATCATTGGAAAGTAGTGTTTTCCTATCCATATAGTGTCAAAGTAGGCAAATTCATCAAATTCTAAGGTACATAATTATGACACTGTCAAAATACTTTTTCTTTACATTTACTATGTACTATTGATGAAAAAAGAAACATAGACATTGCTGAGTAAATATGTATATAAATTACGTTTTTAACACTTTACAACATAGTTGAAAAGTGTTTATGACATAGTTCATTCTGTCTGACTGTCTGTCCGTTAGCACGATAACCGCCGTAAAAATGACTTTATCAAAATTAAATTTTAGCATGTTTTTCAGACGGTCTGTGGGATCTATGGGAATATAAATAAATAATATCACCCAATTAGTTTTTTATTGAACCCGGGTTGAAAAAATGAAATACATTGAACCCTATAGGACCTAATTCTTCAAACATTTTTTAAGCTAATTTAAAATTCACAAATTGCTTCGAAATTTTTAGAAAATATTCACATTATCCCATAAAATATATAAAAAAATTCAGTAAAATATGTTAGGTAGTTTTTAATTTAAAATTATTTAATATAGGGAGAAAAACAAATTCAATTAAATTGTGACTTTTGGGATATCCTCCAGAAAGAAAAAAGACATATATTATATAATATATATCCTTCCAAATGCTTAATTATTTTGTATATGAGAGAGACTTCACATTTTAAAATAAATTTGATAGATAACAATTTTTGAATTTTTTTTTAAATTTTATATAACTCTTCATGATATACTTATTTGATGGCATTTTTAATGCACTTTCCTACGTCCTAGAAATTTAAAATTTGGTACACAGCTTAAATTTGTTGAACATTTTATTCTACAAAAATTTGGTGGATCATTAAACATAGATCCTACATTTTTATACATTTCATATCATCACTATAAATCATTGTTGTAATGTTGTTAAAAATTCTGATGTGGGTAACGCATGTCTTTCCCTGCAGACTCATATTCACTTTGTCTTTTTTTCTTCAATAACAATTTGAGTTTATCTGCACAAAATAACAGGCATAAGTATTTTAAATAACATTGAATTTGCACGTTAAACTTAAATTAGTTTCTCATTTGATAGCTGGACTTATTGTCAAAGGTGGCGTAGCGTAAACGAGAAAAAACTATAATATCTCAAGAACGGCTAGTCCTAGAGTGATGGGGTTTGTCTTATTCTTTTTGTTGTCAAAAATCACGTTTAAGATAGGAATTTAATTGATATAATTGAGCACACGCAGTCTTTATTTTTATATTTAACGATTTTTGCTTGCTATTTCGCAAAAACAGGCCGTTCCTTTTTCCCGAATCGTAGTAGAAGAACCTACAAGTGATTTATATACCCAAATTTTTTTAATTTGGTATATAAATCACTTGTATGTTATTGAAATATTATACATCAAATTTTGTGAATTTTGTTCCATTTGTTTTTAGCTAGAGTGGATAAAGGCAATTTCTGCCGACCATTTCGCAGAGAAGGCAGTTTCTTGTATTACGAATCGTACTATAATCTAATGAACATCAGGGTATCCCACAAAAACATACCAAATTTTATGAAATACGATCTATTAGTTTTTCAGTTAGAGTGGATGAATATCCTCACAGACACGCAGGAACACACACAGATACACTCTTACACACACAGACGTCTTCCTAAAAATAGTTTTTTCGTGTTCTAGAAGTCCCAAAACGTGTAGATCCTTCGAAAATTCGAGTTCTGATCTTCGGCACAATTTCAATACTTTGAATATATACACACCCACGCACACACATATTATCTGTGTATCTGTGTATCTAAATTCCCTGCCTACGCAATTACAATAGTTGTGATTTAAAATGATCCCTAAACTTTTATTATTTCTTCAACGAAGCCTAATTTTAACTTATGCAGAATGCAAATATCGCAAGCGATTGTAAGGTGAGTTGCATAAGAATTGTTGATTTCTTTTCACACAAAATTATTTAGCTCTGGAGTCTGGAATACAAGTTATATGAATGAAATATTTATGGATTTTGCATAGAGAATCAGATGATTTATATTTCGATACAGTTTTAAATATTTAAGTATATTAAATTAGTGTAGTACTGTGATAATGTAAAAGATATCACCACTGAGTGTATCACATTTGAGATATTTTTAAATGAAATTACATTTCAGTTGGAAAGTGTTTCGTAATCAATGCTTATGCATGATTGATCTTTCTTGTTAGTTTTCATATGGATTAATTACTTTTAGATTTTGTCGTTACAATTTCATCTTCTGGCTTTTCTAATTTCTCTGTTTTACAATACACTCTTATTCTCTGCCACTGTAAAGATTGCCTCGTTTCTTTTTACATTTTCTATATACATATAATGTATAAGGAAAGTAATTGTGATGGGGTCGAAAATTCGAATTCGAGTTTTCGACGGGAGAACACGTTTCAAGCATCCTTGAACACTAATAAGATGTTTTTAAAGCGATGTCTTTGTGTGTGTGTGTGTGTGTGGGGGGGGGGGGTTGGAAAGTATGTGTGTTAATGTGTGTGTGTTTATGTGTGTGTATGTCAGTGAGCCTGTGGAGACGATAACTGACGAACTAATGGACCGATTCGAACGAAATTTGGCACAAAAATTGCAATCTATGAATACTGGAAGTCTATTGTTTTTAATTGCTGAAAAAATCATCCAAAAATTAAGACCTCTAAAAAGTTACGCAAGTGCACAAAAGATGCACATTATCTTACGCTGATATAGACATTATCTTACGCTGGCACAAACCGTTCTCGAGATATTGTATATATTTCAAATAAAGCTATCAAAATATTCCATAAATTAAAAAAAAATAACTATTGAGAAACATGTTCACTTTTAATTTGTAATATCATGTGATAAATATGGTGACATCATTTTCGTGGATCTAGCTCGTTCCATTCATGAGAAAAGCTATTTTGAGTAATACTTTTGTATTTTAACGCCAACACTCATTTATCTGCTATAAGAGTACCCCATGTCTCCGTCCATAATGCTTGGTGATTTTGGCGACGAATTTGGCGGAATGTCGCCAACTTGGCGACTTTCTTAATTGTTGCCAAATTAATGAAAATCTCGCTAAATGGATAAAAATTACGCCAAGTCAATGAAAATGACGACTAATTGCGAAAATTCAATAACTTGGAATTAATATAAGTATCTACCATAAAAATAACCTATTTTTTTACTGTAAAAATAGTAAATCCATTGCATTATATAAGTAAAGTCATGTGCTGGCCACATCATATTTTTTATTAAAGATAAGTGAGTCGGAATGGGATAAGCGTTATCAGTTTCCATATGAATAAGCTATTATTAAATTTTCTCAGTTTACATCCATTTAATAAACTTCATTTAGAATTAAGAGTTACTAAGGTGTTCATCTTCTGGTTTTACTAATTTCTTTCATTTAAAATACGATCTTATTATAAGCTAGTATAAAGACCGTTTCTTTTCTATCCTATTTCAGTTCAGTAAGTCCGTATGTGATACACGTTCTCAGTTTTCATATAAATTAACAATATTAATATTTCCTTAGTTGCATAGATTTAAATTTCAATTAGGAACAATTATAATAAAATGTTCAGCTTATACCTTTACTAATTTCTATCCCTTACAATACCCTCGTTTTGATCCAACATAAAAATGCAACAATTTTATTGCCTGGATAACTTTCGAATTTGACATGCAAAAGAAACATCTGAGTGACATATCTGCGTTTCAATATATTTCGTAGAATATACAGGAAGCATTATTGCATTAAATTGAAAGAATATCCACTTGAAGAACATATTTTTATTTAATATATATCGTTTATTATTTTTTACTCAAAGATGATTTCAGGAATGGAACTTTTAGGAGACTTGAACATTTTTAAATGAATGCCATTTATCTTTAAATGTATCGGCTCCATTCTTGATGTTCTAGTGTTCCTTGTTGATAATTTTATTTATATGGATGTTTTTATTAATTTATTCATATTAATTGTTTGTTCTAAATTTTTGTTTTGTTAATATATAGTATTTTTGTTTATAATTTTTACGAATACATTTTTTCTCATACTAAAATATAGTGAAAGTATTGTTTCCAAAAAAATTTTCAAATTCCGAATTTTGATTAATAAACACGCTTTAAATTCCTCCAAACACATTTCGGTTATTATTGGAAAGAAACTCACCTGTGTGCGTGTGCGTTTATATATACATATGTTGTAAAATACATTGCTGTCCCGACCGGGAATTGGACCTCGGATCTTCATACTGACCTGGCGACACCCTACCGTTGAGCTACTAAGACTAAATTGCAAGCTCTTATTGTTGAAGTGGACTCTCATTCTCCATCCTTTAATACCAGATTGGCACTGAACTGTCATTCTGACTGGCCCCTTCCTGATACTTTTACTTTAGGTTAGCCTCTTGGTGTTGTTTTATTCTCCTGGTTGTTCGTTGTTCTTGTAAATCGGCGTTCAATATACCAGAGTCCACTGTATCCGTGCTAATCGTTCTAGGGTCATATTTAGACCTCCGACATATTTGCACTAACCTCTACAGGGTTGATTTTTTCTGTCACCACTGTAAAGTACATTGCTGCGTCAACCTGAAATCGGACCACGGATCTTTCTACTGGTCAGCCGACGCTCTACCATTGAGTTACTGGGATAGAATCGCAAACTCTTATCGTTGAAGTGGACTCTGCAGGTTACGTGAGTGTATGTATGTGTGTGTACATGTGTATGAGGTGTGGACACAATAAGTCACAAACAGAAACATTTTGCACGATAAAATTTTAAGTGTAGTATGTGAAAAACTAGATATAGATTGAATGTTTAGAAATTTTTATCAATAAAACTTGTATTATTCAAACGTTTATATTTTCGTAGAATTATTTCATATTGAAACACTGATAATTTTACGAACAATGGTGGTATTATATAATATACGGGAGAGCGACAACTTGAACACGATGTATATAAATTATAGCATCAGAATAGTTTTATTAACACATACAAATCAAATGCAAGCATATGCGCTGCTAAACTAATACCAACGTAAAATATGAAACGTATATCTGCAATCCAACTGATTTTAAATTGCTTTACATTAACAATGTTCTCAAATTAACAAATTCTGAGTCTGCTCCTCACCATAATTTTTGAAGTATGCCATTTTATTTCCAAGCAGACGATAAAAAGGAAAAACGTCATTTTTACCATACATCAAGCTGGATTTCTAGAGCGTCATTATCGAAATTATTCTGTTAAACAAAATTCCGAAAAAATAGGATTGCATTAAGCGACTGGGAGACGTATGAAAAAAAGGTATCAAGCAAAGCCTACGGTCGTTAAATGAGTGAATACATTATCTTATTTCTATGTCGTTGGTCATTGATCTCGTTTAATAAGGCAATTTCTGTTAAGTATAATTAAGTATCACCATTATTTTTTAAAGTTATGGGCAGGAGTGCTGAATATTGTTAAAGTAAATTCTGTAAAATTATTGTAGATTGCAGATTTCAGGTTCTATATAATATATGTCTTTGTGCAAAAGGTAAGGAAAGATTGAGCAACGTATAAAAATAACACAATAATGCACAAATAACACAATAATGCAGCATGCACTGTTTCGAGGATACGTTAGTTCCTCTTCGTCAGTGCAAGGAACCAGCAAACCCGAAGTCCAAAAGAGAAATGGGCGCGAAAGGCAGAAGCAGGGGATTGTAATCAAAGGGTAGGAATAACATAATTTGTTTTTTTACTGTAAAAGTAGTAAATTCATTGCATTATATAATGAAAATTATGCGCTGCCCACATCAGAATTGTTTTAATAATAAATTGGGCACAAAATCTTAGGAAAAGAATACAATTCTTTCAGATAATGTTTTCTTACGAGTGGAACTAAACGATATGGAATATGAATGTATGAGAAATTCGAGACATAAAATATGTTTTCCTAAACACCAAATTTTCAGCATTTTTAGAAATTAAAATAATCGCTCAAAAGCTTCCGCAATAATAAAACGATAAATCTAAGCTTCGTGAAATACAGTATATACACAAAATAATTTGATCATCCGTTTTCAGATGCAAAAAATAGTCTTCTTCAGTATTGAGGTGAATCGAATTATAACTTGCCAACTTTTTTTCTCCTACCGTCAGTCTACCGTAATATACTAAGTTGCTGAACTGACCTCAGGGAGTGAGTTCGCGCTTTTTATTGATCTTGAAGAAGAAAGACTTGTTTTATTACTTTAAAACCAGTTGACCAGTTTATGTTTATATGTATTCTGTATTATATGACATATATATGCTTTTGTGAAGATATGCCGTATACACTCTAAGACAAAAAAATCGTCGGACCAAGAAAGAATTATCTAAATGATACAAAATTTGGTACGTGTAATGTAGATGTACACAAAAAGAAATGATTAGAATTACAGAACAATTGGATGATTTATTGAAAACTGAAAGATCTACACAAAGGGAGCACATCAATATGGCATTGGTCCAACTCTGGCCTTGATACAAGCTGTTACCGACGTGGAATTGATGCTTAAAGTTACCTGATGTTGTTCTGAGGGATGTCGTTACAAATGGCCTCAGACTGACGAACTAATTCGTTTACATTCTGGGATGGCCGCAGGCGACGCCCCACATCAGTCCAAATGTGCTCAATAGGAGAGAGATCTGGGGATCTGGCTGGCCAAGGAAGTGTATCGTAAGCATTCAGACAATCAATAGAAAGGCATGCCGTTTGTGGCCTGGCATTATCTTTCTGAAAAGTTAACCCGGGGTGTCGCCTAAGGAATGGCAATACAACAGGTCGTAGAATGTCGGTGACGTACCGCTGTACTGTGATGGTCCGACGGAAGACTATCAAAGGAGTCCGGTTTTCAAACGAAATGGCTTTCCAGACCATAACTCCCTGTTGTAGGGCCGTGTGGCATGTGGAAGTAAGAGCAGGATCCTGCTGATGTCCGGACTGTCTCCAGACACGTATGCGCTGGTCGTCGGGACTCAGTTCGAAACGGAACTCATCGCTGAAGACAATTTGTTCCCAATCCGAACAATTCCACGTTGATCGGGCCCAGCACCACTGCAATCGCTGTTGACAGTGCATATTGGTCAGTGGTAGCCGGCTTAATGAACGTTGCGATAATAGATTCAGCTCCTGTAGTATTCTATAAATGGCCCAGGTGGTCACTTCCTTGTTTGCCACACGCTGGATGGTTGATAGCAACGAATCTCTTGTTGCCACAGCTGCTCTGACAATCGCTCTATTGCCCCGTTCTGTCGTCCCTCTAGGTCATCCGCTTCCACTTGCCGCTGAAATCTGCTATTTTGGCTCCATTCCTGCCCACATCGTCTAATTGCTGCATCGCTCCTACCCAAATGTCGAGCGATTCATCAGTGTGTCCATCCAACCTCATGCAGTCTGACCGCATGCACTTTTTCAAACTCTTTCATATGCTCGTGGTGGCTGCGAATTCGCGGGCGAGGCATTGTTAAAATCAAGGTACGTAAATGCAATCGAAATACAGTGCAAGTTTTGTTCCTGAAAGTGTTGTTCGCTCCCTATATACACCACCATGGTGCTCAGTTTCAATGAGCTGTAGTTCCGACGATTCGAATTTTTGATCATTTGTATATTTGGTCGAAAGGTGTTTGCATGTAAAGTTTCATTACTATCGGATTATTTTACGGGCTGCGCCATTTCCTTTTGTCTTAGAGTGTATATGCTTTTGTATATATGCTGCATATGCAGTCGCGACGTTTAAATTTATCGTTTATTTAGCCATGTATAAAAATGCCAGATTTCCAGAAAAAAAATTAATGTAAAATTGTTAATTTAGTTTGATTCATCAAGCTGAAAAATATACTTTTGTCGTCGCCGTTTGGATAACATGTATCTATCGGATAGTTCTATATTATCACCTTGTGGTTTGCTTACATCTACTTTTCCAAATATTCGGACATGTATAAAAAAGTCAGAATTCTAGAAAAAAAAGATCTAGAATTATAAATTAAGTTGTATTTTCCAAGCTAAAAAATATTATTTAATCGTCGCCATTCGCATAACACGGAACTGATAGTTCTACATTATCACCTACATACACCTGGTTTTCTAAACATTCAGCGTAAACCAAATGTTTTCTGAATATAATTTTTGAGGTAAGTATATCTTTAGCTTTGAACATTTTGGATAATAAAATAAGTAACACGAATAGCAAAACGCCATCTTTGGCAAGCATCAATCTGAATATATATTGCTTTATTATCCAGACAATCTAAAGAACCGGATAAAACTAGATTGTATTATTTCAGCTGATAAAACGGGAAAAGGTAATCAATGTCCGACAGCAATCTAACATTAAATAAATACATATATGAAAAACTCGGATTATTCTACGGTGAAGCTGAATCCAAGTTAGCTTAAAAAGGTTAAAGGTAAAAAAAAATATGTGAGCATCACGTGACTTCCCTACATACTCAAATACATTCTATATTTTTTATTTCATAATTCATTAAATTAAGTTTAATTGCACGAAATAGCACAGATAATTATTTGAAATGACACTCAATTTATACTTTTAAATCAATTTCACCTTTCATTTGGCGATTGGGCGTATTTTCAAAGGCATCCAAAAATTGCGTATAAAATTGGCATTTAATGCATACATTTTACCATATGCAGCCTTTTATTTAAGATTTTGACGATTTTTGTGAACCATGTTGCAAAAAAAAAAAAGGGCAGGATCTTTGTTACCGAATTATACCAACATCTAATCCTCATCAGGATAAACTACAAATGACTTACCGACAAATGTTTGCGAAATTCAGTCAATTATTTTTTAGCCTAAGTCGATACATATACGTATTGCATAGACACATATACAGAGCGTCATGTTAAAAATAGTGTTTTGGGGGTTCTAGAGTGCTCGAAACGTGCAGATCTGTCGAAAACTCGAGTTGCGATTTTCGACACGATTCTAATACTTTCTCTATACAGTACCATGCATTGTAGGGAAAGTAAAAATACACCAGCTTAACGTTAAATGCGAAATTCGCCCCGTGATATGTAAAAGGTTTAATTACAGCAGTGGTGGCTCCACCTGATGGCACAAAAGAGAAGTAAAACGAGAAAGCGTATTGATATTCAGAAATAATTGACATATAATGGGGTTTTTATGCAAAACATGTCAGATAGAAAGAAATAAACATGTTCTTGCTATAACCTTCAGATATAGATAATCATAGACAAATCCTTGATATTATAGGTTTAATTGCTATTTATATGAAATGTGTCTAAGTAATACCATTCAGAAACTGATGGACGCTTTTTAATAAATTAAATGTTCTTTTTAAGCTTCTTTCTGATTTGAGATGAAGAAGGATTCTCAAGCGTTTCCCAAACGATCGTCTGCTTTCATTATTTACTTTTCTGAACTATTTACTTTCTGATTCTTCAATTTATTAATGTTGGGCAAAATCATGCTCTATATATTTTTTTCGAGATACAGTTTTAACACATTTTTGTGCTGTGCTTATCAATCACAATCCATGAATACTGGAAGCCTATTGTTTTTAAACGTAATCGAATGTTCAAAACCCCCCTAAATTTGCGACTGAAATTTTGAAAAAATCGTCAAAACATCAAAACCTTTAATAAAGAATAGTCATGTATCTGCTATAAGAATAACTTATTTCTTCGTTTATAACGCTTGGCGAGATTTTGGCGAGGAATTTATCAGAATGTCGCCAACTTGGCGACTTTTTTAAATGCTGCCAAATTAACGAAAGTCTTGCCAAATGGATAAAAATGCCGCTAAATCAATAAAAATGACGACTAATTGACGAACATTCAATATCTTAGAAAGAACATATCTACTATAAAAAATTATCTACTATAAGAAAATTATATACTATAAGAAAAACCTATATTTTACTGTAAAAGTAGTAAATTCATTTCTTTATATAAGGAAAGTGATTTGTTGCCCACATCAGATTTTTTTATAATACGCGTCGAATAGGCGCCTAAATTTGTCTTTGGTATGTTTAAGTGCGCTCTATAATATAAATAAAATATACTTAAATACGTCCTATTTGTGCTTATACTAAGTGACCTATGTTCATAGTCCCCTATGAACTGAAAGTGGTCCTAAGGGTATGGTTATATGTATTTCAAGAAAACAGATGATATTGCGTCAAGGAGGTTACCTGGCTTTAACGCGGTAAATAAAATTTGACATAAAAGGAGCAATTTCACCTATTTGTAGTTTAAATATATTTTTATGCAATATTTATAATAATGAAACAAATGCATGGTTCCCAACTTAATTTGGCATTTCTAAATATCACGATATTATCTAATCATAATGAAAATAAATCCTAATAGTCCTCAGAAGAGACATTTTGCTCGAGTAAGCTGTGAAAAATCTAGGAATATCGTATAGGAAATACAAAGCCTAAAAGATAAATTGAAATAAAATGGGGCACAAAAGTTTGGGACGGGTTATCATAAATAATTAAAAATTATTTATTATTTTTTGTTGTTTTAGAATGTTTCAGGCACATGCAAGAACGAAAATCTTTCAAAAAATGTGTGTTTATTTTTTCGTATTTATTACTTATTTCTTATTTATTAACTTCTTATTCATTTTCAGCAATTTTAATTTTATTCTTTATTTACTCCGTACTGCTTTAAATTTCAAATATACGCGTTTTAACTCGGTAATTTAAATTTAAAATATTGCTTGGTTTCCTGTTTTTCAAAATTTAAAAAGCATGTTTATTTACAACAGTTTAAATTAAATAAATATGTTTACGTTAAGATAATTTACATTTTAAAAAGCTTTGTTTACGTTTATTAATTTTATTCTTTTAAATCATTGTTTATTTACACTGGTTCAAATTTCAATAGTTTTTGTTTGCATCAAAATGATTTACTTTTGAAGAAAGTTTGTGTCTTTTCATTAATGTATTTTCATTAATTTCATAAAATATTATTTTTTTATTTATAATATCTTAATTTTTAAAAAGATTTTACTTGTATTAAGAAAATTTACATTTGAAGAACTTTTGCTTGCTTTCATTAATTTAAATTCAAAAATCGTTTGCTTATATTTCAATAATTTAAAATGAAAAACACCCTATTTACTTTTAATAATTTAAATTTATAAACTTATGTTTATATTTCAATCTTTTATAATGAAAAACTTAGCCTTCTTGATCTTTCGTAAAAAAACAACAACAAAAAAAAAACACAGTCTGCAGTTTTTATGAGATTACATAATTTTATGATGCTTTAATTAAACGCAATTCGAAAAATTGAAAATTGTATATACAAATTATGACTTCACATACAGAAAAATCTTCAACTAGAACAGCACACCTCCAAGCAGCAATTCATGTCCTAGGACGGGTTGGACGGTCTGGAACAGCACGTAGTTTACGATAAGGCACACATATCAAAATCGATTTGTCAACTAAACATATTCGGCGATCGGTAAAGTACAGAAATCATCATCATTATCATCACTCATCATGCCAAGTGGCACATAATGCTTGGGTCACCATCCTGGTAGATCCTGTGCAGCAGTCCTTGCTTCTGGTCTGCTCGACCATTCCATCAGATTCCTCTGTTGTTCTATAAGTCTCCTCCAAGTTATCCTGGATCGATCCCCGAGATCTTTTTCTCTTGGACTCCCAACTACGTGCCACAGCAGCGATATTATGCTGTGGCATTTTTAAGACATGTGCATTTCTAAATGCGGTTTTCTATTTCCATCTCTATTGCATTCGGTGCTGTACTCTTGTAGAGTTCGATGTTAGTAATAACATAAGGCCAAAATACCCCCATAATTTTCCTCAGGCATTTAGTCTGCCAAGTTTGGCCCTATGTTAATTTCTGTGTTTCGACCCCATACAATAAAAAAAATCTTCACTAAGGAAATACAAAGTTTGATTTTAGGTTTCAAATTAAGGTTAGTAGGTTTCCATACTTTAAGTAGTTTTCTGAAAACAATTCCGAACTTTTGCAATTCCTATTTTAATTTTTTCATATGTTCCACCCTCCTTATACAGACGTACTCAGATTTAATATTTTAATCCATGTTTTGCTGTTTATGTTAAACTATAATTTAAACCAAGAAAAACAGTATATGTATATATATGTATTTTAATTTTTTATATTGAGATTTTGAGAAAAAACATGTTCAAAGCAGTTTTGAATATTTTGTATGCTTGGAAGCATATCTATCTTTGTTTGATTATGTGTACATGTGCGCATGTTTGTCAGATATGTACACCGCAAGCCAGATACAAGTGCCCATACGGTCACGAAATTTTATTTATGCACATTTATTATAAAGTGGAAACTTATTAAAAATTAGAACTCAATATAATTTTCCATAATTTGCATAATTTGATAACGAATTATTCAAAATCTAAGGCTTCATAAAAATTCTAATATGTAAGTCTATCAAAGACAAGGGAAGTAACACAAGTTTTTTAAATATGTTTTTTTATTTAACAATGTATACAGCTTTTTGTCGAAAATAGTCATCGTAATCACTGGAGGGCTTATGGAAGTATTTTTGATCCCTCATTAATTTCGACCCCAGATGAAAAATTAAAAATTGTTCTATTGGGTTATGTCTCGTGACGTATATTGTAAACGTGCAAATTTTCAGTCGTCGAAGTCAAAGATTTTTGATCGTCTAAAAATATGTAAATTGAAAATCTTATTCCGGTAGATTTTGACCCGTGGTCAATGTCATAAGTGTTAAAGGCCCAGGCCGACCGACGATACGGACTGTTGTTTATGTGACTAGAATGTCATAAGTGTTGTTGTTGAGACCCAAACCGTCCGACCTATTAGAAAGGTGTAAGATAACAGTTTGACTGCCAGGAAGAGCCATCCAATTTAGACCGGAACCCAGTGGGGGAGGCATCCACCGGGACCGTACCCTCCTCCCCCTACCACCAACCTCTCAGAAGGACTTACGGACCCACATGTTTAACGTGATCGTACTCCACGTGAACACGGGGGCAGTTTTGGCAGCTGAGGGAATCGAACCCGGGCCTACCAATTACAATTCCCACGCCCTAACCCAGTGTTTCCCAAACCGTGCGCCGCGGCGCACTGGTGCGTCGCGAAGTATAGTTGGGTGGGCCGCGAAAGAATTAAAATTATATTACAAATGAGTAAAATATGAAATAAAATTCTTAATATAAATCATTAATATTAAAATAATATAAATTGTGGTGTAATTAGTGGTTGTGTGATTAGTTTCTTTCCACTTGCCCCTTTGTGAATTTTGGCTCGTTTTCCTCTTGGATGTTTCATTATTTTTCATGGGACGGAGAAATGCTTCGGGAAGGCAGAGTTACCGGGAGTGTATCCATGGGATAAAAGCGCTTTAACCTGGAACGGGGGATCACAATCCCCCTCCGGCCTTTTTACTGCCGTTCCTGTAAGTACTCTAAACTCCTCCCCCTTTCCACGCCCTCCTCTTTTCAATCTTTTTCAACGATTTTCTAACTTATTTCGGCTTATATTGAAAGTGCGGCATTGCGCCTTACAATACTTTGCTTTTAAGTCTACTTGTTCATATGTTTTAAAAATATTTTATACTGTATATATATATATATATTCGTTCATTGGATTTTCAAACTACTATTATTATTGAAATCATTTTATTTAGGAGCTGCATTTGCGCAATAAATTAAATGTATTTTGCATTTTCAATTCATTTACTTAATAACTTTAAATTCTTTATTTAATCAGATTTGCATAGTATCCTTCATATTTTAGTAAGCTATAGTATCTATCTATCTATCTATCTATCTATATATATATATATATATATATATATATATATATATATATATATATATATATATATATATATATATATATATATATATATATATATATATATATATATATATATATATATATATATAATTAGTGTGGCGCAAAATTTTCATTTGTTGTAAAGTGCGCCGCGAGTTAAAAAAGTTTGGGAAACACTGCCCTAACCACTGCGCTCTGGAATGTCAAAAGTGTGTATTGTTTCAGCCTTTTAAGTCAGTTGGAGGCTTTGAAAGGATCTATAAAGAAAGAAAACAAATATTATATCTGTTTCCTTGGAGAAATGTATATCATTCTACAATTGATGGTGATAGTATGTCAGTGGTTGAAAATAGTAGTTTTTACTAAGCTATGAGATATAACTAGTGTAAAATTCAATAATTGATACATATTAGTATAAAGCATTTAATTTTCAGCGTAATATTATTTTTGCAAACATTAAAATCCTTTTTTTTTATTTTAATTTTAATTTTTAACTCATTGTCTTGACAACTAAAGCCCATCCACATGATAGCTGCCTAACGTGTTAGTGTCTTTCAGAACCCACTTAGTGTCTTACAGCTCTCCCGAAGACCAAGAGGGTTCAGATACTGCACACATAGTATCGAATACAGGAAAGGACCTGGCTGACCCGGGCTTTTATTCTTTCTTTCAAAGGCGAAGAAAACGAAGAAATAGTTTTAATATCTTTCCAGGTTTTCTAAAAGCGCTTCCTGTAACTTAAGGGCTGAATTGTTGCTCACTTATAGTACACACCACGGACGAAAAATAAACGAATGCAAATTTCAGGTTTTTTTTTTCCAGAGGGAGTTTAAATTGAGCTAGTTTTGATAAGTATTTTCGAACTCTCTAGAAGCACCCCCTAGTGACCAATAAGATATGTTATTTGCAAATTTTTAGTATCGACCATGAAAAAGAAAATGGAGAAAATTAGGAGGCGTTTTAATTGCATTTCCAGATTTTGTAGCACCCCCTCCCCCTTCACCCCACCACCAATGCCAAAGAAAGTTGAATCTTTGCACTCGTATAGTACTCCGGCCATCCACCTTGCTGCTCTAAGTCTTAGGACGAGTCGGCTGGCCTGGGCTTTCGACACGTATAGTATTGACCATTATGACAAAACCTAACGGAACATAATTTTAGATTAAGACTGCAATTTTAGAAGCCAAGCGCCATTATTGTGGACTATTAAAATGAAGTCCATTTTCCATTCCTAACGAAGTGAAATAAATGTTTGCCTAAATTTTGTTATATCCCTTTAACTCAAAAACTACAATAGGTAGAAAGATGAAATTTTGCATACACAAGTGAAATTGGCCGCATATTTCAGAATCACAATTTCAATTACTAAAACAATCTGCATCAGGGAGAAACGCCCATTTATAAACCGCACATGGTCACTATACGCCTCGCTTTCTAGAAATAGCATGTTAACAACAACATTCAAACATCCATCTAATCAAAGTGTTTGCACTTGCATGCATTGTGATTTAAGCGTGATCTTGCATATTAAATACGTTTTTACTATTTAAATGTGTTACTTTGATTTCATTGTTTTTCTGCATTGTAATTTGTTTAATTTAATATTCAATTTCTAAAAAAGTATATCCTTTTTCGTATTAGGATTCTCCAATATTGAAATTAATGCTGTATATTGATAATTTCATAATTACTTGTTAAAATAAGTTTTAATTTAAAATATTTCACAACTTGCATTATTCCCATATCATTCATAGCCCGCCATTGTGTTAGTCAGTAGAAAAAAAGTGTAGTTTATAAAATATAAACTGCACTTTTAAGATATAATACATAGACTCTTATATATGAAATATTGAATATCATGATTTTTTTTCTACTTTTAAAGTACTTCCCCAAATTCCTTTCAAAGTCCGGCTTTTTGATAGTTAAATAAATATCATTAATAAAACTGCAACTTTATTTTTGAAGAGTGTGCACTTAGCTGAAAAGTATTTCCCGTTTTTAACAAGCTCACACACTAGTATAAGATAAATATATGTACAAAAAAGTATATGCTAATTGGAATATGAAAATACCTAGAAATTTAAGTGGAACCATATACTCCAGACATTTTGAAGTCAACCACATACATACACTCTTTCAAAGAATAAAAAAGTTCAAGTCTCGCATGTGTATAATTTACCAACCACTCATGCTATAGTTTTAAACATTTACGGAAATAGACGATGGCAAAAGAAAATCACCATCTATGCCTTGCTTCCTGCTGAATATATATTGCTTCATTATCGAAAATATCCTGTTCTAAAAAACCGGAGAATCTGGATTGCATATCATAACTGGAAAAAACAGGATCAAAACAATGCCCAACTGCAATATAAGGTCGTTAAAAATATACATACATCACATTCTTTATATGCCTGGAATCCCTTACTTGTTTTTAAAAGACAACGGTTTAGACGCATATTTTATAACAGAATCTTTTGATTTTGCGAGATTTTCTGCAGGAATAAAGATGAATAGGTGAATAATATTTTCTAAGAATTTCATATAACTCGGTATTGATATTTTGTATTTTTTTAGGTTTTCGTATTTTTTCGTGCAGTTCAAATTCTTGTTACTTTAATTATAAAAGTATAATGCTTTTTTTACTGAATACATTTGAGCTTCGTTAGCTCTGAAGGATAATATAATACCACGTCAAAATTATTAAGATAAACACCTTGATTTATATCTGTCTATCTATCTATCTAGTATCACAGTGTTTTCTTTTAACTGCTAAAAATGACTGTAATGTAGTAAGCAAAGCAAGGATCAAATTGATAGACCTATAACATCCAAAGAGGTTATACATAGCAGGGATAACATGCATTAAAATAGAGACCCCGAATATAACCTCAACACAGACCGATATGACGGGCCTCAACTTTCATGCCAACTAAATTTCCTATGCTTGTTTTATTTAAAGAAGTATCAGAATGTTACTTACGTTTCGTATTTTACTAAATGTGAAACTCACTTGCCTTCTTCCTAAATAATATGAGACTTACACACACACACACACACACACACACACACAAACACACACACACACACATATATATATATATATATATATATATATATATACATATATATATATATCTATATATATATATATATATATATATATATATATATATATATATACATATATATATATATATATCTATATATATATATACATATATATATATATATATATATATATATATATATATATATATATATATATATATATATATATATATATATATATATATATATATCAAAGTATCAAAGTAAAACGATTTTTAATGAATTTAAAATAATTTATATCAAAATGTGTTAATTTAGAATGATGTGATTCTATTAAACAATTATATTTACATACAGAATGATTCCTATAAATAAATATTTTTACATATTATATTATTTATTCTGCGTATTTCAATTATTATATTTATGAACATATATTTCCTCATGCATGAAGTGCAATTGATAATGTTGTGAATTATAAATGAATAGCTAGAGGATTTATCGTATAAGTAAGATGAATAATAAAAGTCGTTGTTAAGTGCTGTCAAATAATGCTGACTAATGCTGACTAATCAAAGAAGTTGACAATAGAATAGCAATATTTTAGAAGTAATATAATTTTCAATGAAAATTAGTGATAATGATACTGGGTGGGAGATATCTTGTGAGGAATAGATCATCAATATATATGTAATGAAGGTACAGTTCTTATTTCTACATTTTGACTCATACTATTCTGCACTGAAGCACCCTCGCAGAATGTCAAAGGCGATTATTCAGCGTGTATCGCTACCGCTACCTTTACATTCCCGTACTGCATGCGTAGGCTTAACCTTAATTTCATCAATATATACGTTCTTCAAGACTTCTCTATATAACATTGTTTTAACCATATATTATTGACGACCGTCTATTTAAAATAATAGAACCATTGAATTTGCAAAATATGCAGAATCGAACTTATATATCCAGCTACCGAAAATCTGTTGACAGAAGGTGCAAAGAATTGGTGATTAAAAAAGTAATAATTAGAGTAAATAATGCACTGTATTATTTCAGGCCAAATTTGTCGGTATCAAAAGTTGTGTCCATATAAATGGCATTTAAGTGCATTTCCATAAGAATATCATAAATATAAAAAACATACACTTAATATATTAGGCAAAAAATACACATTTTATTCAAGATATTTAAAACTATTCCAAACATTTGGATAAAATAAAAAATTATATCTTATATTTAATTTACATACTTATTTTGTAGTAGTGTTTTATGCCGCCTGCCAGTTCTATTTTCTTATATTTTTAGCAAACTATCTGTAAACGAAACAAATGGAATAAAATTATCAAATGCATTTTCGAAAAACTAATAATGTTTGCAGAAAACAAAAGGGATATATAAAGTAGAGATAAATAGTAGAATCGAAGAAAGTTTTGTTTCATCCAACTTTTCTTGTTATATCGGAACGGATTCCTTCTATTAAACTTTGGAAAATATACGTTGAACATTTGCATAACGCTCTGCTGTGGACTGCCCATGTTTTGAATTATACGATCTCTATTCTTTGTAGCAGATGCAATAGATAGTGAATGTTTTTTCAGATACAAAGGTATAACTATGGAGAAGTTGGTCAATTTTACAAAAGACATCAGTGAAGTTTGCGGTGTATTAAATGATACCAATTTTGGGGGCAAGATACTTGTTCTATCCATTAAGTTGCGAATGAGATTTTCGAAGCATCTGAAAGAATTTCTTTAAAATATTACAAAAACAATACTTTTCGTAATTTATACAGTAGAGATATGTGTTTAGAAACTTTGTCTCCTGTTCAAAATAACTTGTTCACAAAACCATGTAAAATATAGAATACAAGTTATAAGTTAACGTTTTCAGATATATTTTGAAACGCTTTTCAGAAATATATATTTTAAAAATATTCATTGATTTTAATTGTCTGTGACTGTCATCTCATTGATGATTTCCCTAACGATGTTGAATGACTATGCTGCGTTAAATGAAAATGCCGGAATATAATTAAATTATTATGTTCATTTTGATTGGTAGAGTACTCTGATTGCGTAAGAAATGTTAACATATTTCGAGAATAAAGTAATATTTATGTTAATTAAAATGTAAAGAAAATTATCGGTGCGTATGTTAAATATTTTCAAAACATTAAAAGATTCATCAATTTCAAAAACCCGAAAATTAGAAAAGAATAAACAAAAGCTCCAAAAGCAGCAAACCTTTGGGTTTTTGCTAACTTATAAAGTAGTATAGAATATAAAATACCAACAAAATTTCTGCAATTGCACAATAATAACGTTTTATAGTCTAATTTTATGAACTAAAGTTTACATTAACGATCCACTAATAATGCACTGCATTCCAATAAATCTACTAAAACTCTGAATCTACATTTATAACCTATAATAAACTTTGCAATACTATAGTTTGCTTGTTACACGCTGTTTCATCATAATTCTTAGGGAGCATTTGATGTTGTACAATGGTCTTCCAGGTTCACTTAAATCATACACTTAAAGCATTCACCAATCTTAATATTTTATATTGTATCAATCCCACCTTTTCTTTAAAAAGCTTATTTTGTAAACAAAGTCGGCAACTTAGGAAATCTGAATTGTGTTTTATATATATAGAAATATATATATATATATATACTCAATTTTAAATTAGTTGTTGACTGTAAATTCTTGATGTCAGATGGGAACATTGATTTTGTAACTCTGCCAAAGCATCCACAGCGAAGTAATGCTGCATAATTATGCGTTTCATTATGAAAGTGAAGTGAAAGAGAAAATTAATTCACAGACATTTCAAAAGGTCTTCATGTATAAATGCGTAGTTTGCGTTACTCACAGAGTGGACAATGTTTTTATGAACATCAGAGCACTTTCTACAAAATAATTATCCCCGAGATATTGCTGATGTTAGATCGCTGATTTGGTATAAGGAGTAAAAACTGAACGGACATAATAGTAGCGAAGTGCACTACTCAATGAAATGTAGAGGAGTGCACTACTCAAGGAATTGTAGAGGAGTGCACTACTCAAGAAATTGTAGAGGAGCGCACTACTCAAGGAATTGTAGAGGAGTGCACTACTCAAGGAAATGTAGAGGAGTGCACTACTCAAGAAACAATGAGTAAAATATACGAGCTAACTTACTATTCATGTGAAATGGTCTTGCATGCTCCAAGCAGTGGTAAAGCATTACCAAAACGACTGAACTTATAAATTGTTCAAAAACGGTCCTTATTGAAGTTTACATTGAATAGATACCCAGACAATAGATTGGGTACAAGCGCAAAGCGTATGGATGTCAATGATTACTTGATTCTTCAGCTTAGTGTAGAGTTAGAAAACTTGTGAAATCCAGCAGAAGGCCATCGGTTCGTGACAGTTCTACTAAATCAGGTATTCTATTCTAAATGAGTTCAGCACAGAATGTCTGGAACCCAAACTACAATCCTACTGGAAAGCAGTATATATACTTCAGAACGTGATATGATTTAACAGGTTTTTATCTAGCAGAATTCACAATGAGATAACTTAACATTCTAAGTTATAGAAAATTACGTATTGTAAAGATTCAAATAGACTGTTTATTGAACTAATGAATAATACTGATTTTCGTTATGCTTGCATGGAGAAGACAAATACCTTCAAATTCGCTAAACATGGATTACAGTAGAATTCCAGTTATCCGAAATTCGCGGGACAGCATTAATTTTGCTAGATAGAAGTTTCATAGGAATTTTCGGATAACGGGGAGGGGAGTGAATAATGCCCTGAGGTGAAATTGTTAGTTTTTTAAACATAGGTAGAGAGAGCGAGAGCTGCTCTACCTATGATGAAGGTCGCTGCTCCACCTATGATGAAGGGAGCTGCTATGATGAAGGGAGCATTTAGGTATATTGAAGTACCGGAAAATGAAACTGTTTATGGTGTGTTATTGTTGAAAAAGGTATCACTGCAAGGCAGCTTTAAGCGATGACAAATTGAGCATTAGAAGAAAATCACTATATAATTTAGAAAGAAATAAAGTGTTTGTCCATGCGCAATTGTCAAAGGAAACAGCCTATGTTTATTTTTTTACTACGTACTATGTATCTTATAGGTTGTATTTAAATCAATACTGTATATCATATTAATATATCTCACATTTACATCAGTCAGTTATTGTCATCAATTCACGCCCAACAATATTTTCAATATTAGAGATATAAGATAAACAGTGCAGGTAAATAATTAACATAGTTCATTATTTTAACTTTACTAGACCTCTTGTAATTAGTAAATTAATATACTGTAAATATATGTTATATATCTATAATGATATTTAGTGTTACCCTTTAAAACGTATCTATAATTGACGTACATAAACACATAGACAGTCCCCAAAGTCATTATGAATAAAAAACGCTACAGAGATAAACGTAAACAATCTCTCCACTGATATCCCACAAAAATAATATTATATTCTTTGGTCGGAACCATCGTTAGGTCGTTTTTACGAAATGCGATTTCAATTCAGCTGTATCTTTCAATGTGCATCAACTTTATAAATTCTATATTTTATGATCGTCCCTAAAATAATTAGATTTAAAAAACTGCTCTCAATAAAAGTTTTAAAATGTTTTATCAATATCTTTAATGTCCTTGTTAAAAAATCCCTGGTGATTTTAATGCCTACTTGAAAGTTTTTTTTTATCCTTTTTTAATCAATGGCTGTCTTTATTTATCTCAATATTCAGAGTATCGTTCTTTATAGGAAAAATTGTGATTATAGGATTCGAATAATTTCTTTGTAATTCTGCATATGTATTTTAAAGCGAAACATTTTATTGCGTTGCGGAAAGGGTTTAATGTTTTTTTTTTATTGGATCAGAGAATCGCTGAGAAGGGGTTGAAATAGATAAACTATCTGAGAATTTTAACATTAACCGATTTTACATTTATTCTCGGTATGTAGACTAAAAAATTTGATATGGGCAGCACATGACTTTCCTTATATAATGCAATGAATTTACTACTTTTACAGCAAAAAAACAGGTCATTCTTATAGCATTTAATCTTTCCAAGATATTAAATTTTCGCTAATCAGTCGTCAATTTCATCGATTTAGCGTCATTTTTATCCATTTGGCGAGATTTTCGTTAATTTGGCAACATTTTACAAAGTCCCCAAATTGGCGACATTCCGCCAAATTTGTCGCCAAAATCACGGCAAGCGTTATGGACGGAGAAATAAGTTATTCTTATAGCAGATAAATGACTATTGACGTTCAAATACAAAAGTATCTTTCCTATGAATGGAACGAGCTAGATACACGAGAATGATGTCAACAAATTTATCGCATGATATTGCATATAAAAAGTGAACATGTTTCTCAACAGTTATTATATATTTTTTGTTCTTGGGATTTTTTTAAAAATATATTTGAAAAATGTGCAATATCTCAAAAATGATTCATGTTAGCGCTCTAAAGTTTATGTCAATCGTTTTCTAAGGAAAAATTACATCAGAAATGTCTATTTGAGTAACTTTATAAAAGGTTTTGATTTTATGATTTTTTCAAAATTTCACTCAAAAATTTAGAGGGGTTCTGAGCATTCGATTGCGTTTAAAAACAACAGACTTCCAGTATTCATGGATTGTGATTTTTGTACCAAATTTTATTCGAATAGCTCCAATAGTTCGTGAGATATCGTCTCCACAGACTCACTGACACACACACACACACACACGCACATGCTCACACACACACACACACACACACACACTTACACACACACACACACTTACGCACACACACATACTTTTACACACAAACACACATCCGGCCGACCAAATAGCTACTCATGTCCTTGTTGACGAGTCGGTCGGTCTGGGTCTTCAACACAAACACACATAACACACACACATACACACACAGACATCACCTCAAAATTGTATGATTCGTGAACTGGGATGCTTGAAACGTGCTCCCCCGTCGAAAACTCGAATTCGAATTTTCGACCCCGTCACAAAATACTTTCCTTATACATTATATATATAAGTAAAGTAATACTAGTTTTATAATCCTTACAATACTTAGTAGTGAAAATGTGCATAATAAACTTCGACAATATCTAACCTTCGCTTATAACGTATTAAATTTATAATAATCGATTGGAAATTTATAATTATCGATAATCGATAGGAAATTCATAAATTTGTAATCATAGATAGGAATGTCATGTAGTGAAAATAATGCTCGCTTACAGTAAACATAAGTTTAAGGAAACGTTCACTACTAAGAACTAAATTTTAAGGAGTATTTCTTCAATAAAATGTTCAACCTGAAATTCGGGAAAACTTTTTGTACTCAATGGAAAAAAACAAGGGGGAAAATATAATCGACAGATAATGAGCAAAGTTTAAAATTTCACCAATTCGATATAAATAAAGGGTTGTTATTGCCGAATACTAATGGTTAAATCCCATAAATAGTTTACAGCATTTAGGCTTATTACACAGTACTGCTCGTAAACTAGTAAAGTTTTTAGTTGTAAATGTAAGTGTGCAATTTCCAGTTTAATAGATTTGCTAAATTCAAAATTAGAACTTGCGTTTTTTCAGATGCAGCAAAAATCAGTTCTTCTTGAGCTATGTTGAAAACTCAAATCTGTTTCTATGGGAAGTATGTAGTCATTGTAAGCAAATTTGCTAAATGAACAAAGCCATAAAAAGCATTGGATTAACATCGAGTAAATTGAAATTTGGACCTTTTTAACATACTGAATGACCTTTTCATAATTTGGAACAAATTTCACTTCAGTATTTAACAATAATAATGTAAACAAGGTGAAACTTGGATAATTTGTTCTTCTCAAAATAATATATATTACAAAAGTACATCTTCTTCTGAATTGCGTTAATAATTTTGTCGCATAATATTTCATATAAAAAGTCAACTTATTTAACAATAGTTTGATTTTTTTATCTTACATAACATTTCTAATATATTTAATAATAAAACGATCAATATTTTAAAATGTTGTATTTAAGCGTTATAAAATGTATTGCATTCTTTCTATAATGATAAATTATATATGTAATATTTATGTATTTAACATACTGGAAAGTTCCGATTTTTAAAAAAATATAAATATAGTTCGAATTCTTCAGTGTACTACGAACGTTCACCAACGTTTAAACTTCTAGTATTCACATATTTCGGTAGTCGTACACATACGTTATATGACAATCGTGCACAACCATTATATGATAATCATGCACATTCGTTATATGACAATCGTGCACAACCATTATATGATAATCATGCACATTCGTTATATGACAATCGTACACATCAGTATCCGTTACAAACTTATTATTCAGTCGTAAAAAAGTGTCCCCAGACTGATGGATTTTAGGTTAATAGATTTGTTAAATTCGAGATTCAAATTATACTTATAGTTTAACAGAGAGTAACAAAAATTATTTCTTTATGATCTAAGTGGCAATCGCAAATATGTAACTATCGCAGTTATATAGGTACGTGTTACAACTGAAAAATGCTCAACTCAAATTCTGTTCAAAAATAATCCATCTAAAATTCGAATGTTCTTAGGAACAGTCGCAAAAATTGTTCCACATACCATAGAATGTATATAGGGAAATTAAAACCTTATAGCTACACGAAAAAACCTCTGACATTTTCCTTTTCAAAAAATGTATCTTCTAGATTGAGATATTAAAAGGATTTTTTCTCAAATAAATTCGGTTTCAGTTTAACCATCGTTTTCCCCGTATATCGATTATATGTTCTTTTTATATTTTAAGATCCTTCCTAAGATAAGACGCTTTTAATAAGTAACTTCCCTTCCATATAAATTCTAGAATATCCAATTAACATCTTTTATGCTCTCATTAAAGCCTCCCAGCAGATTTTAATACTTTCAAAGGCTTTTTTCTGTCAAAATTTCATCTTGAACATTATAGTTCTTTATCGAGCAAATGCGGCTAATAATCGCAGTCTGACATTTTTTTACCACTGCGTTGATGAATTTTGATACATAAAGTATTATGACTTAGGGGAGGAAAGCTTAATGGTTTTTAGATTGAGTAAAGTTTTGTTGCGTAAGAATTTATCTGTGACGCTCCCCTGTAATTGTATAAACTGGCTATTCAAAAATTTTCAATGTTAGACTGATGATTTCAAAAGTCGCCTCAGTACCGACAACTTAAGTTTTTCTTGTTGAATATCAATGTTATTTTTAACACATTGCTAACGGGCTATTTCAAACCAAACTGTTCCGCACAAACTGCTATTTTACCACAGTTGAATATCATATGAAAATATATAAATAAGCTTCAATAACTTTATTCACACAGCATGCGGTGAAATATATTTAATACTTTTTTCAGATATGGTATACTATAAAGTATTTACCGACGTGCAATGGTACACAGCAAATTTTACAAGTATATCGAGTTTTCCTTTGGCATACTCTACATACTCTAGTGCGTGCAAACCCAGACCAAGGGCCCGGACCGTGAAGTTTGTAGAGCATTAATCCCCGGCCTGGAGGAGAAACACCACCAGCACAGAGAAGGGACATCGAGCCCCTCGACCCCACCAGACAAAGAAAACCGCCGACTTCACCACACAGCGCGCGCACAGCCCGGGGCACCAAGGGAACAGCAGACCAGCTCCCCGCAGAGTGGGGCCAAGAGCCACCAATCCCGGAAAAGAACGCCGGCGAAGACGGAGGAAACCCCCATCCAGCAAGCCAGAGACCCGCCCGCAACGAAACCAAGCAGCCAAGACGCGCCACTGAAGACGACGACGCACCCCCACCCAAAGAAATTCATTTTTCTCAAAAAGGGGTGCCAGCCCGCGACAGACTACATAAGGCTTACAAAGGTACATCCGCACACTTTGCGGGTAAATAAAATCAATAATAAATCCAAATTATATCAATCAAATGAATACATATAACAATATTCAACCTATATAATGACTAAAATAATGAGACAAAATACAACGACCATAAATAATACAAATAATCAATATTCAAAAGTTACAAGTAAACTTTACAAATAGTCAGTGGAATTTTTTCGCCTAGTAACAATTTTTTTCTAAAATATGATGAAATAAAAACACGAGTATACTTATGAACGGTCAGCAACGTTCGGTCATGCAAACACGAGTATTTTGGTTACCGGTCAGCAATGTTCGGCCATGCAAATCCGAGTATATACTCGTGAAACGCCATAATGAGAGATAGCAGTAACTAATAATAAGAGAAAGCAGAAATAACGTTGAGGTAACTTGATCATAATAGAGTGATTTTAAGTTTTCAACATGGATTCAAATGATGGCCTTAAAAAACTTTTACCCGAACAAGGCACATTATTTTAAATACGAAAATAATGTTAAAATTCAACACGAAAAATGCAAAAGCTCAATAGATATTATAAAATAAAAGTTGTTTGTTCACTTCAGGCATATTACTTCAGTTGTTGCTTACAATTTTCACAGGCAAACTGAGTCTGAGTTCATTGTAGCTGTCAGCATACGCATCATGAGCACATTAACCACAGGTGCAATCATGCACTCCTCAGAGAGCTCTCCCTAAATAATACAATCAGTCTATTTTGAACTACCGCCCTGGAAAAACTACAACTACTTACAACTACAACTATTTACAACTGAGTCAACAGCTCTACCTTGCTGAATACACCGGTTCTCGTTAGATCACCGAAGTCAAGCAGCATCGGGCGCGGTTAGTACTTGGGTGGGTGACCACCTGGGAACACCGCGTGCTGTTGGCACATTTCGGACGCGATAGCCCGATGGGTTGTGCGCTGTATTTGCACGCTGGCAAAACTGCCGCCGTGTTTATACGGAGTACGATCACTTTAACCATGTGGGTCCGTAAGTCCTTCCGAGATGTTGGTTATAGGGGAAAGAGGGTACGGTCCCAGTGGATGCCTCCCCCACCGGGTTCCGGTCTAAATTGGGTGGCACTTCCCAGCCGTCTAAATAGTTACCTTACTGGCAGATCGGACGGTCTGGATCTCAACAACATCAACAACTACTTACAACTGGGAAGCTCAAATTGCTGTTCATGCCTTGGGGTAAGTCGGGATGTCTAGACTTTCAACTATTTACTACGCTGAGCATAATGCTCCTCAAAATAATCGAGCGAACAAAATTTGAATCCACTGCGGTATAATTGGATTGAAAATATAGTTTGATAAAGAATTTAGTTTTAATTAATATTTAAACTTGTCAAAAAGAGACAAATTTATACTCCTAAAATTTAGGTTGTAAGTTATAAAGTTTTATTTTCAACAATGTAAGGACACTTAGCATCAACAATACTCCTCTTATTTAAAATTTTTCTCAGTTAGGCTCTAATTGTTGACCGATACTAGAAGCAATCAAAGTTTCAGCATTGTAGGTCATCTGGGGCTTGAGTCACTGTAAATACATTCTATCCCACCCACCTCTTTATTTGGCACCGGAAAAGAAATGAAAAATTCGGCTATGCTTGTTTGTGTACCTTGGTCAATAATACTGTTACCAACTTGTAAAACTCTTCGGAGTCTGTGCACCCCCCTCTCACTTTCATCTGTTTTCAGACTAGACAGAGAAAGCACCCGTACATCATCCTTTCCAGTGACGTGTATCTAGGGTTGCCATATGAAAAATTTCGAAGATTGGTTACCAGATTTGGCGATTTATTGGCAATTGGACGGCATTTCGCAACTTCCCGAGGGTTTGAGAAGCACCTTCATATAACATTTATTTTACAAGATATGAGATATATCCGGAAGTCTAAAAAAGGAGTCATACTCATTTGGAGAGCAGTTGACATGATTCGAGCTACAATGAACTATGATATTCGTCAATGTGTCCAGAATAGTAGCAGTTATTTTGTGAAATGAAATACGTCAATTTTTCGAAAATGTATATTGTTCCTGTTTATGATATGCTAGTGAATAAGCGCGTTAATTATCCAGAAATTTGGACTAATTTGTGTATCCTTAGCGCACACCCACGAATCCAGAGAATACAATAAATGCACACATTCTACCTTTTATACCGCTTGCCATTCATAGAGCTTTTGTGGGTCTGCAAAGAGTTTTAAAAGAACACAAATTTATCTGCCCACGAGGTGGATGCAATAAAATATTCTGCTGCTTCAGGTTTTGCCCCAGGATGATACCATAGGTGTGATAGTCTTCTGAATCACTTGGGGAAATCTGGAGGATCTAGAAACACCAAAAAGATTAGAAAATTATTATTAAATGTACTTCTTTCGAATTACTTTTCTCTAGATTTATCGGCTTTGTCAGATTTAATTCCAATCAATTAAAATAAATGCTGCTCATTTCAAATAAAAATTATCATTTGGCATACATACAGAGTAGCGTTACATCACAAACGTGTATAAATCATTATTAATACACAGATAACACGATTTTATAACGGTATGACCAACAATTTTATATCAGTAATTTTAATTACAGAATTTCCAAAATAACAGATCTCTGTGCCAAGTAAACCAATAAAACCATGCCAGTTTGATACGGTGATTAATCATGCTAGAATGTTCGCACAACTCAGTCATTTCACACAATCTCATACTTTCTAGGGTGAGTTCTATAAATATTCTTGCTCATTTTTTTCAACCAATAAGAAATGTCCCGGCAAAATATTATGTTTCTAATTTGAGCTGTTAAAAAGATATATATATCTTGTCTCTCAAGAACCTCACATTTTCTCACCTTAGACAACGAACTGAAATATATATCTATATTTTTTAAGTATTACCCTTGCAGAATATCCCTATAATATTTGCCCCTCCTAAAACGGGAAAATGCCTAAATTTGATTATCCAACTCCTCTCTCTACCCCTTAGCAGTGATTTATGAAAAAAATATATATTGTTCACCTGCGACAGACGAAAAAAATCATCTCAGTAAAATTCAACTGTTCTATCTCGAGGGGTATGGGAGACACAAAAGTCAGTCTCTAGGGGTAGGGGAGATACAGCTCAGACACATCAACCTTACTTCCGCACTCAATTATGGTTGCAGCTACATCCTTATTGTTTATGTATGACTTATGAGGAACATTGAAATGTTATGTACACTTGGAAGTAAACAATAATATGCTGCATTCCTTAATTTAATCCATATTCTAATTGAAACGCTTATAAATTTTAACATTTTTACATTATACCTGTTCATGTATGTGCATTGCCCCTAAGTCACATTATAAATAAAAGATTCCCCTCCTTAGCAGTTATTTATGAAAACATATATTTTCATTATTCACCTCTGATCCATGAGAAAATTATCTCAGTAAATTTCAACTTTCCTATCTCGAGGGGTAGGGGAGATACAACACTCATACAGCTCTGACAAAACACCCCTACTCCTCACTCAGATATGGCTGTAGCTACATCCTTACTGTTTATGCATTACTTATGATAATCAATGAAAATATCATTTTTAATTGAAAGAAAACCATAATGAATTGCTTTCCTTTAATTTAATCCAGATTCTAATAGAAACATTTATAAGTTTTAACATTCATTCATTATACATGTTTATATATGTGAATAGCCCCTAAGTCACATTAAGAATAAAATAATGTAGTTAAACAAAAGGAAGCCTGCGGCAAATTTCTTGCGAAAAAGATGCATTCTGTGGTTGGAACTATCGGAAGGATATTCTTTCTCAAATTAAATCGATTTCAGTTGAGCTAAACCTTTCATTGCGCATCGATTTTCCATTCTTTCTAATTTAAGATCCTCTCTCCGATAACAGGGTTTTAATAGCTAGATCTCCTGCCTTACAAATTCTGGCATATCCAATTAATATCATTTATGCTCTCATTAACATATATCTGCGGGGTTTATTACCTACGTCATAACTTTTTTACTAATTTTAAACTTTAACACGATTGTATATTGCGAGTTCCTTATCGGGGGAGTGTAGTTAATACTTCTTTCTTCTACTATTAATAAGTCAGTCTACGGTTTTTTGTGGTCATTATTTTAATGCTAATCAATTAGTAAAATCTGAACTGTATTTAATGTTTTAGGATGATTCATGTTAGGTAAGTTTTTAACTAGAAAGTTTTGTGTCAAAGTTTTGTGTCGATCGTTTTAACTCGGAAGTTTTGTGTCAATCGTTTTGTATCACGTCGAAAGGTTTGTTTCAATCGTTAACTAGAAAGTTTTGTGTCAACCATTAAAATATATTAAAATTTGGGTAACCCGTTTGGTACAAAACGCGTTACCTAAATTCATCGACTGTTTTCTTGATCTTGACGCAAGGTTTTGTGAAATATCGCTATTATTTTTACTTTTGGCGAGTTTTCGAAGGAACTGAAACTTTTTCAACACTTTTCTTCCAGAAATGTCTATGGAGGGGAAATCAGGAAATTCGACAGAGTTGACGTAAAACGAATAAAATTGAAGATACGTCAGTGATTTGATACAAAATTACACTGTATTGTGATTTAGTTGAACATTTTAATTTATAGTTCATTGTACATGACTGTTATTTTGTAAACTTGTAAAATAGTTATATTGTTATTGATTGCACATTATTCCTTCTTAACTCTTATTCGTTCTGTTAAATAAAAGTTTTAGATATTCAGAAATTAAAATGCAGTTTTGTAACTTCTCTGGTAACATTTCATATTGGTCTAATATTGGACCACTATTCTATATCTTGGTATTACAGTTTAAATTTTTCCAATGTAATTCCAATATCGGGCAAGGGTTATATTGGCCTCCAAACATTAGCTAAATATTTTCATTACAATATTACGCCAATATTGGTGTTACATTGGAAATATTGCGAATGGAACGCCAATATAGGCATTTTTATTCAACATGGCGCAATTCTGTCAAAATATCCAATTTTTCATATTACTGCAATATTTACAATATTGGATTGCAACTGGTAGGGGATACAACCACGATTTGAGAACATACGTCGTAGCAAAATACAACTGGCTTTTCTATTTTATCCCGTATATATATATATATATATATATATATATATATATATATATATCATTTATATATATATATATATATATATATATATATATATATATATATATATATATATATATATATATATATATATATACATATATACATATATATATATAATTTATATATATATATATACATATATAAATATATATATATATATATAACCATGAAAAACGAATATAAAGTAAAGGGAGGGAAGCCATATGAATTGCATATAAATGGCTGAGAGGGATAGCGACCTCTCATTCCCGTTTAAAGTACTTTTACGTCAGACAACGCCCACGGATACCAATGCAATTCAACGACAGATCCCCGTACCATGTGCAAACATGAAAGCACCAGAATGTAGACAGAAAAGGAACGACGAAAAATAATTTTCAGCTACACCACCAACAGTAATGGAACACTCGCAACGCCGCCTTTAATGCATGTCCGTACGCATGCGTACTGAGATAAGATCAATATGATGTCACATCCCCAATTCTGCATTGAATGAATATTCTTCTTCTTTAAAGAAAGAATTATAAATAACTTTAAGGAAATTCCTTGGGTAATGTTTTTTCAATGCCTCCATCAAAATTTGTTTATTGTTTGTGAGACAATCCTTTTTGAAGGTATTATTATTTCGATTTCTTCTGAGGTGTCCAGTTATGATGTTACGGAAAATGTTCCTAGTTAAATTCGACTTCCATCCTATAATTTGGTTAATCTTCATTTCATAATTATTACGTTTATTGTACATTACAGTATGAATTCCATTTCTATGTTTAAATCTTATGGTTATATCAAGGAAATTTACTTCGTCTTTTACATTATTAGGGTTTTTAATTAGTTCCAATTCCGGTGGATAAAAGTCAAATTCAATTTCAGGAGTATTAGCGTAATGTCCCAAAATCACATCGTCCACAAATCTGTAATATGGAATCTCGTATAAAACGTGATTATTCCTTTCAAAATAGGTTAAATAGATGTCAGCTAGGACTGACGAACATCCGCCGCCCATGGGAATTCCTTTAATTTGTTGAAAAAAAACCTCACCGTTATACAGTATGTTCTCAAATAACACCAGGTGAATTAGATCCATATATCTACGCAAAGTTATTACACTTTTGAGATTATATTCAGAATGCACCAGTAAAAGTATTTTATACAATTTATTAAGATCAATGTTATTGAAAAGGTCCCGGAAGTCATAGCTGCTGAACTGTAAATCTTTATTGCAATATTTTAAGCGTTTAATAACTTCATAGCTGTTTTTAATGATTATAGAATTTTGTTCCAATATAGCTTTATAAGCTGGTTGAAGTATTTTCATTAATTTTTTGTTAGCTATCGTAATATATGTATTACAACCAACTGTAACAGTACGGAATTTTACTGGTGTTTTATGCAGCTTCGGAATAAGTACTAAATAAGGAAAGGTTACCTTTTTTATATTGATGTCGATTCTTTTATATAAAGCAGTGATCTTATTTGACATTATAGTTAAATTATATGGCAAAGGTTTGTACATAGTGCGTTCCATATAAGACTGCTGTAAAATTTTAATGTAATAAGGTTTGCAAGTAAATGCGTAATTTGATATCACTTTGTCAGTATATGTGATCACAAAACTTTCCCTTACTTCCCTGATAGAAGTGGGAATGATAGAAATTTGCTGATGTTTGAGTTTGCTATGATATTGACTGGCGAACCGGTTCAGTAAATTGAATTTCCATTCATCAAATGCTTTGATGGGCAAACTATGTTTAATAGCCAATTTGTATATGAAAGATTCTACATCGGCTTTAAATTCCTCTGTCACATATTCATATTCCTGACTACGGAATTTTGTACCCTTTTCAAATATATTTCTCAATGGCAAATCATTGATCACATCCAGATTTCCTGTAATTATGTGATGATGGTGCTTATCCATTAAATTACTAAGATGACATTTACATTCACTACCATTCATCAGTGATAAATTTTTGCTTAAATGGTTATAGTTATATAATTTACGTCCATATGGACGTACAAAACGATATGTAAGTTTAACATTGATGTTAGCAATAGGGATCATTTCATTCAGTTGATTAAATATAAGCTTGAAAGGTATTTTATCAAATGTCTTATTTTTGAAGGTGGTAATCATATATTCATTCTGTATTTCTTTAACGTGATGACATTTCAAATTGACATATGATCTCTGAGCTTTCAACTTCATAAAATCAAGCAATACGGCAAATTGATGATGTTTTATATTATTTTGATCTATATACGCTATATGTTCAATGATACTTTCCCATATTTTACGTATGTATTTCCTTTTGATTCCAAATACAATATTTTTTATCCACTTATTATCGACATATGTATTATTGCAAAATGAGTCCATTAAACTTTTTATTTTTGCGTGAGTGTCTTGATAGCCAATATATCGATTTTTCTTGCCACGTTTCCATCTTGAGGTTTTTTGAAATTGGAATGAACTAGAAACCGGGATTTGATCTTCATTTTTACAGAGAGCCAGATTATAATTTTCGTTGAAAATTACAGAGTTTAGGCCAAAAGGGAATGCAGATCCGTATTGTAAAATATGCGTATATTCCCACCACAGACGCTCTCGAAGTCGAGGCACAATATCCAGTATAGTAATCACACAATTAGAAAAGTCATGTACATGGAAGTGCCTTAACTCTATGTTCGTAGAAGGATAATCCGGGTTCATGCTCTGCTTTATTTGGTTTCTATGTAAATTAATGCGCAAATGCAACGGATTCTTTGTTTGTCCTATATAAAGTATATTACAAGTTGAGCATTCTATACAATATATTACATTGTATGTTTTGCAGAATAACATATATTTTCATTATTCACCTCTGATCCATGAGAAAATTATCTCAGTAAATTTCAACTTTCCTATCTCGAGGGGTAGGGGAGATACAACACTCATACAGCTCTGACAAAACACCCCTACTCCTCACTCAGATATGGCTGTAGCTACATCCTTACTGTTTATGCATTACTTATGATAATCAATGAAAATATCATTTTTAATTGAAAGAAAACCATAATGAATTGCTTTCCTTTAATTTAATCCAGATTCTAATAGAAACATTTATAAGTTTTAACATTCATTCATTATACATGTTTATATATGTGAATAGCCCCTAAGTCACATTAAGAATAAAATAATGTAGTTAAACAAAAGGAAGCCTGCGGCAAATTTCTTGCGAAAAAGATGCATTCTGTGGTTGGAACTATCGGAAGGATATTCTTTCTCAAATTAAATCGATTTCAGTTGAGCTAAACCTTTCATTGCGCATCGATTTTCCATTCTTTCTAATTTAAGATCCTCTCTCCGATAACAGGGTTTTAATAGCTAGATCTCCTGCCTTACAAATTCTGGCATATCCAATTAATATCATTTATGCTCTCATTAACATATATCTGCGGGGTTTATTACCTACGTCATAACTTTTTTACTAATTTTAAACTTTAACACGATTGTATATTGCGAGTTCCTTATCGGGGGAGTGTAGTTAATACTTCTTTCTTCTACTATTAATAAGTCAGTCTACGGTTTTTTGTGGTCATTATTTTAATGCTAATCAATTAGTAAAATCTGAACTGTATTTAATGTTTTAGGATGATTCATGTTAGGTAAGTTTTTAACTAGAAAGTTTTGTGTCAAAGTTTTGTGTCGATCGTTTTAACTCGGAAGTTTTGTGTCAATCGTTTTGTATCACGTCGAAAGGTTTGTTTCAATCGTTAACTAGAAAGTTTTGTGTCAACCATTAAAATATATTAAAATTTGGGTAACCCGTTTGGTACAAAACGCGTTACCTAAATTCATCGACTGTTTTCTTGATCTTGACGCAAGGTTTTGTGAAATATCGCTATTATTTTTACTTTTGGCGAGTTTTCGAAGGAACTGAAACTTTTTCAACACTTTTCTTCCAGAAATGTCTATGGAGGGGAAATCAGGAAATTCGACAGAGTTGACGTAAAACGAATAAAATTGAAGATACGTCAGTGATTTGATACAAAATTACACTGTATTGTGATTTAGTTGAACATTTTAATTTATAGTTCATTGTACATGACTGTTATTTTGTAAACTTGTAAAATAGTTATATTGTTATTGATTGCACATTATTCCTTCTTAACTCTTATTCGTTCTGTTAAATAAAAGTTTTAGATATTCAGAAATTAAAATGCAGTTTTGTAACTTCTCTGGTAACATTTCATATTGGTCTAATATTGGACCACTATTCTATATCTTGGTATTACAGTTTAAATTTTTCCAATGTAATTCCAATATCGGGCAAGGGTTATATTGGCCTCCAAACATTAGCTAAATATTTTCATTACAATATTACGCCAATATTGGTGTTACATTGGAAATATTGCGAATGGAACGCCAATATAGGCATTTTTATTCAACATGGCGCAATTCTGTCAAAATATCCACTTTTTCATATTACTGCAATATTTACAATATTGGATTGCAACTGGTAGGGGATACAACCACGATTTGAGAACATACGTCGTAGCAAAATACAACTGGCTTTTCTATTTTATCCCGTATATATATATATATATATATATATATATATATATATATATATATATATATATCATTTATATATATATATATATATATATATATATATATATATATATATATATATATATATATATATATATATATATATATATATATATATATATATATATATATATATATATATATATATATATATATATATATATATATACATATATACATATATATATATAATTTATATATATATATATACATATATAAATATATATATATATATATATATATATATATATATATATATATATATATATATATATATATATATATATATATATATATATATATATATATATATATATATATACATATATATATATATTAAGCAAAATAAAACTTTTTGAAAGGAAAGTTTGAAACATATTTTCTTAAGAGTGTGACTTTTCCTCCCTTTGACAGGCTTAAATACTAGTACATTATATAGTTTTATATACAATATATCCTAAGTTAATGGTGAATTGATAAGGGGATTGATTGAGCGACACAACGAATTTGAAGGGTATTTAATTTTGTTCTATTTTTTAAACCAATTTAGCAGTTTTTATGATATCTGAATGTAATGTCAGCCTTCCCGTTAATATGTGGTCATATATGTCTATATTTTTAAAATTTATCTAGGGAATCACTTGATGATTTATTTTTATAAAAACATGTTCTATGGTCTGAATAACAAAATAAATGTTTTCAAGTAATATATATACTGCTATTAATGGGTACGTCTACCTTTTGTCTGAAAATGTTTATTTATCGCTTTCCCAAAACGCTCATCTTCAATATTAGTTTTACCTAAAAACATTCACCGTTCTTCATTATTGTTTTTTTAATGTTCAAAATTTATCATTGACTATATACAAGCGTTCAGCTTTATCATTAACTTCAAATGATTTCGTTTAAATTATTAACTTTATAAAAACGTCCGACTTCATTACAAGTTTAATTAAAGCATTTGTCTTTGCCTTTTCTTTGTAAAAATGGTCGTTCATTAAATTTAACAAAAGGCACGTCTTCATAATTAGCATTATAAAAGCGATCAGATTCATTATTAGCTTTATAGAAAGTTCTTTAGCATTAGCTATTTTAAAACGTCCATCTTTATCATTAGATTTAAATAATTTCATTTTCATTATTAGCTTTGTTAAAATGGCCGCCTCTATTTTTAGTTTAATTAAAATATTTGTCTTTGGCTTTACTTCATAAAAACGGTCGAGCGGTCGAAATAAGACGAACGGTTTGTAAAAGCTAATGAATGAGACATTCATTAGCTTTTACAAACCGTTCGTCTTATTCAGTAGCTGTTACAAACCGTTCGTCTTAGACTGCCTGTAGAAGCTCATGATGAAGTCGACCGCATTTATATAGATATTGATGAAGACGAACAGCTTGTAAAAGCTAATGAATAATACCGACGGTTTGTAAAAGCTAAAGAATAAGACGAACGGCTTGTAAAAGCTAATGAAGAAGACATTCATTAGTTTTTACAAACGGTTCATCTTATTCAGTAGCTGTTACAAACCGTTCGTCTTCTTCATTAGCTTTTACAAGTCGTTTGTCTTATTCATTAGCTTTTACAAACTGTTGGTATTATTCATTAGCTTTTACAAACTGTTCGTCTTCATCAATATCTATATAAACGCGGTCGACTTCATCATGAGCTTCTACAGGCAGTCTACTTCATCGTTTGCGTTAGACTAAGACTTTACCATGTAGAAATACAAACAGTACACAAAATACTTAAAATACGTTAAAAGTGCTGATATCGCAAAACGCACTAATAGCAATGGACTGGACGAACTGTAGCTAGAGCCCACAATAATTAGGACAGTTTTATGTTTTATTTGCATGATTATTGATAAAATGGAACAAGCACAACTTCCAATTAATTTATGTCAAAGCTCACACTAGAGTCTAATATATGTGTATATCAGCAAACAAATCAGAGTCTCTTAAATCACGGCCCTCTGAACGAGTCATCACAGGGGAGCAGCAAGATTTTGCCTACTGTACAAATTTTAGATAAGAGTAGAATGAACTGTGAAGATTCAAATAGAGATCCAAAATTGGACGCTTAAACGTGAAAGAAACTGCTCGGCAAGATAAGCTGCTAAAATATGGATATTTGTTAAAACCGATGTAACAAATTGCAACAGTGGACATTTCATTAGGTGCAGGCCATGAGCTAATGCTTCAAATGGAAGTGATGCTAAAGCTAGACGAAATGAACAATGTGCTGAAAGTGGAACGTGTTCAACCAATTTGTCATTGATACGGTACTGTAAATTTGGGGTTATATTAGAATATCTATATCTATATCTTCATTCCATGTGGCACATGCCCTCCACATGAATTTTCATTTCCTCCAAACGAGTGCTGTACCATCGCACATAAATTAGCATTTATGATTATATAAGAAATAGTTAATCAGATTAAAATATATTTACATTTATTTTCTATTATATGTCAAACTTTTACTATCTCAAAACACACTACTGATTCTTATACAGTAATTCAAAATATAATATATTATTTCATGCAGAATTACACAATATATTATAATATTTTAAAATGCATTGTAAATAAATAAAAAAATAATCAAATGTGGTTTGAATAATAAAATATTATAATTTACTATTAATAATATCAACCATATAACATACATTTGTTGTTGTTGAAACCCAGACCGTCCGACCTACCAGAAAGGTGTAAGGTAACAGTTTGGACGGTCGGGAAGTGCCACCCAATTCAGACCGGAACCCAGTGGGGGAGGCATCCACAGGGACCGTACCCTCCTTCCCCTACCACCAACCTCTGGGAAGGACTTTCGGACCCACATGTTTAACGTGATCGTACTCCGCATGAACACGGCGGCAGTTTTGGCAGTGGCTGAAATCGAACCCGGGCCTACCGAGTGCAACTCCAGCGCGCTAACCAATGGGCTACCGCGCCCTAACATACATTTGTGTGAGTGTGAAGACCCAGACCGTCCGACTCATCCGGAGGACTTGAGTATCTAATTGGACGGCCGGGAAGTAACATACATTTGTGTAAAAGTTGAAAATTAAAGGGATTAAATACATAATAACTTTTACACGCACCATTTAATAATTATTGCTTTAATTATACTTATTAATATATGACTTTTTTATATACACCATTTCCCTTCAGAGTTAAAAAAGTTGCCTTAGCACATTGTTAAAAATATATATGAAATAAACTCCTCAAACTTTGTATTTTTAAAACCTACTACGATTCATGCATGTGAATGTAGCAAATGGAAAGCATTTCCTTTAAAACTACTATTCGAGGAATGTTGCAAAACAACTTACTTTGAATGATTTTATATTCCACAGCCAAAAACGGCAGTAGAGAGTAGAAAGCGATTAAAGAAAATCGATCTAAAACTATTTTCTAAGATTCCCAGCTAATACAAAACTACGAGAGTAAAAAAAAAATATACCTAAAGTTCTTTTGGACTTGAAATCATGAAAAGTACTTTAAACACTAGTACATAGTAAGAGTGTTCTGCATTTTTATCTTCAAAGATAGTTCGTATTGATAAGATCTTTTGATGCATTTTTTAACTAAAATTTTTACTTGATCCTATGACATTCCTTCCGATTTAGTTCGATAGTAATGTTGAACTCCTTCTGCATTTTTTTCTACATTATACATTATTTCTATGTTGAATTTTGCATTTCTCAGAACAGTCCTTAAGCGTCCCAAGAACTTTGTAAGGATGGGTTGATAAGTGTGCAGAAAAGATCTATCTATAGTACAATGACCCCTGCTCATCAAAAGATGTGATTACAGTGCTTTTAGTAAATAATTTGTAAAATTGAGGATAATGAACTGCGCATGATAGCGAAGTAGAAGAAATACAAAAATGTAGAATTTTATCTAATTAATTGGTATCGATATACGCAAGAAAATACTATATGGAAGGTAATAAATGTTTGTCAAAAAGTTGTATTATAAAAGAATATAACACCATGAACCTACAATGCATATTATTTTTCGAATTCAAACGTTCATTGTTGCTGACCGCAGACAGTTTTTAGAGGCTGTACACCAGAGTGCTGTGCATGTCGGTGTTGTTTGCTTTAGCATTCCTGAATATGGTAGCCATTCGTAAATAACTATATTGTGTAAAACAAATGCCTTCCGCAACAATTTTAACATCACTTTCTACCAATTGCATGTTTTTCAACAACTCTGTAAGTGGCTTCTTCCTTCTATTCACTTTCCTTCATTAATTTTCTATATATTTTCCTTCTATTCCTTCTTTCACTTTCTTGCTGAGTTCGATTAGCTGACTTTTTAAATTTTACGCTAGAGGCGCTGACATCGCTTTTATACGATCTAGTATAGCTATTTTTTTACCATACGTGTAGAATGGGGCATTTCCTTGCAAAGTTATTGGCGTTCTTTACGACATTTCTAGAAATCCTGTATAAATGTACATTAAATACATTAAAACAATTGCCGTGAAATCATACTGAATTAAATTATGGGGGGAAATTCCATTATATTGTAGGTGCAAGTGTAAATGAAATATAGCTACGTAATAAAAATTATTTGTCTGCATTTACACTTTTCGTACAAAACTTGCGGTGTGTAAAAAGATAATTTTGATGGATTTGCTCATATTGTGCTCTTATATTGAGAATAGTTTAATAATTTCCTTTTGCAGTGATGTATGTATGTCTGTGGGAAACATTACTTTAGAAGATATTTGTGAAATACAATAGATAAAAGCAAAACTCGGCTATAAGGGGGAAGACACTCCTAATAGAGATACCAATATCCATTGAGCGGATGCGTGTATTTTATGCGATCGTCAGCATATAATAATTGATATCTGCAATATCAGAAAAATAGCCGGTATAAATTGTGAAAACATTTTATGTCGGCCACGTAGGACTAAAATAATCAGTTCCAATAGAAGTTCGCGAAAATCGTGATTCATAGTAAGTTTCTTACTGTCATAGCAGATATCGACTACTTCATGCTGGCGACTGCATATTAAGCGCAAACCCAGTCAATGGATGCTGGTATCTGTAATGACAGTATCTTATGAACAGTCCGTAAATCCCTTGCATTTTTTGTTGTTTGTCAGTCAATCATTGCCTACACTTTTTGTGGAAATTCACTCATTCCCTAAATTTTAACGCTAAAGAGGGAAGCAAAATTATTTAATCGATGCAGTCTATATCATAAGTTATCCACGAAATTCCTCGTGGAGGAAACTTTGAAAGTTCTGATCTATTTGCTGACAATAAAAGATTGGGGTTACAATACAGTAACATAAAGTACAAAATCTGATGTGGGCAGCACATGACTTTCCTTATATAATGCAATGAATTTACTACTTTTACAGTAAAAAAATAGGCTATTCTTATAGTAGATACTTATATTCCTTCCAAGATATTGATTTTTTGTCAAATAGTCTTCATTTTCATTGATTTGGTGTCATTTTTATCTATTTGGCGAGATTTTCGCTAATTTGGCACACTTAAAAGAATCGCCAAGTTGGCGACATTCCGTCAAATTCGTCGCCAAAATCTCGCCAAGCTTTATGACGGAGAATTAAGTTATTCTTATAGCAGAAAAATGACTATTGGCGTTCAAATACAAAAGTATTACTCAAAGTATCTTTTCTCATGAATGGAACGAGCTAGATCCACGAGAATGATGTCATCGAATTGATCGCATGATATTATATATGAAAAGTGAACATGTTTCTCAACAGTTACTATATATTTTTTAATTTATGGAATTTCTTGATAAATTTATTTGGAAAATGTGCAATATCTCGAGAACGGTTCATGATATAGTGCTAAAGTTTATGCCAGTCGTTTTCTAAAAAAAAATTACATACGAAATGTCTATTTGTGTAACTTCATTAAATATTTTGATTTTTTGATGATTTTTTCACTATTTCACTAGAAAATTTAGGGGGCTTCTGGACTTTGGACTGTGTTTAAAAGCAATAGACTTCCAGTATTCACGAATTGTGATTTTTGCACCAAATTTCATTTGAATCGCTCTATTCGTTCGTGGGATATCGTCTCCACACACACACACACATACACACACACACACACATACTTTCACACACACACACACATACACACACACACATACTTTCTCACACACACGCACACACACACAGACATCACCTCAAAAATGTTTGATTCGTGATCAGGGATGCTTGAAACGTGATCTCCCGTCGAAAACTCTAATTCGAATTTTCGAACAGTTACACATACAGTTGACACATACCTTTTGCAGGAAACTCGTTGAAAACTACGAAATAAGTTGAAAGTGAGATGATTTTAGCAAGTTTATTGCTTCCATTGCATATATCGGTTATTTCATGCTGACGAGAGCATATAATAAGCGCGAATCTGTGCCATAGATAAAGGTATCATCAGTGGGAGTGTAATCCGAAAAACAAAACTTTGGCACGTCTGTTTTAATCAATAAACTTTTAAGTCATATTGATTTCAATGAATATCGTACAAATGGAAGGCTTCCAACATTTTTAAAGGGTCTCAGGAGTGCCATAAACAGAGTGAATTGCCTCCTTTTACATTTTATTTTGTAACTTTCCTCCTATACAACACCAATACCTAAACATATTATGACTAACAAGTTAATACCTGTAGCATATATGATGATTTTTTTTAATACAGGGCACCTGATAATAATATTTTTAAAAATTGTATAACTTTCATGAATTTATTAAAATTCTGTTTTGATATTTGCTACTTACGCCCGAATTTGCAGCAAAACTATTGTTCAGAAGTAAAATTATTGCTGATTATGATGCAAAAGTATCCATTTAAGAAGTTACGCAAATTAAAAATATTTGCATAATGAAAGTTTTTTAACGTCGAATTTAAAATTAAATTAAATTTTCAAACACCATATATTAAAGTAAATTTTTATAAATTCATTAAAGTTATACAATGTTTAAATATATTATTATCAGATTCACCTGATTGATAGAAATTATCATATATGCTACAGGTATTCACTTATTAGCCGTAAAACTGTTAGATATTATTAAGAGAAGTTGTACAAAGCATGTAGGAGAAGAGGTACAAAGGATGTAGGAGAAGAGGTACAAAGGATGTAGGAGAAGAGGTACAAAAGATGTAGGAGAAGGTACAAAACGATATATGAATCACGGGAATTCTGTTTATGGCACTTGTAAGGCTCCTGAGACTCCTACAATCAAAAATTATATATAACAAAATATGTTATAATTGTTAATTAACTATGCTCTAGGCATTTTAGTTCAAATCTAGTGATTTCATTTTCAGAAATCGAGAATGCGCCTTTAAAAAAATAAATTGCAATATTTATCTTAAAATAAAAATAATAAATAAAAAATAGGAAAACCAGTATCAAATAGGTGAATGTGTTGTATTTACATGTAACTAGAAAGAAATGGACACCATGCCTTATTTAACTGTTATCAGCACCGTTTTCGATATTTTTGAAAATTTACGATCGTGCAGGAAGCACAATAACTTTCGAAAGCATCAACCGATTTTTATGAAATTGTGTTTATATTTCTGATTGCTTAACGTTAAATAATATTAGTTTCCAACGTGATCGAACTTTTAAAAAAGTCCTAACTGCTATATTGTTTTCTCCTGAAATCGAGAATTGGTGTAGGGAAGTAATGTATTGAAATTTTCAGAATTTTCGCTCCCAGTTTAATGTGCTATATATCAGCGTAAGACCCATCCTATATACATCTTATATACATGCTCAAATTATATATACACATTTATTATTTATGTTTTAATTTACATTGGAGTATATTTTGTTAATAATGCAACTGAAATGTTAAGAGAAAATTTTTATTATATAATGCTAGCTATTTTACCTGTAACAATAGATTGTCCCCAAATTTATCAGTAGGTTAAATGGCTGATTGAATGATTTTGAATCTGTTAAGTTTTACGGAATATATTTGATTTTTTGTTTATGTTTGATTTTGAATACGGCTTGCTTATTTCTTAGTATTAGGCATTGTAGTATTTCAACTATATTACAAATGTCTGAATGAAGCAAAATATTTCAACAATATTATAAATGTCTGATTGAAGCAAAATATCTCAATAATAATACAAATGATGAATGACGCAAAATATTTTAACAATGCTATAAATTTCTGAGTGAAGCAAAATATTTCATCAATATTATAAATGTCTGATTGAAGCAAAATATCTCAATAATATTATAAATAATGAATGACGCAAAATATTTCAACAATGCTATAAATCTCTGAGTGGAGCAAAATATTTCAACAATTTTATAAATGTTTGATTGAAGCAAAATATCTCAACAATATTATAAATGATGAATGACGCAAAATATTTCAACAATGCTATAAATGTCTGAGTGAAGCAAAATATTTCAACAATATTATAAATGTCTGATTGAAGCAAAATATTTCAACAATGTTATAAATGTCTGAGTGAAGCAAATGTAAATTGTTTACTCAAAGACGGCATCTAGAAAAAATAAATGTAAATTTTAAATGTATGCTTGGATTTTTATTAAATTCCGTTTAAATAGATTTACTTTCACTGTGTATTAAATCCATATAAATTACAGTGTTTAAATGTTATTCACAGTTATTAAATTTCACATGTATATGTATATTTGTTTTTCAATTTCCAGGTGTTGATGATTTGATGAACACCAACTTTCTCATGGGTCAGACTTCCAAGGAATAGAAGACAGAAAATAATTGATGTCGGTCCTTGGTAAGCTTGCATTGATTAAAATCAATGTTTTTTATTATGTTGATTGAATTAATACTTTTTTGGAGGCACAATTTCTATTTTACTACAAAAACGCATCCCTATAACGTGTCTTGTTTTATTCTAAATTTTCTTTTTATGCGATATATTATGCTTTAGGCAATTTCATATTTTAATATGTAACCCGTAACAGAACTTATGCAAGTTTAGTTTAGCATTTAGTTTTGTTGCAGAAAGACTTAAAATTAGAAAGAAATTTACCGTTAACACGGCGCTATTATGTTATAGATTGTAATTTTGAGTTTGAAACGATTTAGTGCAATATAAATTACGGATTATTCTTCATTTTTGTACCATTCGTTTGATGTGTGACATGACTTGTACATGGCTAAGGTAATTTTTATTGTGTTAATATTTTGATATTGACTTTCTTAAAAACTAATATTTTTAAATTTGAAAACATTTGAGTAATTATTTTTTATTGTTAAAAATAACTTGTTTGCCAATTTTCAGGATATATGATCATATGATCATATCTCTTAGTAAGCCATATGATTATCATTTAGAGAGAAAATTAACAGTTTTAAATTTATTTAAATTTATATTTATTTAATTATATATTAAATTTTAAATTTATATTTTAAATTTATAAAATTTAATTTTTATTTTAAAAAGCAGTAGTTTTACTCTCTGAAGGATGAAATGAAGAACTTTCATAATATTGAAAAATACAACTCATTCAGTAAACTCACAAAATAAAGCAAAATTTGTATTTGATACAAATTAATCATCGTGCATAGTTACAGGATTGGTTCTTTTTACGCCAGTATATAAAAAATATGATGGAGACAGCATATGACTTTCTCTACATAATGCGAGTACTTTACTACTTTCAATGCGAAATAATGATGGACAAGATCCACGAGAAATTCTTTTTAACGTTGAAAAGTGCAGCTCCTTTCTGGATTACAACACGTAAAATTGTTTTGAACTACTAAATTAACTTATATTTTGAGCAAACATAACTTGACAGTTAGAAATATTACTAACATATGCTAAGCAATGTACTCCATTATATTGAAATATGAATGGCTATTTCAGCTTATGGAAGGTTATTTGAAGGAAACCAGAACATATCCGCTCATGAACAGATTCAAAATCCGACATCGTTCGGTTTTATCCGATGGTTCATACTTTAAATATGCAAATATCCATTTTTTAGGTCTACGTGGGGCTTTTGGAGGATCTCAAAATACTTTTCGAAAAAACTATTATTCGCTGCCCCGGGGGATAAATCGAAAATTTGACTGCGTTAAATTCTATTCGAAGGTATACACTATAAATGTGAAAACATTCAACTTTCTATGTCACCAGTGGTTTTTCTAGAAGAGAGTCTAAAAATCCCCGCAGGAGGGTACATCAAAATACGTTCTCTGTAAGGTTTTGGCCGTAACTAATAATATAAGTGTGTAGAGATTCAGCCTTCTAGTTCACACCAGGTGTTTTCTGGATATGATGGAAAGACAAATGCATCATAAACAAATTAGGCAATGATATATCGGAAAATCATAATAACCATTCAATTACGTACTGAGATTAAATGAGATGTATTTGCAATTAATTTATTTTAAACATACTGAAGCAGCAAATATATTAATAAACGTGTCTTTGTAGCAAATGTTATTATCGGCACGTAATTTGACGCTTATATTTCAATATTCATAAATGACATTTTGAAGAAAACGTACCAGAAGAGAGGATCGAACTTTTAAATATTTTTCTCATTTTTTATGCATAGTGGGATATAAGACTGGTGAAACAATATTTTATTCTCTGATCATTTCATTTAAAAAATTTTGATGTGGTCAGCACATGACTTTCCTTATATAATGCGATGAATTTACTACTTTTACAGTAAAAAAATAAATTATTCTTATAGTAGATAGTAATATTCTTTCCAAGATATTGAATTTTCGTCAATGAGTCGTCATTTTCATTGATTTAGCGTCATTTTTATCCATTTGGCGAATTTTTCGTTAATTAAACAACATTTAAAAAGTCGCCAAATTGGCGATATTCCACCAAATTAGACGCCAAAACCTCGCCAAGCGTTATGGATGGAGAAATGAGTAATTCTTAACATAGCAGATAAATGACTATTGGCATGACTATAAGTATATTTTATATAAATGACTATAAGTATATTTTTTCATGAATGGAACGAACTAGATCCACGAGAATGAAGTCACCAAATTTATCGCATGATATTACACATGAAAAGTGAACCTGCTTCTCAATAGGAATTTTTTTTTTTATTGTATATGAATTTTTGATAATTTTTTTTAAAAATGTGCAATATCTCGAAAGCGGTTCATGTTAACGTTCTAAAATTTATGTCAATCGCTTTCTAATGAAAAATTTATTAGATTGACTTTATTAGATTGATTTTTTGATGATGTTTTCAAAATTTCACTCGAATATTTAGGGGGTTCTGAACATTCGATTACGTATAAAAACAATAGGCGTCCAGTATCACGGATTGTAATTTTTGTACCAAATTTCGTTTGAATCGGTCCATTTGTTCGTCAGTTATCGTCTCCACACACTCACACACACACAGCCACACACACACACAGCCACATACACACACACACACACACACACACACACACACACACACACACACACACACACACACACACACACACACACTACACACACACAACCACACACACACAATTACACACACGCACAACCGCACACACACACACACACACAATCACACAAACAACACACACAGACATCACTTCAAAAATGTTCGATTCGTGATCAGGGATGCTTGAAACGTGCTCTCCCATCGAAAACTCGAATTCGAATTTTCGACCCCGTCACAATACTTTCTTTATGCATTGTATATAAGAAAAGTAATGAATATGGCTTCTATTTCTTAACGAATATTTGAATAAGTTTATGATATTACAAGTTGGCTTAATTTTGTATAGCTCAACTAGTACATTGTGCACACGTAAATTTTGCATTCAGATTGCAGTACACATCACCAATAATTATTTTCTTTAATTTTACCCATATAAGTTTACCAAGCTTGTTTGTTATTTCTATAGTAAGAAAGTTGTTCGTTGCACATTTTTTCAGTGGTTAAATTTTATTAATATTTTTAATAAAAGAACATATTTTTAGAAAAAAATTAAAGAGCATGATGTAGTTAAATTTGCTTAAAATATGATCCCATCCTACTTAAAATTAAATCATTATTTGTACACAAAAGAGAAACCAACAGATAATTTAAAAATGCAAGAATATTCATTTAAACGATATTTTAGAATTCTTGAACGAAACAATGACCTGTAGATTTTTCTTTGAAAGAATACATTTTAAGAAGTTGTGAATTCCAATCGATATCGAAAGCATGCAATATCTTACAAATAATGCTTCGAACAAAATTTGGTACAAATATTATATTCAGTGAATACTGGAATCTTATTTATTTTAAACGTAATCGAATGTTCGAGAGTACTCACTAACCTCAACCTCCGATTTTCAAATGCAATTTTGATAAAAATCATTAAAAAATTAGAGCCTGCAATATTGTTACTTAAGTAATAATTTCTTATTTTTTTAAAGAAAGCGTATTGCTCAAATTTATGAACACTAGCGTGAATCGTTCTTGAGATATTGCATGTTTCTCAAATAAATTTATTAAAAAAGCATAATAAATTAAAAACAGTATTAACTATTCTGAATTACATTCAATTTCCATATGCAATATTATGCAACAAATTTGTTAACAGCATTCTCCTGGATTGCATTCACGAGACAAAATACTTTGTGTAATAGTTTTGTATTTTACGACCAACAATTCGCTAATAGTCATTTATTTATATGTAAGAAAAACTCTTCTCGGCATCTGACTGTAACGCTTGACAATACATTTGACAAACTCGAAATATCGCTAATTTGACGACTTTTATGATGGTGCTAAATTAACGAATATATCACCAAAATTTTAAAAATGTCGCTAAATTAACGAAAATGACGCCTATCAATATATTTTAATCCCGACTTATTGCTCATTCCGGATGCTATCAATATTGATCATTGTGAAGTTAAATTTGGGTGAAATAGTTTTTTTGGGGTACGTCGAAATTATTTTATGTTGTCATACTGAAAAGTGCTAAATGTACAATTCAACGATTAAGAAAGACATTGTGCCGCGGGTACATTTTCGCTGTGAAAACAGTAAATCCATTGCGTTATGTAAAGAAAATCATGTTCTGCAAATATTAGATTTTTTATAATCTCTGTTAGTGAAGTGAGTATACAAAATTTATTAAAAATCGAAAAGGTCAACATTTTATCATTGGGTCACTGTCGTGAGGTTATTGGAACTGGTTGTTGTGCCTCTTTTGATGTGAAATTAAAGACTATCAGACTTGACATTTAAAAATATTTATACAATATTTTATTAAAATAATATCGCCATATATGAAATTTTCTATTTCCATTCAGATATCAATCTACTAAATATATCATATTACATCTCTCAATAATAATAATATTACATCTCTCACTCCCTCTCTCCTAAATATAAAATTTCGAAGTTTTGTCTCGAATTTCTAAGCATTAATCTAATTTTAGAATCTTTGTTAACAAAACCGTATTAAAGAAATGTGTGAATATCCATTAATATTTATGACAGATATCATGTACACAAAAATTCGGCTCCAGACAGATGAAAGGCAGACACACAGTAGACACCACTCTGAAAATAGTCCAAACGTGTTCAGAAGGTCCTAAAACATATATTGACATCAAAATCTCAAATTTTCGTGAAAATAATAATAAAAAAACAAGGAGGAGAAAGTAAAAGTTAATATTTTAAATTTAACTTGCAAAGTATTGTAAAAATAAGCATTTTATTGCAAACTAATATATATTTTCATTACAGGTGTCAAGACATGAGATATGAAATGCTCTATCAGTTTATTCCTTGGTCAGCTTCAGCTCCTGGCTTTGGTGATGGTATTGCTTTCACCACAGTTATGCAGCTCTTCGAACCTAAAGCCCTTGGCTCAAGTATCACAGGATGCAGAAGACTGTCCTAAAAGAGAAGAAAGTCCGTGGTGTCCTTGTTACCAATTTGAGGACGGTATATTTCTTGAATGTCCTACAACAGGAATTACAGAAATACGTACGACTCTGACACTGATTAATGTTCCCATTAAGTCATTAGGAATATATCATTTGGATAAAAATGTTACCGTCCTTCCATCCAAACTGTTTGCAAATGCGTCCATATCACATCTACTAATGTCTTTTACAAGTCTTGAACATGTAGATGATCAAGCTTTTAATGGTTTAGAAGAAAGTCTTGGTAGTTTATCCTTAGTTAACAGCAAGTTGAAGGAAGTTCCTCAAAAAGCTTTAAGTTCTCTGAAAGTCTTATCCTCCGTTGATTTCGACTCCAATAACATACAGAAAGTAGAAAGTTATGCTTTTTATGGAATGCCTTTGGCAACAGTAAATTTGCAAGGCAACCAAATTGAATCCTTATCTGAATATGCGTTCGGTGGTCTGGAAAATACGCTTGAAGAATTGACACTTATCAATAATAGGCTCACACGTTTTCCACTTAATGCTTTAAGGCGTTTAAAAAAGTTAAAGACCCTTAAATTGGTTAAGAATTTTATTGATGATATAACTGATGACGGTTTTACTAGATTTACGGATCTCCAAACATTAGACATGACTTCGAATAAGCTTAAAGAACTCCACGATCGCAGCTTTATTACAATGCCTGGATTAACTGTGTTATCTTTGCAAGTGAATCAATTAGTCACTCTTGATGACCGAGTTTTCATTCATCTAAGGGAATTGGAGAATTTAGATTTAAGCCACAATAGAATAGTGATGCTTCATTCGCGCGTGCTAAGTCCACTCCACAAACTTAAAACTATTGATTTAAGTTACAATCATCTGCATTCAATTGAGGGTGGAATTTTCCATAACTTAACGCAGTTGAGAGAAGTGTTCTTATCTAATAACAATATTCTTAAAATCACTAACGACACTCTTTATAATAGTTCACAGATTTCCGTTCTTTTCTTGCCCAATAATGCGATTGCTTTTATCGACATGGGATCATTTCAACCGTTGCAGAATCTTTATCAGTTGCAATTGTCATTCAATCAAATCAGAGAAATCCACCCTCTTTTATTTAAGAATAATCGTGAGCTGCGATCTCTTTCTATGGACAATAACTTAATTACCGATATTCAGCCTGGAACTTTTCAAGAACTTATTGAACTCAGAGATTTGCGACTTCAGAATAATCTTCTTAAGAGAATTCGGAAAGGGAGTTTCTACTCTCTGCCTAATCTTCAGGAATTACATTTGCAGTTCAACAGAATCGAAGTGATTGAAAAAGAAGCTTTGCAGAGCTTAGCTAATTTGCAGCATTTGAACATACAAGGCAATAAGCTTATTGAGGTGGCAGACATACTTAGCAGATATCCTTCAAGCTTACGTTCCTTACAGATAAATCACAATGAAATTGCAATATTGTCGGAAGGGAGTTTGAAAGGGTTGAACAAAATGGAAATTCTATGGCTGGATTTTAATAAAATTAAAAAGCTGCAAAAAGAAGTGTTTCAAGATCTTACCGAAGTCCAGAAATTGTACTTAGATCATAATGCGATTTCTGTTATAGAAGACAACACGTTTTCGGAGATGAAGAGGCTTATATATTTGAATTTAGAATATAATAACATAAATCACTTAAATGCAAATATATTTGCTGGTGCAGTAAGCTTAGAAGAGGTTTATTTATCCTATAACAGAATAATGGATATTGAGCCTCTTGCTTTCCAGGCCTTGAATAACCTTCGAATATTACATCTTTCACAGAATCAAATCTATGTTATTAGGAAATATATGTTTGAAGGAGAAAATCTTTTACAAGAATTAACTCTTTCAAATGCCATGATAGAAAGCATAGAAGACAATTCATTTGCTCAGCTGAAACATTTGAATAAACTTGATCTCAGTGAAAACAGATTAATGTCTGTTAAAATAACTTTCCTCAGCAATTTGAAGGAATTAAGTTTGAGTAACAATAATCTTACTGATCGTGATGGAATTGAAATTCATGGACTCACCGGTCTTTCAAATTTGCAATTAGACAACGTTGGAATTGATAAAGTGCAAGGGTATATCTTTGAATCCCTGACAGATTTGCATTATTTACATCTTTCAGGGAATGGAATTAAACAGCTTGATCCCAATTTGTTAATAAATATGCACTCTTTGAGAGAATTATACTTGGATTACAATGATCTTTCGTTTATTCCGAAATCTGTAATCCGTAAATTGGTAAAATTGGATAAATTGTCGATGTCCAGAAACAAATTGAAAATTATAGCAAATGCATCATTCAATGAAAATGTAAATTTACGCATCATAAATGTATCAGAAAATTCTATAACACAAATTGAGAAAAAAGCTTTTCAAAATTTATCCAAACTAACTTCACTGGACTTATCAGGAAACTTGCTTTCCATTTTACCAAACGGCGTTTTCGATCATCTTACATCCCTGGAATATTTAAATCTGGACAAAAATATCTTCAACTTTATTCCAAATGCTATTTTGTTTTCACCACTGCAAAGTCTAAAACATTTATCTTTCGAAGAAAATTCCTGCTTAAGAATCAGGGAAGATATGTTTGCTGGAGAAATTTTCCACAAAATCCAACATCTTAATATCAGCCGCAGCAACATAACAGTAATAGCCTCTCACGATTTTTTGGTTTTCCCAGATTTACTGACGCTGTCGTTGCGCTCAAATATTATAGCGAAGATATCTCCTGGGGCGTTCAAACCTTTAACTCAATTAAAGGAACTAGACCTTGGATATAATGAACTTGATATTCTGCCCGAGGAAAGATTTTACGGACTTGTTAGGTTAGAGAGTTTAAATTTAACTCATAACCGTCTTCTAGAATTTCCTTCCGTTCGAGAAGATCTGAAATACTTAACAAAATTAGACTTATCTTTCAATAAACTCGTAAAAATAGATGGTGACAGCTTTGACAGAATGTATAACATGAAATCCTTGAATCTCCAGTCTAATAAGCTAACATGGATATCTCCAAGTGCATTTGACAATCTTTCTGGATTATTAGAATTGGACATTAGCCATAATCAGATAATGCACTTAACGAGCAACGTTTTGGTTCCCGTGGAGATCAGAATGACGACACTGAAGCTTTCAGGTATTATTTCTTTCTGAGTTTATTCTCAGATTTGAGAGTACATTGAAAACGAACTATTTTATATTTCAGCTGATACATATGTTCCTGATATAGCAACGTGTTTGCTTATTTAAAATATATATATATATATATATATATATATACATGGTTAAATTAAGTTTACTTCAGTTACTGAAACCTCAAATAATGACGCCATAAGAAATTTATACCCAATAGCTAAAAAATCTCAAGATTAATTAATGGTATTATTGAGTGCATATAGATAAATCTTACACTAGCCAAAAGTAATTAAATGGTAATTACTTGTTTTAAATACTTTTCATTTTTGACATTTAATTCAGATACAACGAAACTTCATTAAGACGATTACCCACCAGGCTTGAATTAAGAGGTAATAATTTATTTTCGAATTTAAGCTCATTCCGTAGTTAAAAACGGTGGTTAATATAAATTTTTTTATTGTGCTATAAGAGTGTTACTCTAGGGGAAAATATCATGTATATTTTCTCAACATACAAATCAGGAATGTTTAAAATAAACTGAGCAAATTAGCACTCTATTTATTGTCAGAACAATGAAATAGGCTTCGATAAATTCACATATATATTTTTCAATTTAATTGATTCTATCGCTAGATGACTGAGAGGCAGGAGCGAAGGCTTTCTAGCTGTATGTCAGTGATTAAGTGATGTACGAGAGGAAATATTGAGCATATCTGGTTGTTCATAACGGTTTAAAACCCACAAAACTCTAGTATTAGAAAGTTACGAGGTGAGTTGTTTCTTGTGGTGCACCAGGACAACGCCTTTTACGGTAAAATAGCTCAGTCTTCGACTGCTAGTGTGTGCTAATTGTTGCAAGATCAAATGTCTATTCATTCGTAAATACAATTTAGTGGAACGAAAGAAACTGTTTTTCGCAAACTTTTCATAATAGAAGGCTAAATTTGCCTCTTGGTATTATCTTCATGCAAAATTTTAATGCTTTTTATGATTATCTTGAGTAAATAGGTGTTACAAGGGTATTTATAATTGCAAAAATGTGGAATATACGCCATTTTCCCCAATTTTTTTTCGGATTATTTATTTCTAGTTGACCTAACTCAAAATAGTTGAAAAATTGCCTTTAGATTAAAAACTGTCTTCTGGCAGAAATGTAATAATTTCAAGTAATTGTTTTCCCATCACAAGAGTTGAAACTTTCTAAAAATGCAAAAGAACGATATATTTCAGATTTCTTTTTTGTAATAGCATATTTAGTGGTATGTTACATCTTCGAGCGTTAAAGAGCGTTAAAGTTTACTGCTTAAATGCTGCTTAATTACTGCTCTTAATAATAAAAAAAAAATTCCAATAATTTTTCCGTGCCTTGTTACATAGAAGTGCTAACTTTCACATCACATTTATATAGAGGTGTAATGACCATGAAAGGTTATATTTCTTATACAGACATAATACAGATGTCATTCTTGTCTATGAACTGTAGGGGCTCTGTATATTTGCAAGGTTGTAACGTGATGAGCTGCCGTAACTGCACGTGCAGTACATTCAGTGATGTTTTCAGGTCGGATCGTACCGAAATGACGTTCCAGTGCATCTTTGTAGAGACGGAACGCGTTCCGGAACTTATTCTAAACGTCGTAGTAGAAAATCATTAAATTTGTAACCTACCATTATGAAACAACAGCATAATCAAACGGGAAGAATAAATAGCATCTATTGCTACTAAAAATACATATTACAAGTAATCTTTGAAATTATTAAATATCTTACTGGTGGAATTTCAACATCAGATAGCAATAGTAATAGCAGAAGATACCTGCTTGTTTGCTTTTTCTTGATCACATATCGGTAAATATAAGCAACCCCCCAACCAAAAAAATTGGTACGGAGGTACCCTGACACTCAAAAAGAAACACATCGTTGATTTTTTACTCGAATTGTATTTTTTTTTTATTGTTAAATGTTGAAGCACCATTTTGAAATATTTACATACACTTCGGTTCCTCAGAGATAAAATATATTATCACAAGTTGCCATTTTCACACCAACGGCACACCGAAGTATGATCTTACTAACGAGCTTTAAACCTAAACCGTACTGAATTCTTCAAATTAATTATTTTACTTGAAAAGCGTTTATAACTTTGTTCATTCATTCTGTCTGTCTGTCTATCCGTTAGCACGATAAAAGCCGTAAAAATGACTTTATCAAAACGAAATTTTAGTATGTTTTTCAGACGGTCTGTGGAGCCTATGGGAATATAAATAAATAATATCACCCAATTAGTTTTTTATTGAACCCAGGTTGAAAAAATGAAATACATTGAACCCTATGGGACCTAATTTTTCAAACATTTTTAAGCAAATTTAAAATTCACAAATTGCTTCGAAATTTTTAGGAAATATTCACATTATCCCATAAAAGATATAAAAAAAAAATCAGTAAAATATGTTAAGTAGTTTTTTAATTAAAATTATTTAATATAGGGAAAAAAACAAATTAAATTAAATTCTGATATTTGGGATATCCTCCAGAAAGAAAAAAGAGATATATTGTATAATAAATATCTTTCCAAAAGTCAATCATTTTGTATATGGCAGAGGCTTCACATTTAAAGTAAATTTGGTAGATAGCAATTCTTCAATTTTCTTTTATCTTAAATAACTCTTCATGATATACTTCTTTGATGGCATTTTTAATGCACTTTCCTAAGTCCTAGAAAGTTAAAATTTGGTACACAGCTTAAATTTTTTGAACATTTTATTCTACAAAAATTTGGTGGATCTTTAAATATAGATCATGCATTTTTTTCGAAATGGCTTGCAAATAATCCCCGTTCACTTCTAGAAATCATTGTTGTAATATTGTTAAAAATGCTGATGTGGGCAACACATGTCATTCCCTGCAGACTCATATTCACGTTCTCTTTATTTCTTAAATAATAATTTGAGTTTATCTGCATAAAATAACAGCCATAAGTATTTTAAATGACATTGAATTTACACGTTAAACTTAAATTAGGTTCTCATTTGATAGCTGGACTTATTGTCAAAGGTGGCGTAGAGTAAACGAGAAAAAACTAGAATATCTCAAGAACGGCTAGTACTCGAGCAATGGGGTTTGTCTTATTCTTTTTGTTGACAAAAATCACGTTTAAGATAGGAATTTAATTGATATAATTGAGCTCACGTAGTCTTTTATTTTTATATTTAACGATTTTTTCGTTCCATTTCGCAAAAACAACCCGCTCCTTTTTCCCGAATCGTACTAGAATAACCTATACAAGTGATTTATATACCAAAATATTTTTAATTTGGTATATAAATCACTTGTAGGTCATTGAAATATTATACACCAAATTTTTTAAATTTGTTCCATTAGTTTTTAGCTAGAGTGGATAAAGGCAATTTCTGCCGGCCATTTCGCAAAGAAGACAGATTCTTTTATTACGAATCGTACTATAATCTAATGAACATCAGAATTTCCCACAAAAAACATACCTATCAAATTTTATGAAATTTGGTCCATTAGTTCTTCAATTAGAGTGGATGTAATATCCTCACAGACATACAGAAACATACACAGATACACTCTTACACACACAGACGTCTTCCTAAAAATAGTTTTTTCGTGTTTTAGAAGTCCTAAAACGTGTAGATTTTTCGAAAATTCGAGTTCCGATCTTCGGCACGATTCCAATACTTTGAATACATACACACACTCATATCTAGACATGGCGGGAAAAACCACATAAGTCAAAAATTGCAAATTTGTTTTTATGACATATTCTGTTGAAGAAATGTATGAACTATGCTGTAGGAAAAGCACGTACATCTGTTGGACTGCTAAGATGTCAAAAAAAAAAAGAAACACCATAAACAACATACTAGATTTTGCTCCGAAGTCAGTCGGGAAAAACCACATAAGTCATAAAAAGTTTTTTTTACTCTAATTTTCTAACAGATAGCATTCGGCAAAAAGCACATAAGTCAAGAAAAGTTATTATTATCCGTTTTATTTGTGCAGATTTTAGCGTTTAAAAACACGAGTGAAGAAATGTTATCATCCCGTACAATTTATACAACCTTGTTCTGTGTTGAAACCACGTCACAATATTTTTTTTTATTTCGTAAAATTTCGAGACGCGCGCGATGTTCTCTCCCCACCCCCCTTTCGATGCCTATTTCCAATGATTGTGAATTTATTCGCTCGGTAATTGATTATTGTTAGGCAGCTGTTTTATTCATATAGTGCTGAAATAACACTTCATTTTAGAGAGTGGTGTCTCAATTTTAGAATAGTATGTTGTCACGGGGACAACTAATGGTGAATTCACAAGAGTAAAAATATTTAAGGTATGTTGTACTTTATTAAATATATCTCTTAACATTTAGCCAGAATAGAAACTAGAGTTTTGAGAACAAGGCTCTTAATGCAAATTACATGCATAAAACTAAAAAGGTTTCTGTGCTGTCAGAGGTGTAGCCAGAAATGAATCTCTGCAAAAGAATAGGAGGCGGCAGAACGAATGTTTAATAGTAAAACCTTTTGAGTTATGTTAGATAACATAAATAAAAATACCTTACACCCGCGCTGTGGCACGATGTTCGTCTCAATAGCTTATAAAGTATAGTTGGCGGGAAAATTGTACAGATTGTGCTCGTTTTGATTGTGCAAGTTTTACATGTTCTCACTGGGAATGTGCTAAACAAAATCTCCATATATTGAAATATACTGCAGTTTATTTGCGGTGGTCTGGAGCATGTATGCTGGTGTTAAATCAGCCATTCTTAGCTATCTCTGTAACCGCTGATGCAATTAAAACGAGACTCCGTGGTAGTTCGATTAGTCTGATTGGAAGAGGGAGCCGTTTATTTTATTGTTTTAATTATATACAATAATGTATAAGGGAATTATTGTGACGGTGTCGAAAATTGGAATTCGAGTTTTCGACGGGAGAGCAAGTTTCAATCATCCCTGATCACGAATAGGACATTTTTGAGGTGATGTGTGTGTGTGTGTGCGTCAGTGAGTCTAGGGGCACGATATCTCACGAACGATACAAAAATTACTATCCGTGATTACTGGAAGTCTATTGTTTTTAAACACAATCAAATGCTGAGAACCCCCCTAAATTTTCGAGTGAAATTTTGAAAAAATCATCAAAGTATCAAAACTTTTGATAAAGTTACGAAAATACACATTTCTTATGTACTTTTTCCTTAGAAAACGATTTACTTAAACTTTAGAGCGCTAGCATGAACTGTTCTCGAGATATTAAACATTTTTCAAATTAATTCATCAATAAAATCCCATAAAGTAAAAAAAAATTAACTGTTGAGAAACATGTTCACTTATCATATGTAATATCATGCGATAAATTTGGTGACATCATTCTCGTGGACCTAGCTCGTTCCATTCATGAGAAATGATACTTTGAGAAATACTTTTGTATCTGAACGCCAATAGTCATTTATCTATTATAAGAATAACTTATTTCTGCGTCCATAACGCTTGGCGAGAGTTTTGCGACGAATTTGGCGGAATGTCGCCAACTGAGCGACTTATTAAATTTTGCTAAATGAACGAAAATCTCACCAAATGGATTAATTCTATTCCATGCTTCCGACTTCAAATGAAGCAGACATTGATCCCAATCTGATTGAAATTTATCCGGATGAACTGTAAACGATGTTTGAGTTTCAGTTTTATATACTTGAGTTTCATATGTTCATATTTATGTACATCGTAAATTAGCTAATTAATTTGCAAAAAGGGTGCATTAACTTTTCATTTTATTTTTAAACAATTTTCAGAAAAATCAGCTGAAACATCATTTTGACGTTTTTTATAATTTTTACAAAATATTTACTTAAAGAAATCCTAAGAAAACATTAAATAACTATAACAGTTTAGAATTAGAAAGCACAATTAAATGCTGCATTATGACCGATGTTTTGTTAAACAATTACTTATGTCCGTATTTGTAAACACATCATAATTGTGTTTAAAGAATAATTACTGAAGTCAGGAATAATAAATTATGTCTGTATTTGCCACATACTTGCTTCGGGAATAACCACTTAAGTCAGTATTTACCTAAACATTCATTTTCCAAAATTACAATGCAATGTATACTTATTTAGCTTATAAATGTTTAATAAATACCATAAAAATTAAATGTGTATTTTGAAAATCGAAATCAAAAATTTAAAAAAACGATGTCTTAAAAATGTCATTATTTTCATTCGTTAATATCTCAACTTCCCTGTTTTTGACTTAAGTGGTTTTTCCCCCCAGCTCTAGATATATTATCTGCGTAAATGTATTTTATCTGTGTATCTAAATTCCGTGCCTATGCAATTACAATAGTTGTGATTTTAAATGATCCCTAAACTTTTATTATTCCTTCAACAAACCCTAATTTTAACTTATGCAGAATGCAAATATCTCAAGCGATTGTAAGTTGAGTTACATAAGAATTGCTGAATTTTTTTCACACAAAATTATTTAGCTCTGGAGTCTGGAATACAAGTTATATGAATGAAATATTCATTGATTTTGCATAGAGAATCAGATGATTTATATTTCGATTCAGTTTTAAATATCTAAGTATAATAAATTACTGTAGTACTGTGATAATGTAAAAGATATCACCACTGAATGTATCGCATTTTAAAAATTTTTAAATGAAATTGCATTTCAGTTGGAAAGTGTTTCATAAGCAATACTTATGCATGATTGATCTTTCTTGGTAACACTTTACAACAAAGTTGAAAAGTGTTTATGACTTTGTTCATTCTGTCTGTCTGTCTGTCCGTTAGCACGATAACTGCCCTAAAATTGATTTAATCAAAATGAAATTTTAGTATGTTGTTCAGACAGTCTGTAGGACCTATGGGAATATAAATGAATAATATCACCCAATTAGTTTTGGATTGAACCCGGGTTGAAAAAATGAAATACATTGAACCCTGTGGGACCTAATTTTTCAAGCATTTTTTAAGTGGATTTAAAATTCACAAATTGCTTCGAAAATTTTAGGTAATATTCAAATTGTTCCATAAAATATATAAAAAAAATTCAGCGACATATATTCAGTAGTTTTTAAATAAAAGTTTAAATAATAATTACACCTCGTATGAGAAGCGATCACGTGACCATGACATGAAAAAATCACGTGACCCACTTAAAAATGAAATATGGTATCCACCTTGTCTCAAAATCGTGATTTTTAAAGTTCTTTTTAATTCATATTAAGTGTTGCATGCGTCCTGAAACCACTTTATTTTTGCTTAAATTCTGTGTACCTACATACTGAAACAACGCAAGTACAATATATTTGAGTTTAAATGATCATCCAAATTTGATTATTTCTACAACGAAGCCTATATTTCACTTATGTAAAATGTAAACAGTAAAATATGTAGAATGAGTTGTATTAGAATTGCTGTATTTCTTTAAGAAAAAATTATTGTCAATATGTATCGCATTTTAGAGGTGTTTAAACCAGGCAATTTATATTTCAATGCTGTCATTTGAATGAAGTTCATTTTTTTCGATGAAGGTTTAAGTTATCAAATATAATAAATTAATGTAGTATTGTTATAAGTTTCAAAATATTATCGAGGAATGTACTGCATTTTAGACATGTTTAACAAAAGTTGCATTGAAGTTGGAAAGTGTTTCATAATCAATGCTTTAAGCATGATTGATCGTTCTTGTTTAATATAGAGAGACACAGTGCAACGATAATTTGTAATAATCGTTAAGGATATTTGGCATTATTTTAATATTAAATAAATATACGCATTCGTTAGTTGCAATTATCTAGATTTAATAACTACATTCTAATGTTTTAAGGAATATCCTGTATTACTCAACTTTACGTCGTTAATAATGTAATGAATTTTTCTTGAATTAAATTGTGAACTTGTATGTTATATATTATTTAAACATCCTCCCATGACTGACATTGTTCCTGACTCCCACTGCATCCTCTGCGACATCCATGAGGATATGAACAGGATCCAAATTTCTCGCTGCACCGGTCTTTCTACACCTAGTATCTAGGAATGTTACTAGGAATCGCGGCTCGTATGGCTTTATAGACTTTCACTTTGTAGCTAATTCCTTAGTTTTTGTTCCCTGGGTATTTTTTTGGTATTTTGGGGTATTTTGAGTATTTTTTCTTGCTGTTTATGATAATGCAACCCGCCATCGGAAATTAAAATTTGACTGGGGTGGAACTCAACTCTACTTTCTCATAACACATGCCATTTTTAGCTGCTCTTTTACTTTCCTTTCATACATAAACTTAAGTTTCATTCTCATTATTTTTTTCATAATTACTTTCCTTATATACATAATGTATAAGGAAAGTATTGTGACGGGATCGAAAATTCGAATTCGAGTTTTCCACAGGAGAGCACGTTTCAAGTATCCCTGATCAAGAATCAAACATTTTTGAGGGATGTTTGTGTGTATGTGTGTGTCAGTGAGCCTGTGGAGACGATAACTGACGAACAAATGGACCGATTCGAGCGAAATTTGGCACAAAAATCCGTGAATGCTTGAAGCCTATTATTTTTAAACGTAACCGAATATTCAGAACCCCCCTAAATTTTCGAGTTAAATTTTAGAAAACTCATTAAAACATCAAAACCTTTAATAAAGTTACGCAAATAGACATTTCTAATGTAATTTTTTCTTCGAAAACTATTGACATAAACTTTAGAACGCTAGCATGAACCATTCTCGAGATAATGTGCATTTTTTAAATAAATGTAACAAAAAATCCCATAAATTAAAAAAATATATTAACTGTTGAGAAACATGTTCATTTTTCATATGTAATATTATGCGATAAATTGGGTGACATCATTCTCGTGGATCTAGCTCGTTCCATTCATGACAAAATATACTTTGAGTAATAATTTTGTATTTGAAAGCCAATAGTTATTTATCTGCTATAAGAATAACTTATTTCTCCGTCCATAACGCTTGGCAAGATTTTGGCTCCTTTTAGCGACTTACCGACTTTTTAAAATGTTGCCAAATTATCGGAAATCTCACCAAATGGGTAAAAATGACACTAACTCAGTGAAAATGACGAGAAACTGACGAAAATTCAATTTCTTGGAAGGAATATAAATAGCTACTATAAGAAAAACCTAATTTTTGTATTGTAAAAATAGTAAATTCATTACATTATATAAGGAATGTCATGTGTTGCCCACATCAGATTTTTTTTAAAAATTTTATAAGAAAAATTTTAAGAAATCACTATCATAGGTCCAAATGATTACAAATATATTAATGTTACCCTTCACTTTAAAAAGCTTGAAAAATATTTCGTTCCATTTTGACACCATAGTGTATAATGTATCTCCGAGGGGGGGGGGAACTTTCCTACGAGAGGGCTAATGACGTCACGACCAATATCGCGACTTTTTTTTTTACAGCGGCCTTTTTCAAATGTATCGAAGATATTTTCCACAACAATAATTGAAAATATTAAGTCTTGTGATCATTGAGCCATAAATAACACTTTTATGTATGATTATGTCAAATGTTGTCCTATACTACCGTGTTAAAAAAAAACATAAAATTTCGAACAAATGTCGAAACGTTTTCGCTCGAACTTAAAAAATTATATCTAGTTCTAATTTTTTTATAATAAAGTCGGATATATAGTTTTGTGAAAATTCATTAATATTTGCGGCCGCTATGTTGTATATAAGAACACACATGTAACACCCAACCACAGATATACATACAGGCAGACGGACTGACAAACATATAGACAGACATACTTCAAAAATAGTCAAAATGCCTTTAAGGGGTCTTAAGACATATATTGACATCAAAATCTCAAATTTGAAATTTTTGTGAAAACAATACTTTCTCTATATTATATAAGATATGAGAAAGTAATATGAGAAATAATATAAGAAATAATAGTATAATATGAGTATAATATGAAAAAGTAAAAATATTTAAAACCATATCAGTATCTGTAGTATGGTTTACAGAAGATAGGGGGTGCTGATTCTCTTACTTGTTATAAAGGATATTGTAACTTATTATTATTTTTTCAGGAAATCCATTCCACTGCGACTGCCTTATGCTGAGCCTATGGGAGTGGCTACAAGAGCATGGGAGATTTATCCATCTCGACGGCAAGCCTCTTGTATGTTTTCACCCTGAAAAACTTCGTGATCACTCCATCTTTACATTACATCCATCTGATATATGTCCAACGCCCTTAGTCTCAGACATAGAAGTTCAGAGATTGGACTCAGACCATTTGACTATCATTTGGGAAGTGCAAAACGCCACCCTGATTGGCGGATTTACTGTCACCTACCACATCACCACTTCTCGATCACCAGTTGTGCTCGCTAACCTTCCTCCTACAGCTAGGATGCATAACTTGGAGGACTTGCTTGCTGAAACTTGGTACACTGTCTGTGTTACTGGAACTGGGAAATATCTCAGAATGTTTAACAACAAACCAACCCCTTACGTTACTGAGACAGAAAGGACTAGTGAAGTAACAGCAAACAATCGAAAGTGCCTACAAATTCGTACTTTGGCGAAGACTGATAAGACCAAAATTACTTTGTCTACTTTAGGGATCATATTAGGAAGCAGCATTAGCGCTGCTCTGGTACTCACTCTTTCAATTCTTCTCACAGCCTTAAAATTTCGTCGGAGAAGACGACGGCCTGTAAAGAATGATGTACCTCAGGAATATATATCCTACCGACACTTTTCTATTCAGTCTTCGGAAGGAGTATATTCATGAGTTCTTCAAGTATGCTTTGTGATTTCAGTGAAATTTTCTGGAGCAGATATATCTGCCTCAGAACGCAAACACCTATTTTATACTTTTTTGAGGTAAAAAAGATGTTGCATTATTCAAAATGTGGAATTCTGTGTACATATGTTGCTGCTGTAAATTTTTATACACGTATGTGTTGTGTAAGAGTGCCGAGATTAATGATATTTAATAACATGGAAGGCTTTATATTATTTCTTAGCATGTGACACACTTGATTTTATAAGATATCTATCAATATTTTAAAAAAAAATAAACAGTGAGATATTTCGTTATATAAATCAATAATCATCTCTTAAGCAAGTGACACGTTTAAGTATAAATTATCTTAAATTCAGTTATCTAAACTATAACTTTATATACAATGATGTTCATAAAGTTCAGAAATCAAGATTTATTTCCAGGAGCAAGTGGATCTATACAAAAACCAACAAGAGACAAAAACCATAGAATAAACCTGAAAAATGTACTATAAAGTTTATACGATGTTACGTTTTTGATACTGCAGTTATAGAATTTCCAAAATTCCAAAACACATGCAAATATAATCTTTAAAATATAAACTTCGTTATACAGCACATAAGTATGATCCGGTTTTAAATACATAACAAGCTTTCTTAATCAGGATACATAGCCTCAGCACCACTACCAATGAAGGTAAAAACGCAAATTTACTCTCACATTGTTCATGCTACATGGCAGGTCATGTCAACAACTGAAATCGGGCAATTAAACAGAGAATAGAGGCATATACAGCTAGTTACGCTCTGGTCTGTAATAATTCACGATTTTTATTTATACATATTTCAATAAATATTAAAATAGAGATATATAAATATAAAAAGAGATACTCATTATAAAACTTATAATATTATTTTATATATTTTTTCATATAAAGCTTAATAGATTCTCATCTGAAATTATTTCAGAGAAATAAGTGAAATATTTTAACCAAATTACCTTCCATTTTTATCAATACTCTTTTGTTATTGTTAGATAAGGTACATTGTTACAGAAATTTTACACAAGTGGAATGTAAATATAATAAAATTATCTAAAGTATTATCTCACAACAATATCAAGAAACTGTATATAATAACAATGTAAATACATAATTGGGACTTACTCTATTTCATAAAATAATTATAACGTTATATAAATTGTGTTATCTATATTCTTGGAACTGTACTCAGTATTTAATGTATTCATTATATTTTGTTTGAACTGAGGTTGAACTTGTCAAAATTTCTAAATAATTTTATCCGTTGTGATTGCAAATAAGTTTTCTTAAGTTACAAAATAGCTTTATGAAAGAATAGTTTAAAAATCTATGGTTAAATTGTGTTATCTATATTCATGGAACTGTACCCAGTCGTTTATTTATGTATGATTTATTTACACTGAGGTTGTACTTGTCCAAATATCTAAATTATTTTTTGTGATGATTGCAAACAAGTTTTCTCAAGTTATAAAATATCTTTGTGGAAGAAGTGTTTTGACTTCTTTCTTACGTAACTTTTTGTTGTGTTTAAATGAAATTGTATAATATAATGTAACATAAAACACAGTAAAAATTGCTCAGTCACATTGGTCGGGTGTACATAATATAAATAAATATATAAACATATATTTGTTTTTTAAAAATAAGGAAGACATATGTAAATAAAGATGGATGTTTGAAGTCAACTGTCGTCTCACTCCATGTGGTTTCTAGAGGCAATGTTAAAGATTCCCTTTTGCTGTAAGAGAAAGGTAAGTATTTAGTGAACATTTTAATTCTATATTTCTACATGATATTTCAGTTTTCATTACCACTTCTGAGGAATATTTGGTACCAATTCTTAAAAACCGAAACTCGGTGAAAATCTACAAATCCTGAATAATAATTTTAATAATTTAAAATGACTTATTTTATCATTTTTGCGCGTTTATTTTTCAATATCAGAAAGTCTTTATTAATATCAGATTGAAGTATAAAATTGGGGTACATTTTATATTTCAGTTGTCATGTAGAGGGAAATATATTGCAGCTTCTTTCCGGCGAGAGAAAATTATTAAATTGTTAAATTTTTTAGATTGACAGCGAAACAATATATAATTTTATTTTTTTAAAGACAAATAGTTGTCATTTTTTAGAAATTCACTTTCCTTAAAATTCCAATTTCCTTAAAAATTCACATGTATCGTCATCTTCTATTTTTTCCCCTGTTAATCTGGAAGATGAGGCAGATTAAAGAATACAGATGCCAAATTTTAGCTCGACTTGAGGAGTTAGATAATTACGCAAATCAGTTTTGCGTTTTTAATTATTCTCTTTGCATTATCACTCTTTATTCACATTTTCGAAATTTTAGAATTTTCCGATTTGCCCTGGAAGCTAAGACTGATCGCAAGAAACCAAAACTGAGGTCCTGGCCAGAGTGGAATTGCTTGATGATTTTGAATACTGATTTTGAATGGTTTGGTTATTCCTTTGCATCGTCACTCCTAATTTGAAATTTTGATATATTGGATATTTTACTTGGTCTTGAAACTAAAATCACTTGGTTTCAAAACTGAGGATAAAATAGCACCAAAATTATAGTGCAAGTGCTCAATAATTTGGATATGTCAACCAATCAGTCAGTCAATTCAGTGCATATCAATACCAGTATATAATATTTGTCTTATAGTGGACCAATATGTATATATTAGCATTACATTGGAAATATTTCCAATGTAATCCCAATATTGGGCAAATATCGGGGTTACATTAACCTCCAATATTGGCTAAAAATTTTCATTAAAGTATTATGCCCACATTGGTGTTACATTTGAAATATTTTTAATGAAACGCCAATATTGGCGTAATATTGATCCCATATTTTAAGCCAGTATTGGGCCAATCCCGTCAAAATGTCCACTTTTTAACACTTTACAACATAGTTGAAAAAAGTTTATGACTTTGTTCATTCTGTCTGTCTGTCCGTTAGCACGATAACTGCCGTAAAAATGACTTTATCAAAATGAAATTTTAGTATATTTTTCAGATGGCCTGTGGGACCTACGGGAATATAAATGAATAATATCACCCAATTGGTTTTGGATTGAATCCGGGTTGAAAACATGAAATACATTGAACCCTACTAAACCTAATTTGTCAAACACCTTTTAAGCGAATTTAAAATGCACAAATTGCTTCGAAAGTTTCAAGAAATATTCAAATTGTCCCATAAAAATATAGAAAAACATTTAGCAAAATATATTCAGTAGTTTTTTAAATAAAAATTAAAAAATTAATTACACCCATATCATATGGAGAGATCATATGACCCTCTTCAAAGTGAAATATGACATCCATCTTGGGTCAAAATCGTGATTTTTAAAGTTCTTTTAAATTCATATTTAGTGTTGTATCCTTCCTAAAACAGCTTTATTTGTGCTTAATTTCTGTGCATCTATATTCTAAAACAACGTAATTACAATGTTTTTGTGCTCGTATGTCCAGGTTAATCATTGTAGCGATTGAGTTGCCAAGCCTGAGCCAGGATCGAAATCGGGACCTCGTGCTTACAAGACCGACATTATAAGATTAGAGCAAAAGCTAGCTTCTACTCCGAACTTATAATTCGGGTATCCTAGCATCTTCGATCGATGTTTTTAGCAGGAGCAGAGTAGTCTGCTGCTACAATTTCTTGCACTAGCTTGCTGCGCTTGGAGAAAACTAGTCTTTGAAGTTTTTTCTCACACACGGATCATCAACCATAAGATTTCGACGGTACTGTTCTCGCATGTACAATTTGATGACAAAAAAGGCGAAATATCCTGTTCCGTCATGAACGAAAATAGCCATACCAAATTCTAAATACAACTCAATTGAACACACACCGCACGGTTGAAGGCGCTTCGGAAACCAATGGAAAATATTGTAGTTAGCGTCGTTACTTGTACCCTGAGTTTTTCTGCTTATAAACTGGACTCGCTTTCTTCACTTGCCGAATCAATATGTTGCATAGTAGTTTTTTTATTTGAATTTTTTCATATGAATTATTTTAGAATAATGGAGATTATACATATGAATAAACATTTTTATGGCAAATTGAAAAATGATTTTAAAAAACAGATATTTACTCTATGTTACGATACAAAATTAGTTTAAAAATGAAATACAGCCACGATGTTGATTGTAACGAAATGAAATAATTGAATAAATAAATACTATAGAGCCCTCTCTCAGCCGGCTTAATTAGAACCGAGGGAAAACCGGTTAAAAGAAAATTTGGTTAAACGGTGAAGATTGAAAAATGTTAAATCCACTGCGTTTCTTGCTTCTGTTAGATACTCTATAATAAAAAGTGTGCTTTATAAAATATTTTAAACAAATTATTAGGCAAATATATCATCATTAAAAAACGGTATTTAGCGGAATCATAATAAAATTTAAAATAAAAATACACATATAGCGGTTTATAATGAAATGTTATAATTATATTAGTCTTCCTTAAAGAATTCAGTTACCTTATATTGTTTCAAACTTCAATAACGTTTCTGTCGTATTTGTAATTCCCACCATTTGTTTAATAACGTTAAATCTTTTAAAATAGTTGTTGATTACGGTTTACCATAATGAAAGACCACCTCTAGACCCTCACAGCAAAGATCGTCACATGTGTGACAGTGACGTTGTAGTCACGTGACACATCGGTCACAATGTGACATCATATTTCTGACTCCTATACGACGTTACGTATTAGTAACTGTGTAACTTCATTGTGACTATATTCTGGGACGATTTTTGCACAATTTAATTAACACATAAAAATGTGACGACATTACAATGGCAATTACAATGTGACGTCACAAACAAGTGAATATGCGACGTCACAAACGACCATGAAAATGACCAAAATGACTTCACCGTAAACTCAATATGACATTGCCGAGACGGACGTACTGCGACGTCCTGTGACGTCTCAAAGTCATAGTGTGACGTAAATCTTACGTCACTGTGAAAATAAATGCTGTTAGGAGAGCGTTAATTCCATCAGTATGTGGCTCTTAAAGTATTTTAAGCCTTTTGGTGAATTCAGGCCATCTATAAACGCATCAGGCATAATCTCGATGACAGCAGTCTTTGGTAGAATGCATTTCGAAGTCCAACTCGATATTAAATTTAAACCACGCTTATACATCTACTTATGTATTATTCTATATCATACCAACAAAAATCTGCAGATCTCGTGCCATTAAAAACTCCTTTTGGAATGAACGATTTTTAAAAGAGGTGATTAACTTCTACAGATCAAATCAAAGCCAGTTTATATCCAGAGAACCGGTTAAGCGGAGCCGGTTAAACGAAGCCGCTTAAACAGAGTTTTACTGCACGTTTAACTTCAAATATGTTGTTTTTAAAATATCCCATCTTAAATAAATTTATGTTCAATAACATTTTAAAATTATTTCAAATGCGAACATTTTCGAATATATATTTTCTAATATCCATTTGTAATTTCAGAAATATTTATCATCGAAAAAAAAACATTTAAAATTTAAAATAAGATTTACATTTACATTGTGTTTTGAAACAATCTTATATGTACGCGTGAATTTCGTTTTTATTCAAAATACGTGTTTTTTAAATGCATATTAAATTTCTAATTATCTATACATTTGAAATAATGGTTTTTTTTCAAATGCTAGTATTAAAATGATTTTAAAAATATAATCGTTTTGAAATGCAATTTTTAGTGACTCCCATTTTTCCTTTCATTAAATATTTGGCATGAAACAATCTATATTAAAAGTAAAATACATGGAATAGAGTGAAAAATTGGCCGTGGTTCCAGTCCGATGGAGCCGAAATGGTTTTGCATGAAAACATATTTCTGTGTGGTTGGTTTGCTTTCTTTAGACATATTTAAAACAGTTCAAAGGGGTGCTACAGCCCAACGGTTAGCGCGCGGGATTGCACTCTGATGACCCGATTTCGATTCCCACCTATGCTCAAACTGTCGACTTGTACACTTGGAGTACGATCATGTTAAACATGTGAGCCCGTAAGTTCTTCCGAAAGGTTGGTGGTAGGGGAAGGAGGGTACGGTTCCTGTATATGCCTTACCCACTGGGTCTCGATCTAAATTGCCTGGTACTTTCCGGCCATCCACACAGTTACCTTACACCTTTGGGTAGGTCCGACGATCTGGATCGAAGAAGAAGAAAGCAGTTCAAATTATTAAAATATCTAAACTAGAGCCACCATACAAAAATAGTTCAAAATACTGAAATATTGAAATTATAACAACCATATTTCTAAAACTAAGATCTCTATTCAAAATTCATTTCTATTATATTCTGGTAGGGCTTTTAGAAGGCTACAAATTACTCAGAATCTGTATTAATCACTCACAATCTGTATTAATTACTCACAATCCAAACGAAAAGTTAACTAATTTGGTTTTCGCCTCCATTTGAGCAGAATAGACCGGCCATACATTTCACTGCACAATATCAAATTATTTTACTAACTTGGTTTTAGGAGCATAAAATAGACGTGCACTGTATCTCTGACGAGATTTAAGATTCAAGTGAATCTATAAAATTATCGGGTGAAATATAAATACGTATTAGAATTCCTTACTTCCAATTTTTTGTTTCAAACCTCATCAATCATTAAAGATGTTTTGAATCCTAAGTACATTTAATTTCCTAATTCTTGTAAATCAAAACAAAATATGTCATGCTTGTGGACCCATATTCCACAAAGGATGAAACATATTGAGCTGCAACACTCTTGGCATTTTAAATGTTATAGATTTCTCTCCCACTTGCAAAACTTATCAGATCAAAATAATAAAATATCGAAATCATAATTATAGTTCAAAAACAAGAACTCGATCTGAAAATAAATTATATATCATTGCAGGTTTTCCATTGGGCCACAAATTAGATAGTAATAATAATAATAGTTTATAGCTAACAGTTTCAGTTTTTTAGATGTGCATTGCAGACTTAAAAAGCGGGAATTTTTCAATAGTCTTCAATTGATAAAATGATCCCTCAAAAACTATCAGAGCTTTGTAAAATAATTATTGATCTTGAAACTGAATTTTCTACTGAAATGTTTAGTCGTTTTCTATTTATATTTACATTTTATAGTTTGAAGATATTTCAAATAAAATTTAGCCAACTAAAGAACAATTTAGTTTGAACAAGCACTTTTTAGTTTTTTCGAAAAAAAAATGTTCAAAGTAATAAAATATTGAAATTATTTTACATATTTATAATCGATATCCTATTTATGACAAACGAGTGAAAACTGTTTACATTTTTATTCGTCACTGCGAACCTACGGGTAAAAATTGTTTACATTTTTATTCGTGACTGCGAACCTACGGCTGAAAATTGTTTACATTTTTATCCGTTACTGCAAACCTACGGGTGAAAATTATTTACATTTTTATTCGTTACTGCGAACCTACGGGTGAAAACTGTTTACATTTTTTTTCGTTATTGCGAACCTACGGGTGAAAATTGTTTACATTTTTATTCTTTACTGCGAACCTACGAGTAAACATTCTATACATTTAGTTTAAAAAATAATGTCATCCAAAGTATTTACATTCTTCGAAACGCTCCTATTTAAGCCAGGGCACAAAGCATAGATATTATTCTCATCAAAATTTAATCCTTCATTTTTACTGTATCATTATATTTTACTGAATCACGTAAGCACTTAACTTTGTTATAAATTATATTTCAATTTTTTCTAGGTCTGATGAGAAGAGCATTCAGCAAGAATAAATAAGAAACAATATTTGTACATCATGGCATTTTGTACTATTCTCAAAACTGTGAATTGTCAGAGTTAAAGTGATTCTCTATCTCGTTCTTTGGCAATTTATGTTTGTTTGTAAAGCAGTGCTAATTGTTTATTTATAAATGCAATATATGATCAGAAAAATGCTTGTATGAAATATATGATTTTTTAAGAATACATTCGTAAAATATGCTTTCTTTACAACTACATGTCTTATATTTCTTACATAGAATAATAAAAAGATCAAATATAATTCAAACATTGTATACAGAATTGTCTCTAAATTATTTGAGGTTATATTGTGTACACTCGGTTATAAACTGCAACTGCATATATTAGCATAATAGAAGTTGACGAATGCAAAGATTAGTCAATAAAAAATTATTACAAGCATGATCACATTTAAGAATTGCAAGCTAATTTGAAAATATATTACTAGACAACACAATTGTAGTAACCTTCACAACGAATACACATGGCAGTTTTTTCCAGTTCAAAATGGCATTTCTTCTCAAAGAATGCTTAACAATATATAACCTTCATCAAAATGGCCAAATGTGACGTTATGTTCTTCATAAAAACATTTTACTAATATAATTACAAATATCCCTTTACAAAAGAAACAAATTTAACAGTTATTTATTGTAAACATATTAGGAATAACTCAGCACCATTAAAGATATCCAGTTCAATATTTATGTATTGAGGTCGATCGTTAATATTACTACCCAATCCCCACATGTGGTCGCTGTATAAATCGAGAACCCGGAGCAACTCAGAGTACAGTTGAGAGCTGAAAGTAACTATATTAACAATTTTAAACAATTTGCTTGCATGATTCATAGCAACCCATCAGCCAATGTTGTAAACTTCAAGGTATTTGATACACTACTAATCTAATCATATATGAAATAATAAAATATGTATAGTTAAACGTTTGTTATCCAATTAAAAATATGTATAAAATGAAATCAAGATCTTAAGGGCTTATTTATAGTTCGTATATATTTTAGTTCCAGATTCTTATCCTAGATATTTAGGTACGTATCAGGCTTTTTTGGCCTGGGTATAGTGTGGTGAGCGTGGGTTTTCCTTCTATATTAATTGCCCACTAATAATTGTTGAATTGGTCCTCAGGCACATTCTCATTTTAAAACTGAAGGCTGGTAATTTGGCAAAAAAACCGCACTGACAAATACGCACTTTAGACGAAGGTTGAGACTGAACGCAACATTAGATGAGAACTCCTCAGGAGTATAGTTCGAGGATAATATACATGGTTTTACCACATGAAGCGTAATCGAAACTCCGGCCATTGTTAAAGCGAGCAGCCGATGTTACCAAAGCATATCCTGTAGTTTGGGTTTCAATACTAAAACACGATCGATTACCAAGCAATCGCCTAAACTATTGCAAAAAAACTTTATACATCTTACAGTCAGCACAGGTAAAATTTCGAAAATATCAAGGTGTTGGACCTGCAATGGACAAAATCGCAGATGCTTCGTTAGAGTGATTTCTTATTCGTGATCAAAGCTAAAAGAAGTCCTGTTTACTAGCAGTTCAGTTTCCTTCTAAACTGTATAATCAAGCTTGAGAACGTAATAAAGTTTGTATATATGGTTACTTGGTTTGAAATATGGAATGTAAATGCCTGAAATTTGGCAAAGAGTAACTTGAGTATGGGCTATACATTGGGAATTACATTTATGTAAAAAGATGGATTTTAAAAACTTGAGAAACATGAATTGAAGAGAGGAAATTTTGCCGTAATGGATAGCAGTAGTTCTTCATGTCTCACAACGTATAAGCACCCTTCTCAATTTAAATTATAATCGAAAAAATGGATGAATACAGTCGTAGCTGGATCCTCAAAATATATACAAGGAACATTGCTTAGTGATCGTTCGAAATTGCTAATCCTTAAATAAAGAGATTAAAAGAATACTACTAGAATAATAGGAGCTGTCAATTTGACTGCAGACGAAGTTCATAATATAAGTTGTACAGTTACATTCTTTACTTTAACATTTGGTTTTTGTAGTCATTTTATTAAATTCTGTAGTTATATTAATGATTAAAATGCATGTCAAAATTTAGAAATTTAACTACACGCTGTTAAAGTAAATACAAATCGGGAAATTTTTCACGAATAGCGAAACATTCAATTATACTTTTCTTTGATGTAGGATTTATTGCAAGTAAAATACTGCGAATATATATTATAGTGCCATAATTTGCAAGAAAGGGAGTTCCATAAACAGTCAGATTTGTTATGTATCTGAACATACTGTATCGGAATTCTGCATTTTGTGTTTTATTAAATTTGCAGTAAGGAGAAACTACGGCGGAAGCAAGATTGAAGAGATGAGATTTTGTGTTCTAAAGGCGCGTTTTGAAAATTGTTAGCTTAAACAAATCTTATAAACAATATTCTTTAACGTCAGGTACAAAATATTAAGATTATTGATGCTTATTAATTTTATTCCTCGAAATTTTAAAATAGGTATAGTGTAAGTGGCATATATATATAAATATTAGATTTATCTTTAATGCGTTTTCTGTTACACATGTTTTCTATAGCAAGTTTCTTTGCATTAAATATTTTATATCTTAAAAAGTTTACAATTACTAGCAAAGAAAAATGTCTAAAATGTATACTATATATAGAATTTAAATCCCCTATTCAGAGTAAAGTGAGGGAAAACAAAATGGGTGCTTTAATACAGCGGTTGTTTTGAACTTTGTCTTCAATAGTTGCATCCCTAAGCAGTTTAATTAGTATAATGTTTGTTTCAGCAGATAAAAATTTGAAAATTGGTGAATGTATTTTCCTTGCAAGGGGGTAACAGGGAAAAATGATAATTGAGTTAAAAACATCAGATAGGTGCTAATAATGGACAGTGTCCATGTTGGGAACCTATGCCCATATTTGGAACCTGTGCACCTAATATGGGCACCCTTAAAAATTATGCTAAAGAAATCTTAAATCAAGGTGAAACTTTAATCAGAGTCGGCACAAGATGGACATACAAAAATATAAAATTTTTCCTTACTTGTAAGGCCACAGCATTCTTCATGTACCCAAACACGGCACGTATTATACTGTATCATGTCTAATTGTTTATCTTGACGACACAGTACACAATAGCAGGACTCATTTGAGCTGGATATACCACTGCAGGACGAGAACAGTTGATATTACATTTGTCTTGGGTTTGGGCTTGGGTGCTGGTTTCGGCTTAGCTGCTCGTTTGGACTTGCCAGCAGCTTTATGCTTAGGTACATCTTTTTCTGCAAAAAGCTATTTCACCAGTCTTACAGCTCGATAATTTAAAGCCTTTTTCTGTTGGTCTTTTTAAAATATCGGAGATAGATAATTGATGAATACCTGTGTTTTTTTTGCAGCAGTGCCCATATTGGGGTCACTTACCTTAGTTAGTGAAATGCTGTAATTATAGTGATAATTAATTATAATATAAAATACACTATTCCACAGCAATGCCTTAAACATGCAACATTTTTATCCTGTTAACTAACTACAGTGTGATACAAAAGGTCTTAGACAAACTTTAAGGATAAGCCAGGCAAACGCCATCGTGGGGTACTACAGATGCAAGAAGAAACAAAAATAAATGAATACAGATAATTCACAGGTATATTAGACATAACAATTACAAGTATCAATTACAATTGTTTATCTTAAAATTAAAGTAGATGTCCAAATTTCTTGCAATACGCAGCTGTGCATGTTTCATCCTAGTTGTGCAGAGATATATCCCAATAAACCTTTCGTGGAAGTTGTCCACCACAGTCCTCTGACTTGTCCCCATTGATTTCTTCCTGTGGGGTTACATCAAAAGCTTTGTTTAACAGAGTCTTGTGACATCTGATTCTGGTCTTGTCGCTAGAGTCGTTGAGGAAGCAGTAAGTATCTATGAGCGTCCTGGCATTTTCCACGCATTCGTGAACCCATGCGTTGACGTTCCCAGATATGCATATCCGTGGATGACAAGAACGTGAAACACTTACTTTATTAATATGATGAACAATTGCAATTGATACTTGTAATTGTTATGCCTAATAAACCTGTTTTGTATTATTTGCAGTTCTTTCTTTTTGCTTGTTTCTGCATATGTCCCACCCCGCTGTCGCGTTAGCGGCCAGATGTTCTTATGCAAAACGGGCTTGTTTTTATATGCTTAATTTACCCTTAAAGTTTGTATAATACCTTTTGGACCACCCTATATAAGTTTGGAGCTATTACCGAAAACTGCTTAATGCATGTTTATGCAAGATATTTATTTAAAAGTAATAATAAACGACTCTGTCTAAACTACCTATAAATATTTCACTATAAAAGATCTACAACTTAGATATTACAGAGATATCACTATAAAATGGATGAGTACGTTAATAAAAAATTTAAACCCCATTCAAATTGATTAAATTTAGATCTCTCTGGACGTATGTTATCACATATCTAAAACTTCTTCGATTACGAAAAGTCTTTCCCTATAATTTATCTTTTTCATCTGTCTTCACCTAAAGAAATAGTTCGAACTTTTCTATCGCATTTAAACTTTTGGCTATGATCCAAAAATGTTATGCAGGCCCTATTCAACCATTTTCTCAGAGGAAATGGCTTCTTATTTTATAGTTCTTATCAATAATTTTAAAGAATGTTTTTGTATTTAGTTTTTTTTTTTTTCATAATACAATTTTGAGTACAGTTTGAAAGTTTTTCACCTTTTTACAAATATGAAAACAATATAGCTTAGAATTTTATTCAAAAGTCGAAATGGTATAAGGAAATATATAAACGACACGTTTAACACACATGTATATATTTTAAACTATATTTTTAAAAGATCCAATTGGATGAAGTCATTTATAACTTTTCAAATATTTAAATACTACATGTTAACTAAAACTTAATGCTTCTTATCAAACAGAACACTATCTGTATCAAAATTTAACGGGAACTATTACATAATTTGAAATGCATACTTAATACTCAGAAAATGGGTTAAAACTACAGCACATATTTTTACTTTCTCTTAAGTAGTATTGGGGAAATATTGCTTTCACGAAAATTTTCCATTTCGAGATTCTGATGCCAACATACGATTTAAGACTTCCTCACCACATTTGAGCTATTTTTGGAGTGATATCCTTCTGCCAGTCTGATGTGTTTGGTCTATTTCGTGTGTGTATGCTAGCTGCTACAAATGTCATTGGATTTTCAAGACACTTTATATCCGGCTTTGTTGTTGAAAAATTTATAATTATATACCATTTTTTTTAAATCGTGCAAGAACTTGAAATTTTATTCAAACTTTTATATTATTTTAACATGGCAGCATAAGAAACAATTTGACTTAATCAAGCATAAAAGGGATTATTTATGACTCAATTATCACGAGACTTAATAGTTTAAATCATTGTCATAAACAGCCGCGCTACAATTGTGTTAGCGACGTCATTGGTCCCTTTCAGGGGTACAAGTTACCCCCCGGGTTACATTATCAAGTATGGTATCAAAAGACATTTTTTGTCAAGCCTTGTAAAGTGAAGTAATAATTGTAATCATTTAAACACGCGAAATAAAATTTTCAAAATGTTATTTGTAAAATGTGAGCATAATTATTAAAAATTAGTCGGTCATAATGTACAGTGTCCAATTGGAGGCAAGTTGTTCATAGCTAAGAATTCAGCTTTTCTCTTAGTGCTAATGGTCGCCGACTACGTATGTGGAGGAGAACTGGCCAGTTTTAAAATCCCACATTTATTGTTAATCGGTACGTTGCCGTCACATACGTCGTGACAGTCTGGGGAGCAATCTCGTACGACAGCCGATCTCCTGCAGTTGTGTTGTAAGCCAAATTAATAGCTCGCTTATACGTAAACGCTATTCCGAAGCCGATTCTGCTGTCTATGCTGTCAAGTCGCACAGGTTAATTTATCAACAAGACACTGCTCGATAACATACTGCACGATTTCTCAATAATTACTTCAAAGAATTAATACTCTCTTATGACCATCCAGGCCTGCAGACTTGCAGATACGTCATTACCAATCTCTCATTCGTGATAACAAACATGCATGAATTCCTGTATCAACTTTCTTTTTATATGGTTACGTTATCTTCTGTTATGGCTTTATTGATAAAATATAACTTATTACGAAACAAGCTGTTCCATAATTTTATTTCTTGCAATACTGTGAATCATATATGAAGTACTAGAATGAATTACCCGACGTTTGCCGGGGCGTATATAAGTGCCGCTGATTAAATAATAAAGATAGAGATAACACCGTATTCACTTTCCAAATCGTCTGTTTTGAAATCTCGCGATTCAAAAAAAATCTCCCAATCTGCCTCGATTTATGATCATACACTGCTGGATAATTGCTAAGGACGGATGACACTATCACCCATAACAACCACAAAATGAAAAGAAGCAAAATGTGGAAAATAAGAATAAGTGCGAAATACAGTAAGAAGTGGTGTGCGTATTCAAATTTTTCATTTCCACGCCTGTTCGTCACGTGATAGCGCTGATAAAAGATTTAAAGGATTTGACGCGTGTGGAAAGTTTTTGTTCCCAGTGAAAGTTTTATGGAAAAGCTTTAATTGACGAACTTGAAAATTTCGGTAAGTCTTCCCGATAACCACTTAGATAATTTTACGCGTGGCCGTATTATTGGAAAGATCGAATAAAAGGGCGAAAAATAACTGATGTTGCCAGGTAGTTCGACATCACACACAGCGTTGTTTCACGGCTGCGGCAAGCATTTAAAACAGCTGGAATGTTTAGCATGCATCACGGGGAGATCATGTTAGAAGTATGTTGCCTGCAGGAGACAGGGACATTGTCCTATAGGCAAAAAGGGACCGGCGCACTACAACTCAGCATGTGGCAAATCAGTTTATTGCTACCCCAGGACAGCGGATCTCCCGAAAAACTGTAGTCAGACGTTTGGGAGAAGGAGGACTATACGCCCGCAAACCTGGTGTCTGTGTCCCATTATCCAGACTGCACCGTACCCCCCGTTTGCAATGGTGTCGTGAGCATCGCAATTGAACCGAAAAAGACTGGGTTTGCGTACTATTCTCAGATGAGAGTAGGTTCAGTCTGCCATCGAATTGTAGACGCCAACTGATCTGGAGTGAGAATGGTACTGCTTATCGTCCGGAAAATGTCCAGGAAAGGGATCGATATCCGACATACAGTATCATGGTATGGGCCGTCACCATGATCAATTGTCGCACACCCCTACATGTGGTTGGAACTGGGACTCTGACCGGCCAACGATGCATTGATGAAGTTCTACTGCCTCATGTTCGTCTTTTCCGTGGTGCTGTCGGTAATAAATTTGTTTTCGTGGACGACAATGCACCATGTCATCGAACACTCGCTGTTCAGTATTGTCTAGTCAGCGAGGGTATTCAATGCCTCTTATGGCCAGCAAGTTCTACAGATCTAAACCCCAATGAAAAAAATTGGGATGCTTTGATGAGGCGACTTGCTGGTCGAAAATATCCTCCAACAAACAAAAACATCCTCATCCGTGCACTGACAGAGGAGTATGATAACTTGCCTCAACAGCCTCTGGATAATGTTGTGCAAAGCATGACACAACGTCTGGAATGTTGCATCTCACTATACGGTGGACATATCCCGTACTGATATCTTTCTCAAATGTGCCTGCTGTCGTTCATATGCATTTTTCCATTTCTCCGTACACAGCATCAAACACTTTTTTCCTTTCAAATGTTTCAAAACCTTCTGTATTTTCCAGAACAATAAATGATCTTTATTCTAATGTCCGAACAGTGTAGCAACAATATTTTATTCTGCTGGGCCTCCACCCCCGCTTAATGTTATTCTACATTGCAATTTGTTATCCGTCCTTAGCAATTGTCCAGCAGTGTATATTAGGATATACACATCCATTATGCACATGCACAAATGGACATAATTTCCGCTTCTGTAGGTCTGGCTTCAGTAGATAAAAAAAATCAATCGGAAAAGGGTCCGCACGGAAGAAATGATTAAAAACATTTGGCCTTCATATTTTCATAAAAAATACATGTGACCATATCAGAGGCTCTGCATACCCCAGTCGGACAGCTGCTTGAGGTGAACTTGCAGTTTAAAGAGGAGCCACGCCCCCACACCTATATTGTCGCTATAAACCATTCGAAGCATTTGCAATAATCTATGTATTCTGCACCGAAGGATACTTCTCAGAGACGACTGGCAGAATTTAGGATTATGTGCAGACGTCCATTAAGGCGTCTCTCACTGACCCCTAAACATAGACAAAGCTGTCTGAATTAGTGCCGAAGTCGGTCGGCCAGGGCAAAGTTTGATTCATGTTGTCTTTAACAACGAAACCCTCTTTTCTATCAGTGTTGGTGACGAGTGGGAAGAAGGGCTGGCCAACGTTCCGATTCCGCATTTATTGCCGAGCCGCACACGGCTATAACACGTGGTGTGACAATATGGGGAGCCATTTTGTGGGGCAGCTAAACTACTCAAGTTGTTCTGAAAACTAATCTGACAACTAGCTTATACGTCGACGGTATTCTGCAGTCGATTATTCCGCCTATGCTGTCAAACCACCCAGGTTTCATTCAACAACAAGACAACTCTCGACCACATACAATACTCCTTTCTCTGTAATGTCTTCGAGGACTTAATATTCTACCATAGCCATCCATGTCTCCAGACCTATCGCACCTATCACTAATAGAACACGTCTGAAAAATGATGGGCCGGTAATTGTAGCTCTCTCAGAAAACCACGGACCTTGCTGACCAGTAACAACATTTGGGGCCGAATATTTCTAAGAGGGACATAAACAACTTAATTTTCTTTATGTCGCACCGAATACTGGATTGCATAGCTGCCAGAAAAGATTTTTTACTTACTAAAACGTCATCTTCTTGCCACCACTTCTCCATAAAACGTGTTTTAACTCCAAAATTTGAATCATTTACATATCACCTCAAACGATACATTCATTACATTCATGCCGAGTTTAGCTGCTGTAACTTAATTTCTTATGTGTGCATATATTTTTTGCAGCAAACATTTTTTGCATGTATTTTGTGCATTATATTTTTTTGTATTGCTACACTCGACGCTGTTTATGCCACTACAAATACCTACAACTTCAGAGGACACTTATAATGAATAAATCACAATGGCTGCATCGCTATGGCGTTGGCTTCGTTCTTTGAGTCACACATGGATGCTATTTTCTCCACTTTTAATTCCGTTCATTTCGAACTGTCAAAACCTTCTCATTACTTATGATCGACTGTCTTGCTTTTTTAAGTTAAGTACCAATTTTTACTTTCCCTACAATACATGGTGATGTATAGAAAAAGTATTGGAATCATGCCGAAAATTGCAACTCGTGTTTTCGAGGGACCTACACGTTTTGGGACCTCTAGAATACGAAAATACTATTTGTAGCGTGACGCCTGGGTGTGTGTGTCTTTCTGTTTGTCTGTGTGTGTGTATATGTGCCTGTCTGTTCAATGTATGTATCCACTCTAACTCAAATACTACTGGATCGAATTTCATAAAATTTGGCTGTTGAGTCACTTGGGTGTGACACTGGTGCTGCGTAGATTTTTGTACGATTCGGGAAAAATCAACCCGTCTTTTTTGCGAAATGACCCCCAAAAATCTCATGTATCCACTCTAGCTGAAATACTGATTGATCAAATTTCACAAAATTTGGTAGACGAGTTACTCGTAGGTTACTGTGGTGCTGATTAGATTTTGGTATGATTCGTATTAGAACAGTTTGTCTTTTTTTACGAAATGGCCCGCAAAAACAGCCAAAATCTAAAAAAAAAGACTACGTTTGTGCAAATGTATCAATCAAATTCTTGTTTTATACGTAATGTCTAACTAGGAAAATAATAATAACAGCTGTATTACTCTAGGACCAACCGTTCTCGAGGTATTTGAGATTTTTCTCATTTCTGTTATGCTGACATTGGAAAAATGTCCAATTACCAACGAAAAATTGAAATTGAATTAAACGTGCAAATTTAGTGTCATTTTGTGCAATTAAATACAATTTAATGAATTACTAAGCTGCCCAGATCAGATTTTGTAACATGACTTCGAGGAAGCCAGCCTTCTTGTGTGCTTCGCATTGGGTGTAGGGTCGACCCCCATCAGTGGCACTGGTTCAGGGCTAATCTTTGATTATATGTCGGTTCTGCTGCCGTCTCCAGATCCGAGGCTGGTTCTCGTTATTCTGTTTAATTTCTACGATTGCGATTCAGTCTTATTTAGTGTATTTATTGGTCATAAAGCAATGTCCAATTTACTGGCAATATTGACGCCGTTATATCTAGTCTATTCTTCTTGATTCACCATTGCTCTTTTAGTATTCTAATCTGTTGATAATGTCACACCATGCCATATAGGCTTACATAAATTCACCACACATAGTCTGTGTGTGGTAAATCCATATAAGTATATATCGCACTTCTGCCGGTTAGTGAAAATCACCTTCGTTCCCAACACAAATTGTGGTAATATACTCAATAAATTATCACTTTTTCGTGCCTGGATAATTAAAATTGATTTATGTTTTCCTTTATTTCACATAGCTTTCTTTATCATAATACTGCTATAATTTAAAAAGACGAATTTCAACAATATTTACTTTTGTCCTTTAATCAGATTTTTTATGTTTGGAAAACCTTCCTTAACAGATTCGATACTAATACTCTCATTAAAGCAACTCATGCCACTCTGAAAATCGGAAACTAAGTGAATGTTAGTTTCTCCTTCAGCTCCGTTCAAATCTGAAAATGGGCTAAATGCTATATCATCATTGAACTTTGTCCCAGTGTGCAAAAATACCTCTTTCTTGATGTCCGGGATAGCTCAGTGGTTAAGGCACGGAACTCGCACTCAGGAAAACCCGAATTCGATTCCAGGCGTTTCCAAAACCTACCCCTTTGTCTACTCGGAATAAGTCTCCGTTAAATCCGTTGGTTCGAAAGTTCTTCCATAGGGTGATAATGGGTAGGGAAAGAAAGGCCCGATTCCTGTGGTTGCCACCCCTACTGGGTTTCGGTTTTAATTGCGTGATATTAGGTATATTTAGACTCTACCATGATGGATATGGGGCCTTTGGACTAATGAATGCTGCTTTTCTCCTCTTTACCGTGAAAAAATGTGACTTGTTCTGACCTTTTTTAAGACAAGCGGAGTAAGTAACAACAACAACGTAAACATATTTGTTGAATTGAAATATATAAAAAATCCATAAATGTCTATGAATACATTGCAGAATACATTAATTATTTAATTAAAGCTAAAATTAATACTAAATACAAAATAACCTGCATTATAAATCAATATAAAAATTATCATAATGAATACAAATAAATATCAATATGAATACAAATAAAATTGTTTTTGGAACAACATATATATATATATATATTGTTAGACGATAGTGAAAAGATCTATCTCAAGCAAAAATTATACGTTCCGTTGTAGTATCATATTTTGTATCTAATTAACTCATATAAATAAATTATTAGGATGTAAAATTCGTTTATGGATTTTATAAATATACAAATATTTATGAAATTAGTAATTTTCTAAAACTAAATAATACTACTCACATCAGTTATACACTTCACAATCAAATAAATAATCTAAAGCAAATAAAACACCAACAATAACTAATTCCGAACACAACAAGCAACTGAAAGAACACAAAAACATGCAAAAGTCTCTATCCTTCAAAAATCTCCGAATAAAATCATACAGTGCCAGCGACAAAATACAGGAAATATTGTCCTTTCTTGAAGAAATAGTTTTCGCCGGATAAAGTGTCATTCAATAGACAAAGAAACAGAAGAAATGCGAGAAAAGGGGATAAAGAAATAGAATTTGACAAGGGTATAGAGGAAGGGAGAAAAGTGCTCAAAGAGGAAACATCTGAAGTCAATTCCCAAAACAGCTGAAAATACTATTAGGATGAAACATGTTTCTAGATAGAACACTTTTGAGATATTCAGTGTGTACAGTATCCAAGCCTAAAGAGATAAGTAAATTGACGCATACTTTTGTAAGTTTCCTGCTATTTTCAATAATGGAAGTCGATAATGTCTTCTCAGGTCCGATTTTATTTCTTTGAATAGTCGATGAGTTAATGCGTATATTTGCTTTATCAGATTTATTGCACTCGAGGTAAATACGTTGTGCTGAGAAAAGAAAGGTAATTGTACTTGATTTCGCGATATATTTTTTAAATGGCCGATAGATTTATTTGTCGTGATTTTAACGATGTAAATTAATAAATTTTAATTAATTCAAATGAAAATTTTACAGTGTCGAAAATTTTGGATTTTATACGCAAATTTACGAGTTTTAAATAGAGTATTATCTCTAAAGTAAAGTTTTTTAAATTAAATTGAAAGAAAATCATTTTCGTCATCATAAAAACGTCAGTTTTCTCAGTTGCATTTATTTATGTTCTTTTACCCTAGTGTAGCCTATATAATAGTTCGTGTTCATTTATCATGATATCTCAATTGCAAAATCTACACATTAAAAGATATAATCACAGTCAGTATAATTAAGGTTTTACATGTATGTAGTAGATACTATTCGTATGTGAAAATGCAAATGTCTAATGTTTAATTTTTTATCTAGATATTATATTTTGAGGATGGCTAGGATATTTCAAATTAATTAAATAATGACATTGTTTTTACTTTCCTTATATACATAATGTATAAGGAAAGTATTGTGACGGGGTCGAAAATTCGAATTCGAGTTTTCGACGGGAGAGCACGTTTCAAGCATTCCTGATCACGAATCAAACATTTTTGAAGTGATGTCTGTGTGTGTGTGTTTGTGTGTGTTTGTGTGTGTGTGTGAAAGTATGTGTGTGTGTGTGTGTGTCAGTGGGTCTTTGGAGACGATAACTGACGAACGAATGGACCGATTTGAACCAAATTTGGTACAAAAATCACAATCCATAAACACTGGAAGCCTACAGTTTTTATACGCAATCGAATGTTGAGAATCCCCCTAAATTTTCGAATGAAATTTTGAAAAAATCGTCAAAAATTAAAACCACTAATAAAGTTACGCAAATAGACATTTCTTATGTAATTTTTCATTAGAAAACGATTGACATAAATTTTAGAACGCTAACACGAGCCGTTTTTGAGATATTGTGCATTTTTCAAAAAAATATCAAAAAGTCATATAAAATAAAAAAAAATTTCCTATTGATAAACATGTTCACTTTTCATATGTAATACCATGCGATAAATTGGGTGACATCATTCTCTTGGATCTAGCTCGTTCCATTCATGAAAAAAGATACTCTGAGTAACACTTTTGTATTTGGACGCCAATAGTCATTTATCGGCTGTAAGAATAACTTATTTCTTAGTGCATAACGCTTGGCGAGATTTTGGCGACGAATTTGGTGGATGTCGCCAACTTGGCAACTTTTTGATATGTTGCCAAATTAACTAAAATCTCGCCAAATGGATAAAAATGACGCTAAATCAATGAAAATGACGACTAATTGTCGAAAATTCAATGTCTTGGAAAGAATATTCGTATCTACTATAAGAAAAACCTATTTTTTTACTGTAAAAGTAGTAAATTCATTACATTATATAAGGAAAGTCATGTGTTGCCCACATCAGATTTTTTTTTTAATAATTTGCCTGTTGTCTACTTCAATTGGACCACGTAGTTGATGTGTGCTCCAAGATCTCACGCTTCATCATTTCCATCACACGTTATACTTTGAACAATGATTTAACAGTTTAAAACGCAATTATGACAACCTTGATAATCTCAAAACAAAGTTATTTTCCCCGTGGGCCGTCAGTTGTAGAGTTCTTAACCCGTCCAGGGGTCCGAAGTAGAATTCCTACATCATGATATCAATTATGGACTCTGAAAGTGTCACAAGTAAAAAATAACGCGATCCTGAAAATGGCCAATAATTAAACTCTTAACTGCCATGGATACAAACCAGATAATTGGAGACTAAAACACATTTGTAACAGAATATACAAAACTTATCTTTTGACGTAAAGGAAGTAAATTATGTAAGACTTATACCATAAGCAGGTACCTAAAGTACACATAAATTAAACTAGACGTTTTTGTGGCAATACCAAAAACAAACCCATAAAGAACACCAAACCAACATTTTAACCAAATACATCGGGATATTATCAGTGAAAACCCCAGCCTGGGAAGAAACGGGCAGCTACGTATGTACTGCTCACTTCACCGCGCACATCTCTAGTAAAAATCGCTAGAATAGACCGAACCGATCTCAACATTGATTCCATCCCCATATAGAATCCGCACTTTGTCTGGTAATCTCTTGATTGGTACGTCACCAGAAGTCGTAATAAGCTGTTAGTTAACATAAATAATATAAGATTAATTCAAATTAAGGAAATGGTAATAAAAAGGTTTATCGTGACTCCCCACTCACCCCCCCCCCCCCCCCCACCACCACCACCACCAGAGAAATTTTTGAACGCAATGTCCTTTTCAACGTGATCTGTCTTACCAAATTAACTGAAGACACCCTAATTCCTCGGCAGTCAAACTCCTACAAGCCAAACTCCTACATATCTGATCCTTCCCCCAGATTAGACTATATCAGGGTGAGATATGGATTACCGGCAAGCCGATGTTACCACACATAATTTACAAAGCAGAGTTAAAAATTATGTGAAATCGTATAATTTCCTTCTATCGCCACTGTACGAGCTTTCAGCGGTTTAAGTCCCTTTGCGATCACCTCCAACTTTTGATTTTAAGATGAAGGGCCCTTAGGGGGAAAATCATGTTGCCCTTAGGGGGTAAATCATGTTGCCCTTAGGGGGTAAATCATATTGCCCTTAGGGGAAAAATCATTAAATAACATTGGGTCCTAACTGTAGAAAATCGCTCCTGTTGAAGTGATCACGAAATAAACTTGACATAAATTACACAATTTACAAATGACATTAATATACAATAGTATAACTCCGTTACTTTCATGTACTATGTAATAAAGTTTAGAGAAAGTATTGTTTTCTGGAAAATTCTTAATTTCGAATTTTTGATGCGAATATACGTCTTTAGACCTTCTGAACACGCTTTGACTATTTTTGGAGTGATGTCCATCTGTCTGTCTGTCCGTACGCCTGTCTGTAATCAATTTCTTGTGTATATGCACAAATATCAATGGCTTTTTACGAAACTTTATATTCGGCTTTGTTTTTAAAACATAAAAACTACATACAGACAATTTATATTCGAACGAAAACTTCGAAATTTACTCGAAATTTTATATTTTTTTAACATGGCAGCATGAGACAAAATTTGGTATAATAATGCATAAAAGGGTTTATTTGTGGCTCTATGATCACGAACTTAATAGTTTCAATCATTTATGTGAAAATAGCTGTGATACAATTTGTTTGTTCGTGACATCATTAGTTCCCTCGGGGGGTAAATTACACCTTCCACCGTATATATTGTAAAATATAATATCAATCAAAATAATTTTTCAAGCCCTTTAAAGTGAAGAGTAACAAACTATAATTGTGATCATTTGGACCCATGATATCGATTTTTCAAAATTCTTCTTGAAAAGTTTCATAAAAAAGCTACTTTTTTACCTTCAATTTTTATTTATCTTCACATTTGATAAAAAACGCTATTAAAAATGGATTCAGGTATGAAAAACTCGAGTTGAGCTGCCACACTCCAGTTTAAATTATTCTTGTTCTACCAATCTTCATCTACTATTAAAAGAAGAACATATTTGACATTTCACACACGTTTTATAAATTTTCACTAAACCTCAATTACTTCCAATTTAATTCGACGTCTAGCCTTTCCAAAATGCAATCCAATATTAAAAATAATTATGATTTTCACGTAAATTGCACATTGCATTTTATCTTCAAATGACCCCTGTATTCTCAGTACGTTTACTCATCTAAACCAATACTGGAATTTTGGTAACGCAAAACACATTTCTAACATTTTACACGGGACAATAAAACACCCATTAAACATGTAAATCGTTCCTCACTGTTTCTCCATCCATCAGATTATTAACTAGGAAAGACGACAGTGGGAGGGGCTTCATTCATTTCTTATATTCTGTAGAACTAATTTACACACATTTTACAAAATATTAATTATTTCGAAGTATATCTATATACATCTATATGCCCCGATATTAATAAATTACATCACAAGTTAGAATACTTATTAATTTTCACAGTCCCTTATTGGAACAAGAACGTTGTCAAGTGAGTTTTAAAGTTGTTCACATTTTATCTTAAAGAAGTGAAATTGAATCTTAAAGAGGTTCGAACGAATAAGATTTTGCATTATAAACTAAAGCAAACTGAGCAAACTGAGACTTTTGTACTTGGCAAACTGATACCATTTTGCTTATTGATACTGGAGTGTATTAGTTTAAGTAATTAGATTTAAAATTAGCAATGTTAAATTACTACTAAAATGCAAACATACACGTGGTGCACAAAAAAGAACTAGAAACTTGTTGACTTTTTAGACATATTAATTTAGTAAGATTATTAACATGGCCGTAAATTCGTATTAGTGGAACTCATTATTATTAAGCATTGCTTTGTTTGCCGCTATTAAAACCCATCAATATTTTCTTTAGCGTGAGTAGATCTTACAATACATAGATTTCTAATTGTTGCAACTGAATTTCAATGCAAACGAAAATTTCTCTTTGAGTTAATATTGAGCCACTTCTAATCTATTACAACTATGACTTTGAAACTCAAAATTTGGAAGCAAACTAAGACTTTTGTACTTGGTAAATTGCTACCATTATGCTTACAGATATTGGAGAGGATTAGTTTAAGTAATTGGATTTAAAATTATCAATGTTAAATTACTACTAAAATGCAAACATACACGTGGTGCACAAATAAGAACTAGAAACTCTAAAAGTTGACTTTATAGACATATTAATTTAGTAAGTTTATTGAAATGACCGTAAATTCGTATTAGTGGAACTCATTATTATTAAACATTGCGTTGTTTGCAGCTATTAAAACCCATCAATATTTTCTTTAGCGTTAGTAGATCTTACAATACATAGATTTCTAATTGTTGCAACTGAATTTCAATGCAAACGAAAATTTCTCTTTGAGTTAATATTGAACCACTTCTAATCTATTACAACTATGACTTTAAAACTCAAAATTTGGAAGCAAACTAAGACTTTTGTACTTGGTAAATTGCTACCATTATGCTTACAGATATTGGAGAGGATTAGTTTAAGTAATTGGATTTAAAATTATCAATGTTAAATTACTACTAAAATGCAAACATACACGTGGTGCACAAATAAGAACTAGAAACTCTAAAAGTTGACTTTATAGACATATTAATTTAGTAAGTTTATTGAAATGACCGTAAATTCGTATTAGTGGAACTCATTATTATTAAACATTGCGTTGTTTGCAGCTATTAAAACCCATCAATATTTTCTTTAGCGTTAGTAGATCTTACAATACATAGATTTCTAATTGTTGCAACTGAATTTCAATGCAAACGAAAATTTCTCTTTGAGTTAATATTGAACCACTTCTAATCTATTACAACTATGACTTTAAAACTCAAAATTTGGAAGCAAACTAAGACTTTTGTACTTGGTAAATTGCTACCATTATGCTTACAGATATTGGAGAGGATTAGTTTAAGTAATTGGATTTAAAATTATCAATGTTAAATTACTACTAAAATGCAAACATACACGTGGTGCACAAATAAGAACTAGAAACTCTAAAAGTTGACTTTATAGACATATTAATTTAGTAAGTTTATTGACATGACCGTAAATTCGTATTAGTGGAACTCATTATTATTAAACATTGCGTTGTTTGCAGCTATTAAAACCCATCAATATTTTCTTTAGCGTGAGTGGATCTTACAATACATAGATTTCTAATTGTTGCACCTGAATATTTCAATGCAAACAAAAATTTCTCTTTGAGTTAATATTGAGCCACTTCTAATCTATTACAACTTTCTATGACTTTGAAACTCAAAATCTGGACTTCACCTGAACTTTTATATCAATTATGTGTAATAATTTTCAAAAACTCATGAAAATCGGTCGAAACGCTTCGGAATAACACGCCTTCCGTCAATCACACTTGGATTCGCTACCATTAGAGATCTGCCTCGTCTAGCTTTAATCAAATCATTATTATTTAAATACAGGTGGATCATTACTATTTAAGGTCGCTAATCACAATGCATTAATTTCTAATAGAGAATGGACTGTTTTTATCTACAGTGGCGGTTTAACGGCATTTAATTGTCTACAAAACATTGACGTTTTTATTACTTTCCTTATATACATAATGTATAAGGAAAGTATTGTGACGGGGTCGAAAATTCGAATTCGAGTTTTCGAAGGGAGAGCACGTTTCAAGCATCCCTGACCACGAATCAAACAATTTTGAGGTGATGTCTGTGTGAGTGCGTGTGTATGTGTGCGAAAGTATGTGTGTGTGTGTCAATGAGTCTGTGGAGACGATATCTCACGAACGAATGGAGCGATTCAAATGAAATTTGGTACAAAAATCACAATCCATGAGTACTGGAAGCCTTTTGTTTCTAAACGCAATCAAATGTTCACGTCTCCCCTAAATTTTCGAGTGAAATTTTGAAAAAAACCATTAAAAACACAAAACCTTTAATATAGTTACGCAGAGAGACATTTCTTGTGTAATTTTGTTTTAGAAAGCGATTGACATAAACTTTAGAACAGCTAGCATGAACCGTTCTCGAGATATTGCACATTTTTCAAATAAATTTATCAAAAAATCTTATAAATTAAAAACATATATTAACTGTTGAGAAACATGTTCACTTTTCATATGTAATATCATGCGATAAATTTGGTGGTTCCATTCATGAGAAAAGATACATTGAGTAATACTTTTGTATTTGAAAGCCAATGGTCATTCATCTGATATAAGAATAACTTATTTCTCCGTCCATCACGCTTGGCGAGATTTTGGCAACGAATTTGGCGGAATATCGAAAATCGGAATATTAACGAAAATCTCGCCAAATGGTTAAAACTAACGCTAAATCAATAAAAATGACGAGTAATTGACGAAAATTCAATATATTGAAAATAATATAAGTATCTTCTATAAGAATAAGCTATTTTTTTCCTGTTAAAGTAGTAAATTCATTGCATTATATAAGGAAAGTCATGTGTTGTCCATATTAGTTTTTTTTTACATTGTTATTAGCAAGTATATGCCTTTATATTTGGCATGTTAAAATCGATTATGTTTCATTAATATGGCTCATTTATGGATTTGATATTCAAATGATTGAAAATAATGTATTTTGTTCGACAATGTTACCAAAATAATGTGTCAACCAAAATAATATGTAATCTGGTTGCATGCCATTTGGCATTATCGCCAAATGTGAAAAAATCTAATGTACACGATAATGATTCGGCGTAAATATTATAATAAGTAGTGAAAGTCATCGACAAGGAACACTCTATACTTTTTAACCAATGATTGAATAACAGTATTAATATGTACCAGTGGTCCTCAAACTTTGCTCCGTACAACCTGGCAAAGAATTCCAAGGAAGATTTGAACATAAAATAATACTTTCACAAAAACCATTTCCATTAGTCCCAATATAAACCCTACTTAACACCCCGTCCAATAGATTAGACGGCTGAATCTCTGCATATTTATACTATTGCCTATGGTAACGGTATATAATCTAATTGAGCCAATTTCCGACTAAGACGACAGTAAGTCCCATTCATTTTACAAAATTATTATAATATTAATTATATATACTATACGTATATATACTATACGTATATATACTATACGTATATATACTACGTATATATTATATATATACTTAAAATTATATTATTGTGTGTGTTACTTTCCCTATATTTAATAGACTTAAATACTAATGAGCCTATAATATTATTCAGAAAACATTATACATGTTTATTATACTGTTAAATATTTATATTCATTATCGTATGGAGAAAATGAATATGATACATAGATTATTTCATTAGATTTAAGCACAACTTTTGTCTCCACTCTTTAATATGCCATGAGAGTGAAACTATTGCATTTATTATATTAAAATGCTGTCATATGCCATAAAGAAAACGTGAACATATTATATATGCTAGAGTTTGCAAACATCGAACAGAAAGATATATAGAATAAATGAAAAAAAAATCTCAAAGTAAATATAATTGCTGGACAAAATACAGAAAATGTTGTCGTTCGTAAAAGAAATAGTTTTATCATAATAAAGTGTCATTCAATAGACAAAGAAATAGAGGAAACGATAGAAATGGGAATAAAGAAATTGAATGTGACAAGGGTACGGAGGAAGAGAGAAAACTGTTCCAAAAGAAATGTCAACACATGATCCAATGTCAATACATGAAATAGTTGAAAATACTAATAAAAAGAACCATGTTTCTAAAAAGAGCGTTTTTTAAAAGCTGTGTCTTTATTATCCTGGCTCAAAAAACTGAGAGTAAATGTTGACATATGCTTTGCAAATTTGCTATTTCCGCAATGAACAGTTCGTATTACGCGTACCTCAAATCCCCCCAGGACGTTCCTCTCAGTGGAGATAAATCTGTTGATTAGATATAGTGAATCACCGAGATCTCCAAAGTATCAAGTTAAAATTTTTAACAAGGACTTTTTAGCAAGGAGTTTATAGCTGCAGTTTATAATTTACCTGTAAACTAAATGATATACCAGTAAACTAAATGTGTAAACTAAATGAATGATGAGGGTGTCTTTCAAATTTGAAACTTCACTTGGCTCTGAAATATCTAGGAGATCGATTTTGATATTTCTACAGCAAAGGAAAATACAATCCTCCTTCTATCTCAATGGTTAGAGAGTAGATTGGCAAAACATAAATCCATTCCAAGATACAAATTCCGCCTGAACTATGAGTTCTGTGTAACTACTTTCAACACAAGAACAATTTTATCAATTTGAAGGATAAAAAATGCCCCCAATAAAATGTTTATAATTTCCGTTAATTGAGTGTCTTAACTCTTCTGATCAGTTGCAGTGAATAACCGAGATATCCAAAATATTGAGTTAGAGTTTTTAACAAGGACTAAAGTTTATGATTGTTGTTTTCAAATTGCCAGTAATACAATAAGCACGATTTAGTCTTTTGTACGCTAACAGAGATTTGAAGATGTCGTTCAAATTTTAAGTTTCACTTGGATTTGAAATATGTAAGAGATCGTTTTGGGATATATCTGCAACAAAAGAAAATACTATTCTACTTGTATTTCAATGATTAGCCAATAGATTAGCGGAACAGAAATCCATACAAAAATTCAAATTCCATCTAAAATCTGACTTCTGTATAACTATTTTCAATACAAGAACACATTAGAAATTAGAAAGAGCAATAAAAAGTAACTCATGGGAAACATTAAATATATATGTGATAGAATATGGTACTTTTTTAATTTAAATACCCCAAACACTTCGAAATCAATTGCAACATCAGTTTCTCTCGTTTTTACAACTGTGTTATTTTTAAAGTTAATAATGACAACGTCTTATAGTGAGGCATAAAAAATTTAAAATTCTACCTAATGAATTGAAGTCTGAAAAATCAACTAACTGTTTTTAGTTAAAGTTGAAAGTTTATCTATATCCATATACGGATAAGGAAATATTTTTTCAATATTTTTTTTAGATGTATATTTTTATTAATTATTGTATTGCACCAGTTGCCGATCTGTAATTATTATAATTTATCTTAGCGACCTGAATGGTATTGCTAGACTCTTGGCCGCATTGTTACAGCACTTTGTGTTCTGTGTTTATGTTGCATTGTTCTGTCTGTTGCTGTGCTCGCCTGTATTTTCTTTTTTGTTGTATTAATAAATTTGAATTTGCTTTCTATAGTGAAAAGGGAATCAAGTATTATGACCGTCATTTTATCACTAATACTCATTGCCATTCGTAATTTAATTCACAATATTTTATCACATCATTTTGAATTAATTGGAGAGTGGCTCAACTCGTATATTTTATACCGGAATTCATATATATATATATATTTTTAATTTTACAATAAAAAAAATTAACAATCGGTATCGCGGGCGAGCAAGGAGTGAAAGCGACAGCGAGTACAGGACACGTAGGCGCTGTCATGTGAGCTGGCCGGATTGAAATCACCGGATTGAAGCAAGTTCCAGGGCTGATGAATGTCCGTTAATAAGTGAGAGTCCCCAACGGCAGGTAACACTAAACGGCAGATGGCACGTAGCATGTGACACCAACATGCTCGTGATGCGAACGTTAGCGAGTCGAAGCCTCTCGACTCGCGAGGCGAGTTACGGGGGTTAGCGTGCAGGGGGGGGGGACCAACAGGCATATTACGCTTATATAACAGGTAACACTAACGTGCTCGCAAAGCCAGCTCATCGAACATTAGCGAGTTGGAGGCGAAGCCTCCTGACTCGCGTAACGAGTGAGGCGAGTTGGCAAGCAGGGGAGGAGCGCCATAATAATTAAAATAGGTCAAAAATAACCCACTACGCCGATTGTGTTAAAGTGCAAACACTGCGAGAATATCTATGGAGTTACCTTAAATATATCCGGAGGTTACGTTTTGTTTTTGTTATCCAATGAACCGATGAGTGTGAAATTCGCTCACAATTGTAATACATCGTGATAAAACAGAAAATAACTCAAAGCATAATTCTAATTTTAAAAATATCTCTCCGACGTGCACAATCCTGAAGTACTTGTGTACCAAATTTGATGGCTGTACGTCGTTTAAATTTTCCGCTACAATCGATACATAGAGAAGCAAACAGACTATATAATTTTATTATTACAGACTACAAAGGATTAGTAGGCGTTGTCCGGGACGCAAATAAAGATCTACTAACAAATAAAATATGTGTCAGCTGCTTAAATAATACAGATACAGATAACACCATACTCAATTTCCAAATCGGCTATTTTGAAACAATGCCATTCTCACGCTACAAATAATATCTTCATATCACAAAATCAGAATCACAACTGACTTCAACACAACGCTTATGAAAACGCGAAAAGAAGAAAATGGATCCAACTCTTCTGTTTATATGCATGCACGAAAATAGGCGTGACCCAAGTAAGTCTAAGGATGTCAATTGCAAGCTCTGGACTTCAATGGGTAAACGGGGGGGGGGGGGATCCAGTGATCAGCGTGCGGGGATTACACTCTGACAAAGCAAGTTCGATTCCCGACATTTCCCAAACTACACCCGTTTTCACGTGGAGTACAGCAAGTTAAATATGTGGGTCCAGCTGTATTTTATTCTTAATTTAACTAAATATTCTGTGGTGCTGTTGCGTCACCGTTCTGTCGGTGGTGCGTTTACCTGTCTGGTTTCTTTGCGGGCATGTTTCCGGCTTTCTGGTGGGGGTTCTTGCCGTCCCCGTCGGCGATTCTCTCTGGGTACTGAGACTGGCAAGGGTTGAGTTCGCTCGGCGGAGAGATGAGCTGCTGTCCCCATGGTGTCCTGGTCAATGCGGGAGCTGTGTGGAGGAATTGGCGATGTTCTTCGTTCAGTGGGTTCGGGTGGCTCGTTCTTCCTCTTTCGCGCTGGCTGTCAAACCTTTTCCTGACCGATCAAGCAAATTCTCGGCCTCTATTTGTGAGCCCCCGGCCTGGGTCGTACAAATATGTGGGTCCGTAAGTCTTTTTGAGAGGTTAGTAGTAGGGGAAGGAGGGTACGGTCCTTGTGGATGCCGCAACCACTAAGCTCCGTTTTACATTGGGTGACACGTTCTGGCCGTTTAAAGAGATACCTTACGCCTTCCGTTAGGCCGGACGGTCTGGGTCGAAAGTAGAATAGGTAAGAGGTGCGCTGATTCAAATGTTTTAATAGCTCGCGTGCGTTTTAATAGCTAGCATGTTTACAATTAATGAACGGATAATTTCAGGAAATTAATTTTTGTTTTGAAAAAGTATGTGATTCGCTGCTGTCAAATTATAAACAGTGGATTGGCGGTATTTTGTTTATCGTCATTAAAAATGTGTGGAAATTTAGAAAGCGCGAAAAGTTTATAACTAAATTTAAAATCCACTAAAATTACAACTATTAGATATTATGGAATTCGTTTAAAGTTTATTTGAGAGATAATTTCTTGCTCTTTCGAATGGCGTCAAGTTAAAAACTCTGTGATAGTATATTTGGTCGCTAAAAAATTTATATATGTAAATATTGTCCAAAATCGTTATTAATCAATCTAAAACATAAAATAACTATAAAACGAGTTCGACTTAAACTAATAAAGATTAATCATACTTAAAGCATTGATAGTTTTCAACTGAAATGCAATTTTATTTAAGCATCTCTATAATGCGATACATTCAGCGGTGCTATTTTTAAATTGTCATAGCGCAATAATTAGAAACTTAAAACTTCATAAAAAAAAGTTGCATCAATGCTGTAAAATCGTGGGTTTCTCTATATAAATAAAATCAATGAATATTTAATTCATATCTCTTGTATTTCAGACTGAGATAAATAATTTTGCGCTAAAATATTCAGCAATTCTTATACAGCTTATTTTGCAATCATTTGTTTGGTTTACATTTTGCATACGTGAAAAATTAGGCTTCGTTGTAGAAATAATCAAGTTTAGTGATCATTTAAAATAAAAAAATATTGTATTTGCGTAAGCACAGAATTTAGAAACACAGATAATATTAAAACGTAAAGCGGTTTTAAGACTTATTAACACTAAATATAAGGTCAATCATGCATAAAATGGGTCCAACTGTAATTTCATTTAAACATCTGTAAAATACACTACATTCAGCGGCGATAATATTTTATTTATCACTGAACTACAATAATTCATTTAACTTGGATAATGAAAACCATGGAGGTAAAAGTACGTACTAACTTCATGCTTAAAAGTTCATTCAAACTTTATTCAAATGACGTCATCGAAATATAAATCGTTTGGCTCTCCATGTAAAAGCTCGTGAGTATTTCATTTATACACTTTTATTCCAAACTCCAGAGTTAAATAATTTATTATACAAATCATTTAATAATTCTTATACAACTCATCTTTCAATCACTTGTTTACATTCTACATTCATTAAAGTTAGGCTTCGTTGCACAAATAATCAAAGTTTGATGATCATTTAAACTAAAGAATATTGTAACTGCGTTGGCGCAGTATATGGATGCACACAAAACCCCCGCAAAAATAAAGAAGTTTTAGGACGGATGCAACAACAAATATAACTTAAAAATAACTTTAAAAATCACGATTTTGACATAAGATGGATACCATATTTCATTTTGAAGTGGGTCACGTGACCACTTCATATTATATGGCTGTCAGTAGTATTTTAAATTTTATTTAAATTACTAAAGAACATATTTTCTGATTGTTTTTTATATATTTTATTTGATAATTTGAATATTTCTTACAATTTTCTAAACAATTTGTGAATTTTATCTTCGTTTAAAAAAATGTTTGAAAAATTAAATCCCATAGGGTTCAATGTATTTCATTTTTTCAACCCCGGTTCAATCCAAACAAATTTGGTAATATTATTCATTTACATTCCTATATTTCCGTCTCAACAACAACAATTTTATTTTGATAAATTCATTTTTATACGGCAGTTATCGTGCGAACGGACAGACAGACAGACAGAATGAACAATATCTTAAACACTTTTCAACTATGTTGTAAAGTGTTAAAAAACGCCGAAGTGCACTTTCGCAGGTTCTGAAATATATTTGTATCAGGTTTTATGGCTTGATTTCCCACTACAGACCACATATACACGATATGCGCACATACCATACACACATACAGGCGACAGATATGCATTGACGCCATAATTCAAAAAGTATTCAACGGCAAAACTCTTCTTTCATATCATACGCCAAACGTCGTTTTAGTACATTAACCAGTTCAAGTATACTATTCTTGCAACTGCAGCAAGAGCAGGAGGGAAGACGAATTGTTCTTAATCCCCGATATTGTTCATGAAGACCGATAATTTGATTGCATTTCAGAATGTCATTAGATACATTTGTGTCCGATTATTTAAATCATTTATTATGCATTTTCTGGAATTAAAGTATTACTATGGAAATGCATGCATTTAAGAACTTTTTGTACTGCACACAGATTATTTGAAATTAGTTTAAGAAATGTTCCACAAACATATATAATTTATTATTTGAATAAAATGATTATATGCGAGACTTCATGGTAAATATATGTGTAGGATCCGTATGTTGTTCAATACTTATATAGTGCAAGAATCAGTGATAAAAATTGAAGATGATTTGAAAGGAGGGAATATTTGTCATTTTAAAAATGCAAAATTTGTGACACTTTAGGGAAATTTGTTCGCCATTTTCCGGTTTGTTGGAACAATAAATGTTACTTTTCCGACACACCTAGTATAATGCAGCGTTTTTGAAGATGTGTGCGATATGATAATTTCATGTAAATTGTCTTAACAATTTAAGAACGAGTAAAATGTTGATGTATAATTTGGATAACAAGGAATTTCTCTTATTTTGGAGTTCAACTATCAAATTAAATTTCAAAAGGGTTTCGCGACAAAATAAGTTTGCAAAACAGTGGTATAATGTATAGCGAAATTATTGTGCCGAGGTCGAAAACTCAAATTCTAGTTTCGTCTTCTTCGACTCAGACCGCTCGACCTACCAGAAAGGTAGAAAGTATCCGCTCGACCTACCAGAAAGGTAGAAGGTATCCGCTCGACCTACCAGAAAGGTAGAAAGTATCCGCTCGACCTACCAGAAAGGTAGAAGGTATCCGCTCGACCTACCAGAAAGGTAGAAGGTCTAAATTGGGTGGCCAGGAAGTACCACCCAATTTAGACCAGAACTCAGTGGGAGAGGCATCCACAGGTATGTACCCTCCTTCCCCTACCACCAACCTCTCGGAAGAGCTTACGGACCCACATTTTAACGTAATCGTATTCCGCGTGAAAACAGCGGCCATTTTGGCAGTGGCGGTAATCGAACCTGGGCCGACCGAGCGCAATTCCCGCGAACCACTGGGCTGTCGCGCTCTCGAATTATAATTTGTGTTTTCGACGGTGGAGTTCGTTTCAAATATCCCTGAAATCGAATTCCGGATCTTCGATTTGAAGCTTCTCGAACTACTGGGACAAAATTGCAAGCTCTCATCGCCAAAGTGAACTCTGCAGTGTATGTATATTAGTGTGTGTCCTCCATTCAGTGGGTTGCTGCTGTTGAGAGCCAGACCGTCCGACCTACCAGAAAGGTGTAAGGTAACTGTTTGGACGGCTGGGAAGTGCCACTCAATTTAGAACGGAACCCAGTGGGGGAGGCATCCACAGGGACCGTATCCCCTTTCCTCTACCACCAACCTATCGGCAAGACTTACGGACCAACATGTTTAACGTGATCGTACTCCGCATGAACACGGCGGCAGTTGTGGCAGCGCGCAAATCACCGGGCTACCGCACACGAAAAGGGCCAACAGCATGCGGTGTTCCATTCAGTGGGTGCGATATCTAACAAACGAATAAAATGTTTTAAACGAAAAATTTTTACGATTGTTACAATCAATGAATACGAGTATTGATTTCATAAGCAATCGAGTAATTGGAAACTAACTCCAAATATCCGAATGAAATTTTCAAAAAAATCATAAAAATTCGGAACCTTTAATATTGTTACATAAAATATTATTTTTATTTAATTTTTCATTAGAAAATGAATAACACAATCTTTGGGATACTAGCATGAGCCATTCTTGATATATTGTACATTTTTCAAATAAATTTTAAAAAATACATACAACTAAAACTGTGCTAACTATCGTGAAATATGTTCCCTTTCCATATGCAATATTAAATAACAACTGTGTTAGCATCATTTTGGTAGGTATCATGCACGAGAGGAGACACTTTTTTCCAATAGTTTTGTATTTTGATATCAAACATCAAATGTAATTTATTCTTTGCTTTGTAATGCTTGTCAATAAATTAACAAATATCGTCAACTTGACAGTTTATTTAAAACGTTGCCGAATTGGCAAAAATAGCACTAAATTAATAAAAATTACGCCAAATTGTTGAATATTCAATATCTAGGAAAATGAAGTTTAATTAATTTGATAATCCCTGTCCTTTGGAGAAATTAATATTCTTGATTTAAGATATGTTGAGTTTCACGGTTATAATCGTTTAAAATACAAAATATATTGTTTAGCAGATAATAGCTATATTTCTAATTGCAGTGAAATTTGCGCAAAATAAAAGTTAATTTGTTTGAATAAATAAGTTGGTATCACGTTTGATTTCAAACAAATAAGATAAAGCACACAACTTTGATAGAAGGTCTTATATTACACTTCTTATAGACGTACAATATACTTCTATCGTTTCTATTTTGTACGTCTTATAAGAAGTGTAATAGAAGACCTCCTATCAAAGTTGTGTACTTAATCTTATTCATTTGGTTAAGCTGTGAAGGACGCAAAGTCGTTGACAAAGTATTTTTGACACCCCCACCCATTTTATTCGACCTTGGAAGAGAAACAAAAAGATTCAGCTCCGTTAGGTTCTGTCCCGTTGTCGATACTATAAGCATGCGCCTATGGCACTTTTTCTAGGGAGAAAACTCAAGAATGATATGTACAATATCGACTAGCTTGACACCTACATTTGGGACCTTGAATGTCCAGGGCAGCAGAAGTGCCTCCTAGACCTTCCCTATGGACGCCCATTGAAAAGGCTTTCTGTTTATACTATTAACCCCAGGTCATAACCTAACGGAGCCAAAGTTTTGATTTCCCTAAGGGTGAAAAATAGAATCTTTCCAGACCCCACAGAAGTATCCGTGAAGTCTTAAGCTTTACACACTTATAACCATCCGACCACTCACACAGTTGCTGCAAGCCCTTGGCTCAGACGAGTGGCCTGGGTGTTCAACACTTGTAGCCATGGATGTCCATAGGGACGTTCAAAGTCACAGATGTGGGTATCCAGCTAGTCGATATTGTACGTCTCATATATGAGTTTGATCTCTGGGAAATGTTCTATGGGCGCCCATAGGGGAGCGTGAGGGGACATTTTCCCTCCCGTGAACTTTTATGATCAGAAATGTAGGTATAAAGTTAGTAGATATTTGTTTGTCATCCTTGAGTTTGGCCATCCCAGGAATAAGTTTTATGGGCGCCCTTGAATCCTACTCTTTCGAAACATGGTCGACCATGGTTTTATGGTCGACCTCTCCTGCAGTTTCCACACTATATTTTGTCCGTGCTATATTTTTGACACACACACACACATACACACACACACACTCTCTCTCCCTTCCACCCGTTTTCTAATCATGGTAATTACATAACGATCTACCTAATTCCTTTTTTTTTCAGATTGCAGCTACATATAGAATTTCGTGATTGTATGTACTCTATTTTAAAATCGAATAATATCTTAATCACATTTATTACAAAATATTCTACTTATTTCTAATTTTTTACAGAATGTATCTACATAAATATTGTCATAGCGGTATGTGCATTCACACCTCATAGATACACGCACGCTGATGGAAGTATTTCTAAAAATATTCGAAATGTGTTCATGATCTCTTTAAGTGCATTTTTTCGCCTAAATTTCGAATAAAAAAATTATCCATGCACTTCCTCTATACAATAGCATTAGAGAATAATAAAAGTATTCTTTAATTTAGTCAATATTGGATTAATTTAATTATAATTTAACAGAAAATCTGATGTGGACAGCACATGATTTTCCTTATATAATGCATTGAATTTACTACTTTTACAGTAAAACGAAACAGATTATTTTTATAGTAGTTATTTATATTCTTTCCAAGATATTGCATTTTCGTCAATGAGTCGTCATTTTCCATGTCTTCATCATCAATGAGTCGTCGTTGATTTGGCGTCATTTTTATACATTTGACGGGTGTTTCGTTAATTTAGCAACATTTAAAAAGTCGCCAAGTTGGCGACATTCCTCCCAATTCGTCGCCCAAACCTCGCTAAGCGTTATGGACGAAGAAATATGTTATTCTTACAGCAGATAAATTACTATTGGCGTTCAAATGCAAAAGTATTACTCAAAGTATCTTTTTCCATGAATGGAACTAGCTAGATCCACGAGAATGATGTCACCAAATTTATTGCATGGTATTACATATGAAAAGTGAACATGTTTCTCAATAGGATTTTTTTATTTTTTATTTTAAATAACTTTTTGATATTTTTTTTAAATGTGCAATATCTCGAGATTGGTTCATCTTAGCGTTCTAAAATTTAAGGCAATCGTTTTCTAATGAAAAATTACATAAGAAATGTCTATTCGCGTAACTTTATTAGCGGGTTTGATTTTTTGAAGATTTTTTCAAAATTTCACGCGAAAATTTATGGGGATTCTGAACATTCGATTGCGGATAAAAACAATAGGCTTCCAGTGTTTATGGATTGTGATTGTGGTACCAAATTTCATTCAAATCGGTTCATTCGTTCGTCAGTTATCGTCTCCACAGACTCACTGACACAGACACCACTTCAAAAATGTTAGATTCGTGATCAGGGATGCTTGAAACGTGCTCTCCCATCGAAAACTCGAATTCGAATTTTCGACCCAGTCACAATATTTTCCTTATACATTATGTATATAAGGAAAGTAAAAATGCATTTTAAATGTGCCTATATTGCTTAATTGTGACTTCCGCTTCTTTAATATTGTCAATATTGAATTAATTTAATTATAATCTATGAGATAATACATTTAAATTGTGTCTATATTGCTAAATTGTAAATAATATATCCTATAAAAAGAGAAACAAAATTGCTGGGGGTAATTTTCTTGATGTAAAGGATACCTGGCTGCTATAATAATCTTGAGAGAGAAAGAGCGCTTTCTTTGCTCATCACGTTGGCGATAAAACGACGTTTGGCGTCTGATTTGAAAAGAGGGTTCTGCCGCTGGATACTATTTGGATTAACGCTGCACTGACCTGTGCTGATATACATTTGTTAAGTAAGATTCATGATATATTCTCAATATATTATAAATTTTACCTTTACTTGGGTTAACTCTGTTTTACTGATTATCGCCCCTATTGGGAAAATACTAATGAACAAATAGCTACTTCTTATCTTACAAGAAGCTAAGGTGTACTAAATGTCAACTTTCCTAGAGATCCGCTATAAATGAGACTGCTTTCGGCACCCATGTGTAGATTAACCCATTTATCAACCTTTAGTCTTGACAGAAAGCTGTACCTAGAAGTCATTGTGTGTGAAATACTGAGCCTTCGTTCGGTAGAAAACTGTCTAATACTAATTCTGAGTCATTTTTGTAAGAAGTATTCAAGTATTATATAGGTTAGCTTATATGTTAACTTAAAACAAATGAATTTATAAATTGCTTGCAAAAAGCCGGGCTTTGAATGAACTCACGCATGGGAAATAAAGAGCTGGGATATATGTTTCAAAATGATTTAGTCTATTATTTGCATCATAAATTAGAATTAATCACTTCACAAACTAAAATATTGGGAAGTTATTATACACACACACACACACACACACACACACACATATATATATATATATATATATATATATATATATATATATATATATATATATATATATATATATATATATATATATATATATATATATATATATATACAGGGTATCCAGAAATTTCCGGAACGGCGCAATATCTCGAGAAATATGCTTCGGATAAAAAACTAAAAATACACGTATTCAATATTTTTAGAAAAGCTATGCAATGATAGAAAAATTAACCCCCTCCCCCGTCCAGGGGAGAGAGGGGTCGGGCAACTTTGAAATATTCAATGGGAACCCCCCATTTTTTATTGCAGATTTTGATGCTCCAGAAAAAATTTCATACATTTGACCTACGATTTTTGATTTTTGCTCAAACAATCGGCGCTATATTCGAGAAAAACGGAAGTGGAGCACAAACGTTTAAAATTGGGAATATGTCGGGAAATACACTTCGGATAGGAAAATAAAAAAATACGTGTTCAATATTTTCAAAAAAACTATGCAATGATGCTAAAATTGACCCCCTCTCCCCTTTAACCACTCACTTCAGCGACAACCGTTGGCTTCAGTTTAAAAAAACGGTTCAAAAGTACTTTTAGCACTAACCGAGAACAACGATGTGGACGTAGTAGTTTTCTGTTCCCTTCGGGGTGCTTGATTAACATGAGTCTCCTTGCCTTTCATGATCAGGGTGCTTTTTTCTGTAGCTTTTAAACGTTAGTGCCCCACTTCCGTTTTTGCCGATTATAGCGTCGTTTGTGGGAGCAGAAATCAAAAATCGTAGGTCAAATGTATGTAATTTTTTCTGGAGAATCCAAATCTGCAATAAAAAATAGGGGGTTCCATTGAAGTTGCTCCACCCCCTCCCTATCAATGCCTAAATTTTGGTATCATTGGATAGCTTTTTCCGGAACTTTCTGGACACTATATATATATATATATATATATATATATATATATATATATAACACAATAAGTAGAAATAGAAAAAAGAAAAATATTATAATCATAGACCTTCACGTAAATACAGAGGTGGAAGAAAGCATAAAATTAATTTTGAAAAAACTGTAGAAAATATAATGAATTTTACTCAAACACACAAGAATAATCACAGTTTATCGAATAACTGGATAAAAAACTTGGTATTAGGTTTCAGAAATCATTACATCAAAAGGATTTGGAAGTATTGTAATGACGATACGTTTTACGTTTCATGTGGTCTGGTAGATGAAAAGCTGGATGTTTTATAGGATTACATAAAGTTGAGAGCTAAAATTTTAAATATTAATCTGGGTGAAAATATACCGAAAAAAACGAATTATGAATTCATGGTTATAAATTATAAGAACAGAAATTTTGATAAAATGGGTTTATCACGTATTTTGAGTGGGCATGTTTTTAAATTTTCTATTAATGAGGTGAAAGTTAAAGTAGCATATAAATATGCATTTCTTTTGGGAAGAAAATTATACAATTACAAATGTGTATGTAAAAAAGTTATGAAGTCAGAACAAACTTGCCCTTGTCAAAAATATCCGGCTTTTATAAACATTAATTTGGGTCATATTGTAACCGGTGATCTAAATCTGTTGGATGATTACAATTTGAAACACACTGTTACATTGGGTACTAAATACAGATCCGAAGATTTTCGTGATATTGTAGAAGGTATCGTAAATGACATTGAAATGTTTATATATAAATGTGCAGTAAAATACAGCCTACCGTCTCAAGTATTTGATGAATGGAAATCTTGTTTAACACAAAGTATACGGTTTGAATATGGAGTTTTGGAAAAACACGCTAAATATGGGAAATACAGTATAAAAAATTTGGATAAATTGCAACAGGATTTTGTTATAACATATGTGGATAAAGTTACTTCTAATTATGCTTTCTCTTGCCAACAATTTTACAATAAAAACTAATTGAATGTTACCTTGATATTAATGCATATACAAAACTCAATCAGTCTAAAACAGAAATCGAAAATCGTATCAAGGCTAAATATAAAATTTTGAGTTGCAACCTAAATCCCATCAAATTCCCATATATAACTCTTATACCTAAACTTCATAAAAACCCCATTAAATTTAGACCAGTTACTAATGGTTTTAAAACATACTTAACTGTTGCAAATACAAGATTATTAAAACTTCTAAAAAATATATTGAAAAAAATAAAAAATTCTGGTGTATTTTTCATTAATAATAGTAGTGAAGTAATTGAAAAACTTAAAGACATATCTGACGATTTACAGTATAGGAGTTGTGATTTCAATGACCTTTTTTGCAATATAGATATAAATGATCTGTTTCACATATTGATGGAGATGTATGATAAGTATGAGATGCAAAATCTCATTAAACAACATATATACAAATGTCTAATCGAAATGGTCTTGTTTGAAACTGTGCTTTATGATGGAACTGATTTCTACAGACAGCGTAATGGAATTCCGATGGGGGGTGCTTGTTCATCTATTCTGGCTGATACATACTTGAACAAATACGAGGAGGGAACTCATATTTTAAACGAGATTGTATACATACGTTATGGGGATGACATATTATATGCATGCTACGATGACCGGGATCACTTAGATTTTACTTTTTTTCCTTCAAATTTGACATTAACAGAAACTTCCCGTAACATTGATAATAGTATTAATTTTTTAGATTTAACATTATATAAACGTTCTAATGGTAAAGTAGGTTTTAAATTATATGATAAAAGAAAAGCATTTAATTTTAAAATAAATTACATTATTAATTGGCATTCTTGTCTGAATAGAAATGTTTTTAGGAACATTATTATAAATTTTTTAACAAGAAGCAAACGTTTAAATATCAGTGTTGAAAATCGTTATATAAGTGATCTCGGCTATCTAAAAGAAGCAATCGAAATGGGTTACCCTCTACGTTTTCACTGTGACATTTTATGCAAATTTTACGGCATAACCGTAACTGTGTGTTACGACTTGTATTTGAGTGGAAGAGAACTTTCAGTCTGAGATGGTAATGAACAGCGGCTGCATTGTGGAGGTCATGGTTGACTGTCTGAGGGAGATCATTTTGTACACAGTAAGAGTCTTTTGCGTTTCGGTGAGGTGTATGCATGGCTTGTTTTTCTTGATATATTAGTATTGGATGTAAGTCATTTTTATAGTATTTTGTGTTTCTGTTTGGATGTAGTAAAGCTCGTAGTTATAGTATAGGTGTAGGGACTTCAACTTTTTTCTTTTTTACATTTAAAGTTTTAGTATATGTACTTGGTTGGCGACATTGTATCCGCTTCCGGGAGTGTCGTCATGACATAAAGCTGGCTAAACCGGGAAGTGGGGGTCACAATCCCCCACGGCGAAATTTTGATACAATGTTATTCTTCTTTTTTCTATTTCTACTTATTGTGTTGTATAGAAATGTACTTGTTTGAGCAGCTTGGCGCCTTTGGGTATATTTTCAGTTGTTAGTTTTAGATGAGATAAATGTTATATTTATATGTATATATATATATATATATGTGCATATATATATATATATATATATATATATATATATATATATATATATATATATATATATATATATATATATATATATATATATGTCTGTGTAATAAGACTAAGTTACTGAGATAGTCCTCTGGTTAATTTTCAAAAGATTACACTTTTCAAATTTGTATACGACTACTTCAATAAATTTGGTCAATCTGAAAATTTTTATTTTTAAAGCAACAAGATTATTAAAAATGCCCACATATCTGTATCTTTGAAATTGAACTAGTTATATTTAACTGAAAACTGAATATTGTGAATGGGGACTATATATCAAATTAGAAATGTAAATTTGTGACATATCACAAAAAAGATAAAACTGGATGATAATACATAGGATACCCAACTGCGTAGTGAGTACCACTGCTTTATACGATATCTGTCTGTGTAATGATTTGTTTAGATGCATTAGTGATAAAACATTTTGACACATATTAACGTATTTTTGATCTAAACAGTTTCCATCGTGAATTTGTTTGTGATCCCTATTTTCACTGATGAAAGGGCCTGGCATAAGTCAGATTTCTTTCTTTATCATAATTCAGTTGATTTTAAAGATACAGATATGCGGATTTTTTTAATGATCTTGTTGCATTAAATAAAAAATTTTCTGATTGACCAAATTTGTCTCAAGGGGCCGTATAAAAATTTAAAATGTGTAACTTTTTGAAAATTATGGGGATGACTATTTCATTAACTTTGTCTTATTTACTACCTTAATTTCAACATTTTTGCAATTTACATTGCCCACTTATCAAACTTTTTTTTGGCAGAAAGCTCTACATAAAAGTCATTAGGCATGAAAGACTGCATCTCAGTTTTGTCGAAAACAGTCTAATACTGAGCAATTTTTCAAAGTTATTTTTGTAATTATTGTAATTATTGAGGTGTTATATTGGTTTGTTCATATATTAATACTTAGAACAAAGAATATAAATTGCCAGCAAAAAAATGACTTTGAGTTGACTCAGGTATGCGAGTTTTGAAAGAATTCAAATTAAAACTTAATTTAACAACTAATTATGACTTTGGAAATATAAAAAAATATTTTCAATATTTTGGGAATCCTAGTAAGAGCATATAGGTATTTACTTTAGAATCTGAATATTAAATTAAACAACTTAGTATACAAAATAATAATGAAATCACGTAAACACATATATATCGCAAAACATATATTTAATAAGCATGTGCACGTTTAAATCACAAGGCATGAAAATGCACATGCTTCGATTAGCTGTTTAATAATTGCTGTTTACTTGTTACTTGTATGAAGGGTAGTCAGTTACTTGTACATGCGCTGTTTAAAAATGGGCTTTTCGTCCTGGTACAGTTCATTTCAATAATTGAAATTGCGATTCTGCAAATATGCGTGTAATTTTACGCATGTATCATGTTCTTACCAATTGCAATTTACGATTAAAATAAATAACAAAATACAGGCAAATCTTGATTTCGCTTTATTAGGAATGGAGAATGAACTTAGTTTTTTTCTTATCTATAAGGTTTCTTATCTAAGAAGGTTATCCGTCATATGAGGGGATTAAAATCTTGGAAAGTATTGCATCCCATTCAGCGATATGTTTGTTAATTTGGTGACATTTTTATCAATTTGCGACATTTTTATCAATTTGGAAATATTTAAAAAATAGTCAAGATTGCGACATCCCGCCAAATATTTCGCTAAGTATTACGGACGAGCGGGGAAATGGGTTATTCATGTAGTCGTTTGTTATGCTATTTCCAAGATATTGAATTTTCATCATGTAATCGTCATTTCCATTGATTTAGAGTCAATTTTATCAATTTGGCGACATTTTCGTCAATTTAGCAGCATTTTAAAATACTCGTCAAATTGGGGGAATGCCATCAAAATTCATCGCCAGAATTTCTCCAAGCGTTACAGATAGAGAAATAGGTTCTTATAGCAGATTTTTTGTTTCTTCCAAGAAATTGAATTTTCATCAATTGGTCGTCATTTTTACCAATTTGGTTACATTTTTATCACAACTTTATACATTTATATCACATACATTTGGCGACATTTCCGTCAAAATCGCCAATTTCGACTCCAAAAGACAGAAATACATAGATACATACTCAGAGGTACATAGATACATACTCTAAGATACATAGATACATGCTCAGAGATAGGTAGATGGACCGACAGATAAATCAAGGTATTTATATTATAAATAAAATGCTACTTTTCCATTGCTGATACTTCTACTTCCATTGCTGATACTTATACTTCCATTGCTGATACTTATATTTCCATTGCTGATCCTTCTACTTCCATTGCTGATACTTCTACTTCCATTGCTGATACTTATACGTCCATTGCAGATTTTTCTATAGTACTTTCGTTTCCTTGTAAGATTTTTATGTAGAATACACTTTTGTACCTAGTAATCGGAACTAAATAAAAATTCCTAAAATAATTGAGACACTTGTGTGTGGCAAAAAGTCAAATTGAGTAACATTTAAAAGTGAATCATATGTATTGCTTATTTATAAATTAAAAGTCAATTATTTTCCCTTGTGCTTAAAGTACGAGATAACAACGAACACACGTACGTGGCCTCATTAGGTAGAAATTCACTTCCTCCGTGAGTGAAAATGGACTCAGTGGGTAGAACAAATAGTTCAGAAAAAGGGTTTTCTCTGTAATGGGTAAGCATGTTCAGTTCATTAAAAAATGTAAGATATGGATTGGTAAGCAAATTTATAATTAATAAACGGATGGGTTGAGGACATTATTTCTTCTGAAGTAATCTGTGATATAGCATTAAGGATATGCTGTCAAATTATATACCTTGAATGGCACATCAATTTGTTTTAATCTTAATATAAATGCCGGAGACATTTGAAATCAACGAAATGTATATTTTTTAAAAGTTATTCAAATTTGTCTAGTACTCGTATGTATTCCGTTGATTGATTGATTTTTTTTTTATCTTTTCGATGGTGTCAAGATAGAAACTGTGTGATAATATTTTAGATCGTTAAGGAACACGTGTGTGTGAAAATCGTCCTCAAACATAAAACAAGTATACAACTAATTCGAGATTAATATTATAAACTCGACGCACACCTTTTCGGTTCCTGAAGTTCAAGTATACCATAGACTTACGAAACTTACATGTACCGCTACTGGCCACACACACACAAGCACATATTGGCATACACATGCACACACACAAACATCACTTCGAAAGCGTTTGAATCATGTACAGACACACACGTGGTGCGTGTATCTCAAGGTGTCCTCCTTTATTATGTAAGAAAGATTCATTATATAATGTCGATGCGTGGGTTTTTGCCACACGTCCGATCAGGACGCAAGTATTATTAATTTTCCCATTAAAGTCAACTTCGACATTGGCCGTGTTGAATATAAACATATATAAATCATTTCTAAAATAGAAGTGGATAATGAGGACAGCGCATATAATATAAAGCAATAACAAATTTATTTACAAATGATTAAAATAAAAAGAAAATAATCCATTGACATTCTAACTTAAACATGCTTATTCTCCATATCATCCTCGCAGAGTTATTCTAATTAACACAACATTAGTGGTATTTACATCTAATCTCATTGCAATAATATTTGTTCCGTTCCACATGAACGTCTCTCAAAATTACACATATTTAAAACATATAATTAAATTCGATCACGATTAAATTTCAGTAAGATTAAAGTCAATTCGTACCCAAACATATACTGCCTTAAAATATAGTTAAAAAATTTACATACGGAACAATAATCTCAAATATGAAGGCTAATCAAATGTCGAGAAAGAGATAGAATGTGGCTACCAAAATGTATGTAAAAGACATGCATGGCGTACCTCGATACTTCGTTATGTGGCCCGTCGTCGGGTCAGGAGGCGTCGAGTGCCCATAATCTCTGCAGTTGTTTTAGGACACTTCGCTTTCCGAATTCACAAAATCATGTGTAGTCACTTCTCTCAAAAACTGACTCTCTCTCGAAGACCTGACAATTGTTGCCTCCTACAAAACTACGCTCCTGGTTGTAATTGGGCTGACACTGTAGCCACTGGTATTTTCATTGGACGGCATAGGGTTACATATCTGTTATTGGGTTCTGTCATCTCGGGGGTTTAGTCAGCACTCAAGAATTAATATGTGTCATCTTGCCGAAAATTCTCACGACCTCGGGCGCACGTGTGACCAGTGGCGGTCAAGAGGTCGCCTCTTTCGAAGGCACCCCACTGTGAGCCACTCTGTATTTGAGACGTCTCCGTAAACTAAAACGAAAAAGCGTTGTTGTCACTTCCTTTGCAGGTGTCCTGAGAAAACATATATTTATTGTAAAAGTAATACATTGACCATCTTTATAGGTTGCGATCCATCCGAAACTTACGATGTTACATATTTACCATGTAACAAATGTGTTGGGACAGAAGAGGTAGCCCGACGAGTTGATTTATCGTTCATTGAAAGTTTGAACGTTACACATGAACTAAATAATAAGTTGTATAAAAGATCAGTTATAAGCTATCATCATTTATAATGTACTGTACTTTACCTAATCTGAGTCGCATACAAGGTATTTTACAATCACACTGGATACATACAAATTTTGCTACTGATAGGCACACAGAAATTTATAAACTAAGTGTTTCAAGTGAAGAAATACTCAAGCATCGTAATTCCAACAAAGCCCATAATACCCATATACACATACTATTCATTTCCTCGCATGGATTGCAAGTACGAGATGGCTAGTGTATGTAACACCTATACACTAATAACTCTCCGGCGATTCAAACAGCTGCTTACCTTATGGGTGGATTACTCGAGTCTTCTGGGCCCTTAACACTAATAGCTCTGAATTGTAAACACCGTTTCCCAATTAAGCATACGAATGACGCATTTTATAGTTTCATTGACAGGGAAATTGCAGTATAATATATAATATTTCATCTTAATTCATTGTACTTTACCTCATTTTTCTATGTTTTTAGATATTTCAATATAAAAATCATTTAATTATTCTGTTCCATGGCAAATATGGAACATTGTGAATTGTGGAGGGCGAGCAAACTCTAAAGATGGTCCCTGTGCTACTCCTACAATACTTATACATTTCCCTTGGTCAACGCCTGCAAAAGGGTGAACAAGCAATGTTTCTGCGAAATATGGACAGAAATGGCTCAGTTACAGAGGGGCTCACAGCAGGGCGCTTTTGGGGAGAGCTGACCCATTGACCGTTTTCGGCCGCACGTGCGCCAGGAAAGTTTAAATAAATATATTCAATTATAAATAATGGTAATTTTAAATAAATTGTGCATTATAAACAGACAGAATTCTAAATAAATATTGCATTATAAATAGAGGAAATTTTAGATAAATATAACATAAATATATCATTTAAGGAAATTGGGTGATACGAAATAAAGAGTAATATGAAATAAAAAATGAATTGAAGTAAAACTTTAACGGGAACACTTTGCGACATTTTAAGTATTATAACGGAGTGATTTTGATGAAAAACGAAATAAATAAATAAAATATATAGGAATGGATATGGCGAAAAATTACTTTTATGATAATAACAAGAATTTAAATATAAGAATAAAGGAAAATTACATTAAAATCAATAAGCGGATAGTAATGACACAGAATTTGAATAAAGTAAATAAAGGTTTAAAAAATAAATAAATAAATAATCTTGGGTTACGGAAGGAAATGAATAAAGATGAAAAGTCAAATTTCAATTCAGAAACGAAACAGTGGCGTGTACAGAAATCATGATTGGGCACCGGTAGAGTTTATTTCATTATAGAAGGGAATATATATATATTATTTTAATAAACATAAATGCCCAAAGGAGAATGAGGATAACATGCAATTATTTTAGCATAAGGGATAGCAATGGATAGGAATTGGTGATACAATAAGGAAACATATGTAAAAATTTAAAAATACTGAAATACTAATATAATAATTTTTTTTTTGTAAAGTTAAAAATTAAACTTTGGGGAATAGCTATGCGTTTTTGAGTGAAACTAGGGGGACTGATCAACCATCCTAGCCGTACTTACATTACACATTGGCTTAAACCACGGAAAAGGCTCCATGTAAATTTAGCCACACGCGATATACGTTAAAGGTCATTTTCCTCCCTTAAGTTTTAAAAGATAATGGCTGAAGAAGAATACTTACCCCTTTCCTCTGGGTACGCACCAATGTTATCCACAGACACAAATAAACAATTTCTTCTTTTTTCTCTTCATAACACAGCGTAGCTGTACAATAAACACGCATCTTTATACAACCAACACGCGGGACATGCGGGAACTCAAATAAACGGGGACCACAGCTCTAAGGACACGAATTTCGGTCAGGTTTTCTCCAAACAGAATGGGACATAGACTTCACACGTTGCGACCCTTACCCTCCTCCGAGACTTTGACAGAAATGGATTAAGTATAGATACTCTGGAGTGTTTGAAAGTAAAAAAAAAAAGAAAACTGGTGGATTACAAGAAATGAATTAAAGAGAAAATTTTGCAAGAAGTTTATGATAGGAAGGGTAAGAGAATTATGAATTTTATTAGGAAATGGTTTATTAAAGGGAACATTTGCAAGGAGTTTATGATAAAATGAAGGGTAAGAGAATTATGGATTTTATTAGGAAATGGTTTATTAAAGGAAAATACAAAACGCTAAGGCGAGATTCAGAATACAGAATTATGGGTTATGTATATAAGGGATATGTATAAAGGAAAGTCAATTAATAATCTGAAGAAAATTTTGTTTATTGTGTTTATACAAATTATGAGTTTTATTTCGAAATGGTTTATTAAAGGGAAAATTTGCGAGGAGTTTATGACAAAAAGAAGGGTAAGAGAATTATGAATTTTATTAGGAAGTGGTTTATTAAAGGAAAATACAAAACGCTAAGGCGAGATTCAGAATACAGAACTTTGGATTATGTATATAAGGGATATGTATAAAGGAAAGTTAATTAATAATCTGAAGAAAATTTTGTTTATGGTGTTTGTACAAATTATGAATTTATTAGGAAATGTAATATGCCATGATAATTCGTGATATTGACAAAAAATTTGTTTGTTTGTTTTTATTTGCTTTTTAAATGAGAAGGTATAATGTATTTAAAAATATTAGTAAATCGGTTAAACAGTAAGAAATTTTTGTGGGTAACATAAATGTTGATAAAAATGAAGAAAGAGAATTAGAGTAAAAAAATAATGGGAGAATAATGTTCACTTTGCAGGACTAGAGAATGGATAAAAATTATACATAACAGTGAAATAGGAGAAAATACTGTATTTTGAATATTAAAGAATGGGGAATAAAGAAGGAATTAGTTTTTGTTAAAAAAATATCAAGGATTTAATGTTAAATAGGTATTGTGAATTCGAAAGAGAGAATTTGTGTCATCAGACTGTATGTATATGTATGCATTGGTATCGACAGAAAGTGGGTGCCTTAATTAAGAATGTTCCATACGTTTACATGATTACTCAGAAATAATGCAGTGGTGTGTGCTAATTCTTGATCTCCACATTACTACTTTTCACATGTTTGCTTGACAGCGAGGAGAGACAGTGATGTGTTTTTCACAAAAACTTCCATTTTCCACATATTTACTTCACAACGAGAGGTGATGCAGTAACGTGATCCATATACAGAATTCCAGGCTTTCAATTTTCACACTTCCAGAACGCTGAGATGATGCAGTGGCGTGCTTTCCACATAAACTTTCAAAGTCCACAATTTTCGCACTTCCATGACACTGAGATGATGCAGTGGCGTGCTTTCCACATAAACTTTCAAAGTCCACAATTTTTGCACTTCCATTTTCGACATGTTTACTTCAGAGCGAGAGGTGATGCAGTAACGTGATCCATATATAGAATTCCAGGCTTTCAATTTTCACACTTCCAGGACGCTGAGATGATGCAGTGGCGTGCTTTCCAAATAAACTTCCAAAGTCCACAATTTTTTCACTTCCATGACAGTGAGATGATGCAGTGACGTGTTTTCTACGTAAACTTTCATTATACACATGTTTACTTCACAGCGAAAGTACGCAGTGATATGCTCCATCTGCAGAACTCAAAGTTCTCGATTTTTTTCGCACTTATCATGACACTGAAATAGAAGACAGTGGCGTGTTATAGCCACAGACCCTCCAGTACAATTTTTCGTAAAAAAACTTTTTGAGACTTTATACAAACTTTGAACTATTTATATATCATTGACATTTCTTCAACTTTTGGACAGCCAATTTATTGGACTTAGAATCTATATATAACAAATAGACATTTCGGACAGAATTTTTTTTATACTTTCTTTTTCCAAGATTTTGATGGCATTGTTGGGCGTCATGATATTATTGTGTTATATATATATATATGTGTGTGTGTGTAAATACAGTTACAGGTTTTTTGGTGGATACTGGACCGCCTCACGCCTCAAACTTCAGGGAAGGGTGTGAACATTCCATGGCAAATATGGAAGATTGTGAATTGTGGAGGGAGTGCAAACTCTAAACATGGTCCCTGCGCTATTCCTACAATACTTATACATTTCCCTTGGTCAACACCTGCAAAAGGGTGAACAAGCAATGTTTCTGCGAAATATGGACAGAAATGGCTCAGTTACAGAAGGGCTCACAGCAGGGCGCTTTTGGGGAGAGCTGACCCATTGACCGTTTTCGACCGCACGTGCGCCCGGGTACGTGGGAACTTTGGCCCAGCTGTAAAACATTAATTCATGGGTGCTCACCAACCCTCTGTCATCACAGCACCCAAAAACTGGATGTAATCCTGTGGTATCCAATCAAAATACCAGGGGCTTCAGTTGGGGGAGCCAACGATAGACCTGGGGTTTAATTGTGTAAGAGGTGATATTTTTTCGGGTGTTCGAGAGGGAGTGAGATTTTGAAAAAATAGCGAGAATTGATTTTGTGTTTTTGGAGAGAAGGGTCTCCCAAACATGACTGCAGAGATGACGGTCAACTGATGATTCCTCGCCCGAGGACCCCGCACCCGATGACGGTTCAACGAAATATTGAAGGTACGCAATGCATGTCCTTTACACTCAGTCTGTTGACGCTATGTTACTGCTCTCTCTCTCTCTCTCGACATCGTACTCGCTTTTACACTTAAGTAAAGTAATCAGAGTGGAAATTGTTTTAATTGTATTTTGATAGACACTTAAAATTATTACGAATGTGATTTTATATTATAACCTTAAATGAAGGAGTTTAATTGTATACCCTAAATGTTCATAATTATGAGAAATGTGCATATGGTACGTAACAATTATTGTCACAATGGAAATACACGTGAATGTCAACACGAATATTAATGGGGAATAATTATGGTTCAGTGAGAGTGCCAATTAAATCAATTAAATATGGTCTTATTACTTTTAATTTTTTTATTGTGAATAAATATGGTATTGTAGTTTTGTTCACTGTCCTCATTTCTAATTAATATCTTATTGATTTATTATATGTATTTTTATTCGACACGGCCAATGTCGGTGATTGCTTCAATGGGTGATAATAATAAGAATGATTTTTTGCGTCTGACCGGACGTGTGGTGAAAATCCACTCAACATATACCATTGACTTTCAATAGTTTGATTTAAAGAATAACCAATGGACAATTTTGGTGTTTAAAACCGTATCTCATGTTACCAGAGTTACCACTAAGGAATAACATTTTGTAAATAAATCCAATGATAAAACTTATTTAAAGTCGTCTGCTATAGCTCTCATTAAAAGTATATCAAAAAATCTGATGTGGGCAACACATGACTTTCCTTATATAATGTAACTATAAATTTGTATAATATTTATAAAATTAAATAACTATAAGTTTACTATTTTTATAGTAAAAAAATAGGTTTTTCTTATAGTAGATACTAATATTCTTTCCAAGACATTGAATTTTCGACAATTAGTCGTCATTTTCATTAATTTAGCGTCAGTTTTATCCATTTGGCGAGATTTTCGTTAATTTGGCAACATTTAAAAAAAATCGCCAAGTTGGCGACATTCCGCCAAATTCGTCGCCAAAATCTCGCCAAGCGTTATGAACTAAGAAATAAGTTATTCGTACAGCAGATAAATGACTACTGGCGTTCAAATACAAAAGTATTACTCAGAATATCTTTTTTCATGAATGGAACGAGATAGATCCACGAGAATGATGTCACCCAATTTATCGCATGGTATTACATATGAAAAGTGAACTTGTTTATCAATAGGACATATATATATTTTTTTATATGACTTTTTGATATTTTTTTTGAAAAATGAACAATATCTCGAGAACGATTCGTGTTAGCATTCTAAAATTTATGTCAATCGTTTTCTAATGAAAAATTACATAAGAAATGTCTATTTACGTAACTTTATTTGTGGTTTTGATTTTTTGACGAATTTTTCAAAATTTCATTCGAAAATTTAGGGGGGTTCTGAACATTCGATTGCGTATAAAAACAATAGGCTTCCAGTGTTTACGGATTGTGATTTGTGTTCCAAATTTGGTTCAAATCAGTCCATTCGTTCGTCAGTTATCGTCTCCACAGACCCACTGACACACACACACACACACACACACACACACATACACACACACAGACATCACTTCAAAAATGTTTGATTCGTGATCACGGATGCTTGAAACGTGCTCTCCCGTCGAAAACTCGAATTCGAATTTTCGACCCCGTCACAATACTTTCCTTATACATTATGTATATAAGGAAAGTAAAAATCTGATGTGGGCAACACATGACTCTCATATAATGCAATGAATTTACTACTTTTACGGTAAAAAATAGGTTTTTCTTATAATAGATAATTATATTGTTTACAAGGTATGGAATTTCCGACAACAAGTCGTCATTTTTATTGATTTAGCGTTATTTTGATCCATTTGGCGAGATTTTCGCTAATTTGGCAAGATTTACAAAAGTCGCTCTGTTGGCGACATTTCGCCAAATTCGCTGCCAAAATCTCGCCAAGCATTATGGATAGAGAAATAAGCTATTCTTATAGCAGATATATGACTATTGACGCTCACATACAAACGTATTACTCAAAGTAGATTTTCTCATGAATGGAACGAGATAAATCCACGAGAATAATATCACCAAATTTATAGCATAATATTAAATATAAAAAGTGAACATGTTTTTTAACAGTTTTTTTTTTCTAATTTATGGGATTTTCTGATATATTTATTTGGAAAATGTGCAATATCTCTAGAACGGTTCATGCTAGAGTTCTAAAGTTTTTGTCAAATATTTTCTAAGGAAAAATTACATAAAAATATCTATTTGCCTAACTTCATTAAATGTTTTGATTTTTGACGCTCCATTCGTTCGTGAGATATCGTCTCTACAGACTCATTAACATACACACACACACACATAGACATCACCTCAAAAATATTTCATTCGTGATTAGGGATACTTGAAACGTGCTCTCCAGCCGAAAACACGAATTCATATTTTCGACCCCGTCTCAATACTTTCCAAGTAATTAGTTGATTGTACACCGATAGAGTTTTATAAGAAAATTTAGAATATTTTGCACTTCTTTTTTCGGGGGTGGGGGTGGGACGTACTCAAAATGTTCGCATTTTATAGTTCAATTGACAGGAAAATTGCAGTATGTTATATAATATTTCATCTTCCTTCACCTTACTTTGCCTCATTTTTCTTACGTTTTTAGATATTTCAATATTAAAATCAAATAATTATAACATTAATTTTCAATAGTTTGATTTGAAGAATAACCAACACACAATTTTAACATTTTTACCAGAGTTACCACAATGGAATAAAAATTTGTAAATAAATTCAATGATAAAATATATTTAAAGGCGTCTGCTGTAGATCTCATTAAAAGTATATCAAAATTAGTCGATTGTACACCAATAGATTTATATAAGAAAATTAAGAGCATATTTTTAATTTTGGGGGGAGGGGGGCGAACACAAAAATTTACAGATTTTCTATCTGTAGCTTTCTTTTACATTCATGTATTTAAAGTAATGCAAAAAAATACACTTATTTTGCGTATTACAAATAATCCACTTAATGTAATACGCTTCTTTACCCGTTATTGTCTGAGATGGATAGAATGAATTTCTCATAGGTATTATTTATTCGATATAATACCAAAGTAGTTTGAAAAAAACTATATATATATATATTTATATATATATAATATTTCTTATATTTTGAATTCAAAATCTGTAAGAGTTATACTCTATCAGAATATAAATGTGAATGGATTTTTTATACAATATGAAAACTGAATATTTCATTAGATGCTTATTTATAACTGAAGAATATAGACATCAAGCATAAATCATGCGCAGGCATGTTTTGGACACCCTGCATGTTAGGGGAAATGTGTATATTATTCATTTTTCGAAAGTATGAATCTTTTATTTCGAAAGTTGTTTAATGGAAGGATGAAATTGATGTTTGAAGAATATATAAAGTATCCACTATATGTAGAAATGAAATTGTTTATACTAGCTTTTATGATGCAAAAATGTATCTCCTTCGAATTATTCCATTCACATTCTCAGTAATTCTTGTAGAATATGACGTATAGATAATATGTTTTTGATATGTGCAATAGAGTATGAGTGATTTAGGAATATATTATGTTGTTAAAATATTTAAAATCATTTAAGAAATACGCAAAATTAGCAAATATTAGCCAATGTTATATTTTAATTATAATGTTAAAGGTGCTGCATGCTGGTATTATGTGATGCTTTTGAGTACAGAATGTAAACACGTATGGTAACAAATCTATATAAATGAAATTGAAAATACGTCTGTGTGTTTATTTGTGCATATATTGTGTTTTCATTTAAATAATAAAGTTGAAATTGATAAATATGTTGCCAAACAGCTAACCATGTGGAAGAATTGATGAAAATATTGTCAAATTGATAAAAATATCGCCAAATTCATAAAAATGATGCAAATCAATGGAATTAATTTATTTTTGAAAGGTTTGAAAGATGATGTTTCGGTAGTTTTGACTGTCAGTCCAATCATCCTACTTGATAACAAATTTAGCAAATTTTTGAAAGTTGGCCAAATTGCTCAGTTATCGCCAAATTAACGAAAATATCGAGAACTCGATATAACTGTTATCAAATTGATAAAAATGACACTAAATCAATGTCATTAACTGCGTTTTGAAATATGATAGTATTGCAATGTACTATTCCTCAAGAAACTACCCGCACGCTTATTGCAACTGTACTCCGAAGGCTTGCTGCTTGTATCGTCGCAGGAGTTGGTCCTACTGCCTACAGATCATCATCTCTATGACATTACTGTAATGCATCGTCTTTCTGGAATTAATATCACCTATTTATATATGCCGCCTATGTCTGTGTTAGGCAGTATATATATATATATATATATATATATATATATATATATATATATATATATATATATAAACAAAGAGTAAAATATTTATATTTTGAGTACGAATATGGTATGTCCTTTGACAGGATAAAATGACTTATTATATAATTGCTAGCTGATTATTTATTTAAATTATCAAATATTCAAACATATATGCAGGACACTATTCAGACTTTTTGTTCACAAACGCAAAATGTATTTTCGGTTGCAGAAAGAGCAATGCATTTTGTTAGACTCTTTCAACGCACCTGTGAAAGTAAACATCTTAAAAGCAGACAAGAATAGGGTAAACACTGTATTATATATTCCGATCACGTTGCTTTCTTATTCATCGAATCTCCCAACATTATAAAAGTTGAAAAGTTTTTCAGCAGAAAAATGTCGTGATTTAGTTCGTTCTGAAATGTGACATAGGTAACAATCTACTAAGAAATATATTATTATTTCTTCTTACATATATATTTTTTAAAAATGTGTTATTAATAAACTTTGCTTTATTCTCTTATTTTACTAGTATTAATGCTGTATTTATTTTCTCATGCTGTAATGTAATTATACCCATTATGTTTTGAGTGTAGGTCACAGTGTTTGATAATTTAATGGAAAGTAAAAATATTCAAAGTTATCATTATGTATTAAAAAATCCTCCCATTATTTTAAACTGTCTTACAAAACAGATGGCTAAAGGTACATTTCTGAAATTTTACATATAGTTTAATACCGGCCGTCCAACTAGTTACTCTAAGTCCTCTGGACGAGTCGGACGGTCTGGGTCTTCCACATATAGTTTAATAAGAACCCGTTAATGTGTTACGAACCCACATATTTAACGTGCCCGTCCTCAACATGAACACAGGGACAGTTGTTGTACAGCCGGGCATCGATCTCGGATTGTTTGAGTGCAGTCCCCGCGTGTTAGCCACTGGACGTCCCAATTAGCAAGAGGAGCGTCATATTTCCCTTTAGGCATTAGTTAATGACATTCTAATTAATAACATTTTTTATTCCCATTATGGCCAAATATTTGATGGATCGAGCCTTCTCTGTATTTGACTGCGAATGCAGAAACTTCACAAAAATCGCTGAAGATCATGATTTTTGTATCTTATAAGTAGAATATTTGTTAACTATTGTCTTCATGAACAATTATGATTACAATGTAATTATTATTGAAGTTAACGATTGTATGTCTTATTGACGCTTATAAACAATTAAACAAGGAATTATGAAAAGAAATTTTCCCTGAGAGACGATTGTTGGAACTTTTAGCATGCTTATTGACTGTTAATTTGAAATATTTTATTTTTTTGCATTATTTAACCGTCTGCATGGTACAATCAGTTAAATTTCGAATTAAATATTTACATGATTATTAATTCAGCTCAAATTCGGTTCCTTGCATTATTATGAAATTCCGTCAAAGTGAAAACTATCATATCTCACGAGGAATAAAAATACAAATCGCTTTAAATCTGCTTCTGCACCATTAGGTTTTGGGACGAAGGTTAGAGTGCATGTGGTCCCACAGCAAGATCTAGGCGTCTGTGACAGTTAGTGGCGGAGTCTCTCCGAATGTATTGGGAACTAAAAATCTCGTGAAACGAGATCCTGGTTTGGAAAGCGTCAATAAGCAGGGGGATCCCTGCCCCCTACTCGCTTCTGTCCGGGTTTGTTAGGACGGAGGTGATTGGGAGATGGCGGGCTCTTGGCGACTCGTGGGACGGTGGTTCGCGGGCCCGTTCCTTCTGCCCTTGTCCTGACGTTCGTCGGCAGGTTACTAATAAATTTTTAATTTATTTCTGTACTGGTCATGGACCTTTTATGTTCTACTTGAACAGATTTAAAATTAAACCTTCCCCCCTCTGCACCTGTGGGTCAGTGGGAGACGCCGACCATTATGTCTTTGACTGCCCGCTGACACTCAGGTGGCACCTAAGGAAACCATCGGCAGAGGGACGGGCCTTGTGGTTTGATAGGGTAGTTGCCAGTTCTTCGTCCACCGCCTTGGTTCAGGCCTGTGTATTGATAACACAGGGGATCTGCGAAGATAACCCAAATAGTTAACAGAACTAATTGGCCTTAATATCTGGCATTATGGGAGCCGTAGTTATTAACATATGTTTGTTTAAAACATATACTTTAGTTATATGGTTCTTGGTGTGCGCGTCGTCGGCTTCTTCTGCAATGGTAAAATGTACTTTTGTGTACACATGTGTATATTGTGTACATAGCGGAAAGAAGATAATAATTGTATAATGTATAAATTAGTGTATATAATAATGTAAATAGTAATGTAAATAGTTGAATGTACATAATGATGTAAATAGTAGATGTACATAGTGAAATGGTGTTGATGTTATAAATTATATAATTTCAAATGTATTCTTACATAAATATAAAAATTTGAGTATATAGGGGAATATGGGTAGCTTCCCACGTGAGAAGTGTTTATGTATATATGGGAACAAGGTCGAGAAATCATTGTAATTAAATGTAACAAATGTATTTTTACGGTAACTGAGTGTTTTTATCTACGGTCCCTAAAAAGTTTTGTCGGCAATCCTCATCACGCTTCCTTGTTGCCCACATTTTGTGGGTTTTTGGTGTTTTAAACTTTTGAAATTTTTGTTATTTATTGATGTGTTTTTATTACTTAGTTGTGTTTCTTTCCCCGCAATTGTTGCGGATCAACTGTAACTTTTCTCGCCAAGTGGTGCGAGTTTCTTGTTTGCCTTTGTAACCACCTTGGCCGGTTTTCTATAAAGAAAATAAATATTCTGTGGAGGGGGGAGCGTCGCCGTTCTGTCGGTGGCGCGTCTTGCCTGGTTGGTCCCTTTGCGGGCGGGTCCCTGGTCTGCTGGTGGGGGTTTCGGTCGTCTCCGTCGGCGTTCTTCTTGGGGACTGGTTGCTTCTGGCCTCGCTCGACGGGGCGTTGGCCTGCCTGTTGTCCCCTTGGCGTCCCTGGTCGTGCGCTGCTGTATGGGGGAGTCGGCGGTTTTCTCTGTCCGGCGGGGCGGGTTGGCCCGTTGACTTGCTTGGTGCTGGGGATCTCTCTTTTCCCGGCCGGGTTTTAAAAAACCTTTACGTCCCCGTTGGCAAGGTGCCCGGTCTGGGTCGTGGAAGTGGAATAAGCAGGGGGAGGAGCCACTTAGTAATAATAAGATGTATGAAAAGATGGAATAATCTTCAACGTATTAGAAATAAATCTACGAAATAATGAAATAGGGCGATCGAAATATTAGAAATGAATTAGTGATTCGAATAATGAAGAATGTTTTAAAGAAAACCATTTTACAGAATGTTTTAGGATATTTAAATAATAAAATGCACTTTAGGAAGATTTTAAAAGCGTTTGAAACCCTATGTCAATTCATTTCATTGTTGCAGTATATAAGCATAGGCAGCTTTCATTCAGTAAGTTTTACAAAATTTTCGCACCAATGTAAATCAGAACAAACTTATTCGAAAAACATTGAAAAAGATAAAGGCATTTCCAGGCAATTTACACTTAGCTTTTATTTAAAATGATATTATGACAACTTGATAGCACGAAAAATCCTTTTAAAACTCAGTAGATTGGCTATGATTTCTCTATTTGCCGCGTGTAATTTTATGCCAGTGTGAGAGGTGACATATTGAGACAGTGATAAAAATTCAATTTTGAAATTTGGAGAGATTAGCACATGTTCTATGTAAGTTTAAACATAAATATATGTCTACTGTTTTAGATTTTATATCTTAATACATGATATTTTATGGTATTTTTATAGATGTATGATATGTTAATAACGTATCATTAAAATGCTACAAGTTCTCTACAGTTAGAATGAATATTTTCCTGAAATCAGTTTTAAGAGCGTTTTGAATCGCAAATTCTTAGATGAAGTAATTACAAAAATTGACTTTCAAGGTCAAAATTATTAAAAATGTTTAATTCAAATTGTTCAATCTGTTTTCATTTTAATCCGCGTTCTTTGTACAATCAGTTCATTCTGAAATGAAATATTTACCCGGTTATTGATATAGCTTAGCTCCTTACATTAATATAAAATTTGAAAGTAATAACGATCTTATCACACTGGGTATGAAAATCAAAAACTCTCTATAACTGCTAGTAGTTTGCCAAGTTTAGGGATTGAATGCAATTCTTTGAGTTTACGGATAGTGCAGAGATTGGCGGAATGTAAAAACTCACAAACAAGTTCTGGGGATGCTCAGCACCAGAGAGCAAGGTGCAGAGCCCCCTACTGATCAGTACATACAACTGCCAATTAACTGTACAATATATTCTCCATAAAACCTATATAAACTATTATTTATATATATAATGTCAACCGTACCCGAAACATCGTCTTGAAATATACATCTACCTTTTTGCATGCACAAATCTCATATGCTGCACGATTGACTGATCCTGTGTCTTTTGTAGAACTGATCACCGCTATTGTTGAACAATCAATGGATAACGTTATACGCATAATTCCCTGCATCGATAAGGTCCTTGTGATATGAATGTTTGGTACGTTTGAATGAAATGTGTTACAAATGTGTATTTTGTGTCTTTTCAGCATATTTTCTGTTGTACAGCGCGACCTATCGGTATTTCTGGAACTATTTTTTTTCGCGTAATCCCTTTTCCCATGTCTTGAATAGTATGTTCAACAATTTTTAGCCTTTACACTAGTTCGATCTATAAAAAGCTCAGAGTAGGGTGGTTTTAATTTTGACCACCCGGTATATAAAATAATTTTAATACTTTGGAACTTTTTTAGAAAACATTTAACGCATCTATCCGAGCGAGTGACTTTTTAATTTTTCTTACTTTCAATCAAACTTCAAAAGATTGATATAAATAGTAAGTGATAAAAATATGTATTAGCAAATTCAGTTTCTGAATATAGTTTTTGAAAAAACAAAGCTAATTTATTGAGCTCTACTTAGTTTTCGAGTAATCGTCTTGTCAAATTGAAGAAGATTGAACATTTTTCGTTTTGCAAGTTTGTATTTAAAATATCACGATTGTTGCTTGTCAGTGTCTTTTCTTACTCCTTGGTGAAATATGGGTGCACAAGAACGATATATTTTATTTTGTTTAAAAAATTAGAAGTTTAAACTTGCGGATTCTAAAAATGTTTAATGATTGGTGATATTTAAATGTATTACAATGGAAATATACATAATCAAGTACGTAATTAAGTGCCGCCAGACAAATTTATAAATTACCCAGAATGTAAAATCTCGTCAGATATACTGTTAAGTTTAATATATATACCACAAAGCCAGTTAATAAAAAAAAATGCATATTTTGAGAAACTGCATATTTAGAGTCGGAGTTTCCAGATAAAATCGGGAATAAAAGTAAATGTGCTAACTAGCCATAAACAGTTAGCAAGTAATTTGTAGCATGTTGAAAGCCAGTTTAAACGAAACAAAGTGTTTGAGAAAAAAAATCGAACAAAGTGAATCTTACTGAAATGTTATCTTACAAAATATTATTTACGCAAAACCATTTAGGCTCCATCGGACTGGATGACCCTTTTTTTTTTTTATGTGCTCCGCAATTTTTGAGTGCAAATAACTTTTTATAGTGAAGTTTGTTATACAGTAAATTTAAACTGAAAATTTATATTGAGCCGTGTACTTTTTCTGAGAATCGAAAATAATATTTATGTTTATATGTATATATATTTTTCTGCATATATTTTTTATTATACTTTTATGATTTGTGAGGATTCTAAATAATGATTTGTGAGGATTCTAATTATGATTTGTGAGGATTCTAATATCTAATAATTTATCTTTAAATTAAAAACAGTTTTAAATTGTCTCTTATAATATTATATTTTAAAACCTATAATAAGCAGTAAATTATTTATGATTCTGAATAGGTGAAGCAATTTTAAATTATTTTCCATTTAATTTTTATTCTTTTTGTGCAATGCTTCAAATTTGTGCTTCATTTTTTTAGATAAAATATATTTTATAACTTTTCAAAGGCACATGTACTTAAAGAAAAATACTAAATTGCAGCTGTTCACTGCAGTATACTGGTATAAAAAATTTTTATGCACGGAATTTTTTATATTCTCTAAATTAACTGCGAACATTACTAAATCGGTTACAAAATCAATAATCTACTTTGAATCTGGGTTTAAATTTATCCGTAATTGCAAAACTAAAAATAGAGTGCCGAGCCAGTAGCGGACGCCCTTAAGGATTTGCAAAGTTTATTATATCATAAAAAAATAACTTCTCATAAAAAGGGTTTGAAAATTGAATTATACAGTCACTGATTTATTATCATAACATACGTAATGAACACTTTTTATTGACAGTGGTGAATTTTGTTTACAACCTGGATTTCTGCGCTTCACACTATTTTTTACGAAAAACATTATTTTTTAGCACAGATATAAATATTTTATCTGATGATGTAAAACTAGTAGTCGGGCACATTGGAGCGATACAATTCTTGCAACTAATTGGCAGTTTGGGACGGAAGAAACAAATATAATTATCCGGACATTCAGAATGTAACCAAACTTATGCATCAATTTTCGAAGACGCGAACCGCGGACGAGCCTTGTGAAGTCACATACTGTGCGCGCCAAAATGTGTCCTTTAGCCGCCACAGTCAGAAAGGTGAACTTTGACTGCTAATAAAACATAAAATACAGCGCGGAGAATAAACAATTTTATACTTTTGTCCGTTTTGCAATATTTCGAATAGAATAAAATATATAAAAAAGGGGCCGGAAATGTCCATTACCTACGTACCTATGAAATCGATCAATGTACCTGTGGCGTATAAATTAAATAGAACAACATAAAGTTAAATTTTATAACTAACATTAATTATTATTAAGCATTAAAGACATGGCCGTTGATACTCATAAAGTGGAATAAATATTAATCGTACATTGCTCGTATTGTGCCGCAATAAACCCTCCAATTATTTTCAAATTTTGAAATTATTTGCACCGTCCTGAAATGAATTATTAATTAATATAAAAAGATTAGACTATTTAAACTTAAACAATATGATTTATTAACAACATCAATTGATCAATAACATCAATTTTCATTTTAAATCAATTTTCATTCAATTATTCTAGCGAGGGGACATATGCGACCAGAATTATTAGATTTACGATGGTGTCTAGGACCTGTGAAAATGAACACATACCTTCCAGTTTAATCTTGGGCTTATCATCTCTCCAAAGGCTTGCATCAGTCTTAGTGCTGAAAGTACCGCCACAACTCTGGGGTGTGTGGCTCCGACTCGTACTAAAAATGCACTCGCACATAGATCACCTCCACGGGACACTCTACAAATCTGTAGGGTTTTTTATGCTTTTCTACTCGTGCTCTAAGTCAAAATTCGTAATTATTTTCTTTTCATGTCCGATCTCCATCTCTGCTTCTCGTTGTCTCCATCTGATTTCGTCTACAACTGAACTCGTTTCGTCTATGACTCCAACTGATTTCTTTCGTCTGATCCAAGCTGTGGTTTTCTGGCCGGAGGGGGGGGGGGATAGCTCCGCCCTTCTTGCCCTTGGCGCTCATTGGCTCTTCTCAACCCAATGGCATCATTTCACATTTAGCAAGGCCCCTCTCAGCCCCTCTGGTCTTGCACACCTAAATTTATAGTCCTTTTGATCTTAAAGTTCAAATCCTCATAAACCCCGGCACCAGCCAGACTATAGTTTTGATTGCCGTTCTAGGCATCGTAAATACTACAGATAAAAATGTCTCATGTGAGAACATATTCTGGTCTCCCATATCTCCCCACGGAAAAAAACAACAAAAAAATTCAACAACATTAGAGTTCGAAAAAAAAGTTCCATTCACATGCCACTTTTTAATTGGCATTTTTCTCTTTTTTTTGGACAAAGTTCGTCCAGAATTAGTTCAACAGTGTTGCTGTAACACAGAAGTTTTTTAGCACACATTATATACAATAAATAAACATAAGTTATGTACTCATGAACTCTACCAGGTCCAGCTTTCAATTGAAGCTAAATTAAATTTTGACTATTTAAAAAGATTTTTAAAGGTATGCACATTCACTTCGAAATGTTACGCACTACTATCTAGTTTTATATTTTTACACCATTACACACTTTTTTATACAAATTACACATTATTACTTTTTGAACACAATTTTTTTCATACTTCATTAATTTCCATAATTGATAACTTCATCACATATATAACATTTTTGCTTAACCTTGATACTGGTACATACTTATTATACAATCAAACGTTTTTTTTTTTAAATCAGCCATTGAAAATATATTTTTCACAGAATTCTGTAACTCTCATTACAATGTGGGATTGACAATCACCTGATCTTGCCCCTTTAACATTTTTTTCTTACATTGCATGTAAACAAACAACATCCCTGGCACTTGAGGACAGGAATTGATTGATCATTTTCAAAAAGATCATTAGAAGAGCCCTTCCATTTTTATAAGCCTCGATACCGGAAGAGCGTACCGGAAATGCGTTCAAATTCCCTTTCCGAACCTGGAAAGTGCCTAGTCAAGTAACAGACTCGAAAACGATAATCTTTCTTTTAACCGTTTTTTTCAACAGCGATTAGCAGTTTGCTTTCCCTCAACTTTACTCTCAGAACCATGACAATGCATTGTTGAAATGGACAACGTGCGGCGTGGATTTTCTTCTCGCGCTCTTCAAAAGCTTGTAACCAAGTATTGTAAACCTTTTATTTATCCCACTCGGCGTGTTATATAAACGTCGACTTTTTCTTTAAAATATAAACCTCCTCATTTAACTTAATTATCAACTTTTATATTATAATGCTCAGATGGGCTTGTACATTATATTAGCATTGTATAGCTCTCTTTTTTTCAACCTAAATAGCCCCTTATGTAAATATTATTTAGTTGGTTCCTTTGGGGTGACTTATATTAATATCAAAGTCATCTTTATGGTGCCTTCCATTACTGCCTGTATACCCTTTTATACTGACTTCCTTCAATATTTGAAAATCATTTTACTGTATTACTTATTATTTAAATTTCACCTTTCCATTTGTTATTAAGATTTTCTCTTATATAACTTGTTTGTTTTTTTACCTTCCATATGACTTTATAGAATGTAAAAAAAAAATTGAATTTCTTTTTTTTGAAATTTTAAAATTTCAAACTTTTAAAATTCTTTTGATATATAATTTGTTTAAGTTTTATTTATTTTAACTCCTTGCTTATCCTTTTATAATTTTCAATTTTTATATTAAAATTATTTTATCTTTTTAAAACAAACTCAAGCCTTTAATTTCTTGTCTGAAAACCCTTTATTTACTTAATTGAAAATTTTGTTTTATATTTTCAACAATTGAAATCCTTTCTATTTATTATTTATATATCCTTTTTGAACGTGGATTTATTTACTCACCGTATCTATAAAATTTATCATATTTATGTATTTCACTTTTATTTTAATACTTTTGACTTTGAATACCTGACATTTATAACCATTTAAAAAGCGCGATTGTTTATCATTCTATCTCACGCATTATTATCTAATTATTACTTATTTAGACATTTTAGTAACTGCGGCTATCCCCTTTAACGCCGTAATACATATTATCATTTATTTATTTACCATATATGACATTTCTTGCATCAAAATTCGTTTTTATTTATAATAACATTTCTCAACACCTTATTCAGAATATATTACACAACTTTTTAATATTTAGAACTACCTATTCACCATTTTATATGCCATTACCAACAGAGTATATATATATATATATATTTACGTAGATTACCGTTTGTTTACAAACACTTTTCAACTGCTATCGTATCTCATCGCTACCGTTAATTTTTATTTACATTCCCCACTGACATCTAACTTCCTTATTATTTACCATATTTATTTATTCCTTCCGTATTTATTTATATTTATTTGACGTATATTTCACATTTATTTATTATCGTACAACTTTCCTCAACAATACTTACATTTTATTTTCATATCCATATTTATTTACATTTTATTTTCATATCTAAACTTATTTATGCACACATGATTATCGCAACCTTTCCTTACGTTGTAAATGAACAACCAAAATGCTTTATTTTGCACTCACCATTTTTCAATTAAATTTTTATTTCAACCTTTTTTTACACCTTCTGTGAATTTATTCATTTATTCATTAAACAAAATTTTAACTAAATTTAATTCATTTATCCTCTCACTTTAGTTAATTAGGATTAATTTAGTTATTTAAATTGCTTATACAATTTTAAATATTCATGAAAAACTTATTCACGTAAACAAAATTTTAACTAAATTTAATTCATTTATCCTCTCACTTTAGGATTAATTTAGTTATTTAAAATGCTTATACAATTTATATGTTCCTGAAACATTTATTTACCTAAGCATTTTCAATGCATTTTTCACACTTGAATATTCCTACACGAGATATCGTGTCCTCGATTGCTTTATTGCAACGGGCGATTTACAGCTATTTTTACTGTTCAAAATTTAACATTTTAAATTCATATTGATTTAAAATTTTCAATTATTTATGCCTTTGTTTACTTTTTGACATAAAAGTTATACCATCTAGGACTAATTTTTAATATTCTCCCTTTCAGCTCATTACTTATTTTTTTACTTTACTTAAGCCTGTCATTCAATTTTTAAGCCTCAAGACTCTTTTGAAAGACTCATCATATCATTGCCTTCCTTTGAAGACAAATTGAAGTGAATGGACTTGCCTTCCACCCTGTTTTGAAAAATGGAGCATTTGACTGGACTGGCTTTCCAACAACCTTGTTCTAGCCTGGATTTGGCTCCAGCCTTTCATCTACCCAATTAGGTAACATATTTTGATTTTACCTTTCATTTTTGTAGATTTATTTGCATAAATTAATCTCTGCATAATTTTCTTATCACATGCCATATTTTGAGTTTCATTCTAAATTATATATAATATTATTTTTGAAAACGAACCATTTGTACAATTATTATCAATTTTTGTAAATTTCATACCATGTTCATTTTTAAACCATTCAATGATTATTTATCTTTTTCTTAGAAATTCATACCATTTCATTCTTAAACAATTCCTTCTTTATTGTTTTTTTTCTTTTAAAAAATTCCATACCATTATCCATTTTTTCATTTTTGAAAATATTTTCAATTCCATATCATTTTTTCTTTAATTCATTTCTGATTTTTCATTTTTTTTATCTCTCTCTCATTTTACAATTCCTCAGAAACCAATCATCAGCAAATTTTGAATTCTTAAAATTTCTTGATTTCTTGAAACAATATTGACCAAGCCTTCTCTCCCCATGTTCATGAATGTTTTCAAATTCATTTGTGTTATAAATATGTATTTCATTTAGTAACTCTAATTTTTGCCTAACATACTCTTTATATTTGCTTTGACTTTCAATTATTTCTGAATCTACTTTTAGAATATCATTACCTTCATTTTCATTGTGATTACTATCCCTTATTATTTTATTACTTTCATTTTGAAAAGTTTTACAAACATTTGAATTTTGTATTTCTTGAAACCTATTATTTTGATCAACCAAAACATCCATTATTTTAACCTCATTTGAATTTTGCTTCTCATTATCATGATTTTCGTTTTCATTTTCTTGAAAATTTACATTTTGACTTTTATTTTCCAAAATATCCATTATTTTACCCTCAGTTGAATTTTGAATATTTTCACAATCACGATTTTGACTTTCATTTTGCAACACATCTATTATTTTAATTTCAAGTGATTTTTGAGTATTTTTATCATTATGATTTTGATTTTGACTTCGCATTTCTTCAAACCTTTTATTGTCATTTGCATTATGTACCCTTTGAATTTTAACATTTTCATTTTGCATAATTTTATAATCATTATTTTCAAAATTTTTATCACTTTTTTGATTTTGCATAATTTTGATATCCGTATTTTCGCTTCCATGCTGAATATTTTCATTCATATTTTGAACATTTTCAATATGTACACTTTGTACAGTATAACATTTTTTTGATTGAATCTCAATTATTTCACCGTTACAGTCATATTTACTTTCACTTTGAACTTTTTGTGCTATATGACATTTATTTGCGTGAATCTCATCGATTTCACTGTCCATATCATATTTTTCCACCAATTCTTCCGCACTTTGTACATTTTGTTCGATATAACATTGGGTAGCGTGAATTTTAATTGGTTCATCTTTCATGTTATATTTATTTCTAATGGTCAATATATTTTTTTTTCTAAGTTCTAGTACTCGAAAGGGTCCCTGAAATCTATCTTGAAACACATTGGGTTTATTTTCCTCTTTCAAAAATACGGTATCTCCGATTTGCATTTCTTCATTAGTAATTGTTTTGAAATTTTTAATCACTCCTACTCGCATATTTTTATTTAACGTAATTTTAACCTTCTTTTGATTACTAATTACAAAATCGATTTTGCTGTTTTTTATTACAGTTCGAATTGCACCAAATGGAAAGAGTAATTTTGCGTGTTTTGGGGGGATAAAGATAACCTCCTTATCCGGAATTTCCTGACTTATGTCGAATTGTTCTGCAATCAACTGACCTTGTTGCAAAGCTATCCTGCGTGTGAGCGTGACATAGACTTGGTCGTCAAGATTTGACTTTTCATTACCACATTCTTTTTCAGCAAAATCATTAACCTTTTCATTTTTAGGAAAATTGGCCTCATCGACCTGTGCAAATTTTTGACTGTTATAATAACCATTTTTAATATTTTCATTAAATTCAAATATGCCTTTTACTTCATCTTGTGTGACAATTGGCTTTTTCGCACTAGTCACAATTTTAAAATCATTCTCTGTATCAACCTTTTTATTATTCTCATCATTTGAAAAATTATAGTCATTAACATGGCTACCTTAAATACTTTGTGTATCAATTTGCGAAACTTTACAACTAGTTTCCTTAATTTCATCATACTTTTTATTATTGAACTGAGTCGATTTTGAGTTAATTTCATTTTTGTACTCATCATTTAAATTCATTTTTGCATTGCACGCATCATTTTTATTTTTAATAACTTCTTTTACTCCTGTATTTTCCTTATTTCTAATGTTTTTACCAATAATATTTTCTACACATGTATGTTCCTCAATTTTATTTTTATTAATATTTGCCTCACTTTTTAGACTTTCGACGAAGTGACTATCGAATTTGATCCATCCGGGGTGCGAAAACGATTCTACAATAGTCTCAAGCACCGCATCTCTCGGGCAGGAAACGTGGTTAAATTTTTGCATGCTTTCTACAGTATTTATTTTTTGATTGTCATTTTTATTTTCATATTCATTATTTTGCTTTGCTTTAACCTTGGGACCTGGGCTTCGCGTGCGAACCTCCCTTTTATCATCTTGCATTTTATTTGCGTTATCATTGTAACTCGATATCTTACGTCGCGTTTGCGATTTATCTCTTCTAGATTGGGACTTTGGCCTATTTTTTAAATTTTGACTCGGCCAAAGCCCCTCGGTCAGTTTAAATTCTCGCGATTTTGACTGCTTTCTTATCTGTGAACTCTTTCTTTCGCAAGAGTTTGGGTATTTGACCGACTATCATTTTTTTTCTCTGAATCCGCTATTTTGCGTATTACGAAATCCATTACTTTGCCCAATTCTAAATCCGTTACTGTTTTCATTTCTAAATCCGTTATTTTGATCATTTCTAAATTTACTTCTTTTATTCCCATATTTATTTACTTCATAATTATTTTGTGCGTTTCGGTTGGATAAAAAATCAACAGGTATCATAATAGTGCCCTCTTTGTCCGCATCCTATACAAAATTTATTCTCTTGGGATATTTTATTTTTACTTTGGTTGCAAAGGTTGTGCTCGCATTCTTCCCACACATGGTTGCGCATTCCGCACCCTATACAATATTTAATTTCATTTTCTGATTTTTCATACCTTTCATATTTTAATTGCTGAGGTTCCAATTTTGAATTTTGTAAATGCCTTTCCATTTGATTATCATTAAATTTTCTGCCATTATTTTCATTGCGATAAACTGCATTAATTTCAGTACGGTCACAATCCTCCTCCATAATTTTCTCTAAATGTTCTGCATATTCAATTGCCTTTTCAAAATTTTGAATATTTAGTTTTTTAATTTCAAATGCAAGATCTTGTCTTACTGACTCTAAAAATTTAGATAACATTATATTATTTTTAACTTCGCACATCTCGTTATTTGCGTAATTTCCCCAAAAATCGTTTGTCGCATCGTTTGTCGCCCCAAAAATCGTTTGAAATATTTAATGCCAGCTCAGCTACCTTCATACCTGGTGACATTTTAATTTTGTTTAAATTTGTTTGCTTTTGAAGCTTTGTCAAAGATGTTTTAAATTGTTTCAACAACATTTGCTCAATATCTCCCATATTATTTGCATTCTGCAATTCTCTTTTTTTAATAAAAATTCCAAAGCTTTCTTCTTTAATCTAGTCTTCAAAATTATAATTTTATTTTCTTCTGACCAGTCAGCCATTTTTGCGACATTTTGAAATTGTCCGATAAAAAATTCAATGGCCTCGTCTTCCCTTCCATAAAAAATTGGCAATAAATTAATTAATTGAAAGTTATCCATTTTAACTCTTTGATTTTCATTATTTTCTCTCTGTGACCTGTCCGGCGACTTTTGTCGTCTTGAATTTCTAGTGGCTCTATGAGGCATTTAAAACAAAAATTATCCCGTCCAAAAGCCTACTTAAAATTACCAGCATAAAATACACTTCAAAAATACTGCACATAAAATACACTTCAAAAATACTGCACATAAAAAACACTTCAAAATCAAACTAAATATTCTTACAATAATAAATTTTTCAAACATTATTTTCATTTATTTCAAAATATATTCAACTTTTTTTTTCGATGTGATTGTGCATATTTAATTTTAACAATGCAAAATATCTGGTCAACATATGCTCCTCCAAATTTCTCATTCATCTCTTTATTTAAATTATTTCTATCCACCTAAATATTATTCATTAAAATTTTCATTTAAATTTTGACTCACACAAAATCGTCACGGAAACCAAATGCGGCGTATAAATTAAATAGAACAACTTAAAGTTAAAATTTTATAATTAACATTAATTATTATTAAGCATTAAAGACATGGCCGTTGATACTCATAAAGTGGAATAAACATAAAACGTACATTGCTCGTGCTGTGCCGCAATAACCCTCCAATTATTTTTACCTTTTGTGTAAGTCCTGAAAAGAATTATTAATTAATATAAAAAGATTTGACTATTTAAACTTAAACAATATCATTTATTAACAACATCAATTTATCAATAACATCAATTTTCATTTAATTATTCTAGCGAGGAGACATATGCGACCAGAATTATTAGATTTACGATGGTGTCTAGGACCTGCGAAAATGAGCACATACCTTCCAATTTAATCTTGGGCTTATCATCTCTCCAAGGGCTTGCATCAGTCTTAGTGCTGAAAGTACCGCCACAACTCTGGGGTGTATGGCTCCGACTCGTACTAAAAATGTACATAGATCACCTCTACGGGACACTCTACAAATCTGTTGGGTTTTTTTTATGCTTTTCTACTCGTGCTCTAAGTCAAAATTCGTAATTATTTTCTTTTCATGTCCGATCTCCATCTCTGCTTCTCGTTGTCTCCATCTGATTTCGTCTACAACTGAACTCGTTTCGTCTATGACTCCAACTGATTTCTTTCGTCTGATCCAAGCTGTGGTTTCCTCGGCGGAGGGGGGGGGATAGCTCCGCCCTTCTTCCCCTTGGCGCTCATTGGTTCTTCTCAACCCAATGGCATCATTTCACATTTAGCAAGGCCCCTCTCAGCCCCTCTGGTCTTGCACACCTAAATTTATAGTCCTTTTGACCTTAAAGTTCAAGTCCTCATAAACCTCGGTGCCAGCCAGACTATAGCTTTGTTTGCCGTTCTAGGCATCGTAAATACTACAAATAAAAATGTCTCATGTGAGAACATATTCTGGTCTCACAGTACCATTTACCGCCAGTATGTAAATAACCTCTAAAACTCTTATAAACTCTTAGATCAGTTAACCCAAGAAGACAAGAAATTTGAATGGAAGTCGGAATGTGAAGAAATACCTAATATGCTTAATTGCGGGTTACAGCATTTCAATTAGAATTACTTGTTACAGCTTCCATTCTGGCGTTAACCTGCGTAGAACTTTTTACTAAGTAACGATACTAGTAAAGACAGAATAGGGTCAGTTCTCTCTCAAGAAATAAGAGGACATGAACAGGGGGCTGGTCATATATCAAAAGACCGGAATGTCGCTGTCGACAGTATTCTTGAGGGTGGACGTTATCGCCATTTGTGGCGTGGCTGTGTTACAAAGAAAAGTACCTGTGTCTCCGAGTAGTATGCGTTGTTTCAACGGGATCCTACACCGGTCGGCATGGACAGTCGAGTACGTACTCCTGATATCTAACTATCACTGAGCCCATCAGCGTCGGCAGACTAGTGCGTCCTCCGGACAGTGAACCAACCTGCATTTGGCCAGTAGATCTTCTAAATGGACCTTGATGTTTAAGCGATCTCCTGGTGGACTCCCAATCCTTCGCGAAGGAATTCTCCTGAAACTGGGAGACCCGTATATCTTGTTTCCCCATCACCTATCCTTGGCTTCTTATATACGAACATTGGTGGTGGTTACTAAGGATAAAACAAGTCTATACATCAGTGATGGAAGGTATTGTGTCTTTAAAATTCAATTGTAATTACTAATATAATTAAATGTATAGATAATCATATCCACAAACTCTGAGATCGGAAAAATGCCTTAGCAATATAATTCATAAGTTCGAGTTTAGCTATAATTAATCAATCAGAAATTTTGGTAATATAATATTGGCTAAATTAGAACACCCTGAAGTCAAGTTCAGGTACGATTTGAATACGCAATGTTTGTTTATTATTTAAGCGCTTTCATGAATTATATGTAGTAAAAGTGAGTGGCCACAAAACCTTCTGATTTCTTAAATTTTTCAGCTGTCACTAATATGATCTCTGAGTCAACTGGGGACACTATGGCAAGTGTTGGTAGTGTATATATGGGAAATTTTGCCACATCACAGTTACGGGGTTCACTCGATCATCCGTTCCGACCAGGCAACGGACTTTAATTCTGGAATATTCACTAGACTGTGCAAACTACTCGGAATGTAAAAACTCAAACTACTCCTATGCGTCCTCAATCGTACGGCTCACTGTAGCGAGATTTAACAGGAAAATACCTAATCATCTGTCCATATTTGTGTGCAAAAACCAGCAAGATTGGTACCGTCATCCGAATTTGTTCCTGCTGGCTTAAAGAATTTCTGTCCACGGATCAGCCGGACATTTTTCAAAGGAAATCCTGTTTGGCTGAGATATGCGACTATCATGCGGCCTGTTGTTTGAACAGCAATGTGATGCCCTTTTATCGCCTACTGAATATGTGCAAGTTCTGCATGCTTAGTTGGATGAGGTTAATCGTTTCGGTCGTGAAATGATCAACATTGCTACCTATAGAATGAAGATCCGGTACGATGTCAAAGCTAATAATGGACGATTCTAGGAAGGCGACAAATTGTGACTGTTCAACCTTCTGCATGGTCATGCCTTTTGCCGAATCTACATCACAATTGGGAAGGTCCTTATGTTATAATGAGAGAATAAATAATGTCGTTTATAGAATTCCAAAATCGTTTTTAGTCAAGTCAAATTTCGCCCATGATCACAGATTAGCCTCATATTTTGGATCACTATAGGCTGATGCTGCCTGGGACGTGCGGCTTTAAGGAAATGTCAGTGATAGAACGTGTAAAATGCCTTTTCTCTAGCCTTTTTTAAGAACCAAACCGAGAAAATCCCTTTACATGCATACAATCCTATGACATGAATTTAGGGTTGCTATAACAGGTCTGTCGGTTCAGAGTTGTCAGATTTGGCTAGTTATTGCCAATTTGGCCACGTTTGATAACATTTCGAACATCCTTCTCTCTATAGCGAATATACTATGCCCCTTCTGGAAGTTTCTACAGTAAGTATTTAAAATGAGTCATCATTCAGTTGGAGAAAAGTCAGTGGCGGCTCGTGAGCGACATGTAGAGGGGGGCGTTCATCTATGTATTTATGCCTATATATATGTATGTATATATATATATATATATATATATATATATTATTTATATATATATATATATTATATACATTATATTTATATATGTATATATAAAGCATATGTATATACATATACGTATTTTGGGCATAGCATCGGGAGTATTAAAAATATAAACGACGGATGTATTAAGTAAAATAACGTAACTCCCACCTGCTCGCTCGTTCATAAAAAGCCTGGACACATGGAACGTATCTTTCCTAGTGAAAAACATTACATAGTCCTAATTTAAGTAAAATTGTAGGGGCTAGTTAAACTAAAAGTTATGCTCAGGGAGTTGACTAAAAAATGTGCATATTCTGGCGATACGTACCGATGGTTCAGACACTATAGCCACCCGTAAAATCAAAATCAGTGGATTAGGAGGCGAGATAGAAAATTGGGGGGGGGGGTAACCAAAGTAAGAGTTACGCTCGGAGATTTGCCATATTAAAGTTGCATATCCAGGTGACATGTACAAATGGCAGAGAAACTCACTACAGCGATAAGCCGAACCAAAATCGCTCAATTAGAAGCAGATATGTAAAATTCTGGGGACTAGTTAAACTAAAAGTTATACCCAGGGGTTGACACAAAAATATGTGTATCCAATTGAAATGTACAAATGTTGCTCAGACTATATAGTCACCAGCAGAATCAAAATCGCTCAATTAGAAATTGAAATGTAAAATTATGGGGACTAGTTAAACTAAAATTTAAGCCCAGGGGTTGACGCAAAAAACGTATGTATATTATATCCATCAAATATGTATATCAAGTTAATATGTACATGTGGGTCAGAGACTATAGCCACCACCTGAATCAAAATCGCTTTATTAGGAGTCGATAAGGATAAGTGTGTGTGTGTGGGGGGGGGGTGCTATTTGAAGTAAAAGTTACGCTCAAAGATTTATCACTATAAAGATGCAGATCCAGGTGACATGTGCTAATGTTGCAGATACTATAGCCATCAGTAAAATAAAAATCGCTCAATTAAGAGGTGAGATGGGAAATTGGAGGGGGGGGGGGGGGCGTAACTGAAGTAAAAGTTAATCTCAGGGATTTCTCACAAAGATGCATATCCAGGTGACATGTACAAATGGTGCAGAGTCTATAGCCACTTGCAGAACCAAAATCTCTCAGTTAGGAAACGAGATGTAAAATTGAGGGAGCTAAGCTAAAAGTTACGTCCAGGGGCTTGGCACAAAATATATATTCAGGTGACACGTACAGATGGTGCAGAGACTATAACCATGATTAGAATCAAACTCACTGAATTAAAAGGCGAGATAAGAAATTTGGGGACTACTTCAATTTAAATATAAGCCTAGGGCCAATATTATAAGTCTAGAGCCAATTTGGGGGCTACCAATATAGTCGCCAGCGTTCGGGGTCAAAATTTCCAGAAAAACGACGTCAGATAAAAGGATCATGTTGAAAATTTAATTTTTAATTTTTTTAACAAATACTTAGGATTTCTTTAATTTTTAGGCATTTTTTAATGTTAAATAGCTGAAAAAGTAAACACAGCTGGGTAAGTCAACTCAAACTAAATGTCCGAAACAACACATTTATGAAAGTGTCACTAAAAATAGCCTATATGTCACAGTGTGCCAAAAATTGGAAACTCGTGACATTTAAAGAATTATTTTGAAGTCAAACATATTGAAATTCGTCACCAGCAGATCAACCAGAGCATAGAAATAAATCCCTTCCGGAAGAACAGAACAACAGACAAACTACATCAGAAATGACGAAATGCGAAACAACTTCAATAATTAAGACAGCTGGGTGGGACAAACGATCCCTCAAACTGAGTGTCCTAAACAAGATACTTTATTCACGATGGCCAGAAACCCCTAAAATATCATACCCCCTCCCCTTCCCATCACCACACACGTACACTTAATTCTCTCATTTGTTCAAATCTTTATTTAAACTTCCAAATTTATAACAAAGACGAGAATGAGAACAAACACATTCTTAAATGTAGAAAATTGAAGCCAAATTAGCGAAACTGAGCCAATTTGAGAAGTCCCTCTTCATGCTTTTCTACTCTTCTGTTTCTTTTTGGCTGGGGCGCGCTCAGTTCCGCGACACAATCTACTAGTAAATCTGCAGTGTCTGGTTTTTTTTCACGCCAAATTTCTAATATTGCTCCTATACTATTCTTTCACTCAGGAGATGTCGATGTTAGGGACGCGGCTTTAAAAATATCCCTGTATTTTCCCCTATGTGTTGAAAATTTTGTGCAATATAGCTCTTGTGAGTCGACTTTTTCCGAAGAAAGGTATAGTGCTGCCATCTAGGGGCATTTTCATAACTTATTTTTAATAATTCTCGATTTAATTGAACCAAAAATTCAGATTTTTTCAATAGAAATTGTAATAAATCTGTATAACTAAAAAAATGATTTGGGGTGTTTACTCAATGGTGTCGCGCGTACTCGCGGCCCCCCCAATGGCAGCCACTGAGAACAGTGGACGTGGTACGAACTACACTGAATTGTGAGTTGCGTCAATGTTTTGAGAATAGCAACAGCTGTTTTGTGAAGTTAGCGGAGCATCAACTTTGTTGTCTTACTGTAACTGGCAGCTGTTTAGTTATTTTATGTGAAAGTTATCGAGCTAATTTCTGTATATTGTTTCTGTTTATGCAGTGCTTGTAAGTACACGTTTTAGTATATCCAGAAAAGTACATTATTGTATCTTGAGTGTACACCCACGATTCCAGAGGATGCGTTGTAACATTATTTTAACATAGCAAACAATATAAATATTTACCATTCTAGTAATTTCTAAGTAATTCTGCTTTTCCACTCCAAATATTTATTACGAAAGCCTAATGGACAAATGACACATAACACATGATCATATTAATTAAATTAGAAAAACATATTTTCAAATAGCAGCAATACTTTTCAACTTCCAAATAATCATTTGATACTGTCTTATACTCATTTTGAATACTATCTAAGTACCGTTTTAAATTTACATAGAACATAATTATTTTCTAAAAAGATCTGTGAAATTTTTATAATGAATATTCAACGGAAAATTATTTATACAACTGAATTAATGTATTATAATATTTTAAACATTGATCTATCTGAATTAAGTAACTCAAATTTAATTATTTAAGCTACAAAGCCCTACATATACTTAATATACAGGAAATAATCATTTTTCTTATGATTTACATGTTCTACGATTTCACTTCATGACAATAAACATACTCAGTTTCCATTTTTAGCTTTTTCTTTGAAAATATTTAAAATACGTGACTCTATGTAATATTTTAAACATAGCTTCAGAAGTCCAATAGAAATAAATATTTTTTAAATATATTCAATATAATTTGTTTCTTCACTCATCTATTGTTAAAATAGTATTTTAGACATTAAGTATCTCGATGTAAGAAACAACTCACCATCACTGGAATTGCAGCAGTATATTTAACGAAGGATCATGCTTCTATTGCAGATGATAACATTCCTGGACCAACTTTGTGCCTATTATGAGTCCGTAAACTTTGAATACTTTATATCTACGTAGAATGACAACTAGAAACTAGCAATATGCCCCAATTTTGCAAACCTCTATAGTAACTTATACATTCTAGCCCTATCACGTAGCCACCTTTAAATTTCTTTGAAACTATCCTCAGACTACTCGAAAATACAGGGAATGATCCTCAAGATCTGTATATAGTATTATGCTAGAATTTCAATTCGAATCATCCATGGACCAATTTCGCACTTATCATGCGCACAAATATGTGTCATATCTGAGCGCGCATTAAACGCAAAACTAGACCACGGATGTTGTTATTTGCAAAGGAAAGGCGGTCCAAAATTTGTGAACTCCGTCAGCAGAGATGTTATGTGAATATGAAGTAGTTAACATACTGGATTAAAAGCTGGATTTTCGATTTAGGTTTCAGTGGAATTATTTCTGACAATAAAAGCAAAACAAATGCTTTGAAATAAAATATAAACTTTAATCAACAATCTATATAAAATATTTTTTTATAAAATTGTGTTTGTATGTATATATTTCCTGAGATCCTTGTCGTGAGTATACCACCTTCAAGATCGACCCTGGTACTAAATAGAACATAAGATCTGTAGATAAGGATACACTATTTAAACTTTGAAATGCATTATATTTCCTTACAGTGCGCGAAAAAAGTATAAGGACAACATATAATTGAATGAAAATATACTATGTTTTCCTCTTTATCAAAATTAATTTTTGATATTTCTGACCTCTAATATGAATTTATACAATAACAATTACAACACATAAAACAACAAATATGAACCTTACAAAAGTTGACCTTATAAAGATTATCACTGAAGAAAATATAGAAAAAAGTATAAGGATATGTTCTAAATTACTTAATATTTCTCTTAATAATCAAGAGAACAACATTTTTTCAAATACTTGAATAAGCCGAGAGGTCGAAAACCCAGACCACCCGACTCGTCCGAGGACTCAGAGTAACCGTTAGAGTGGCCGGGAAAATAGCCGAGAGGTCATCGAAACTGAAAGTTCTTTTAAAGTGTCTATGGAAATGTTCTTCCAAGATTGTTTGATGACTAACACAAGATCCTGTTTGAATTGATATTATGTGCCACTTTTATAAACTTCTCGGGCTAGAAGGCCTCATAAATTTTCTATTGGATTGAGATTGGGACTCCTCATTTGCTAGTCAAGTAAATTTACTGAATTAGCTTCAAATCAGAGTTTTGCACTCTTAGAAATGTGTATGGAAGTGTTATCTTGTTGTAAAATATAATCTCCTGAAATTATTAGTGGGGCCTCAGGTAACAAATGTTCGCCTAACATTTCAGCATATGTCAGAGTTCATTTTGTAGTTGATAAAGACTCTAGGCGTGGTTCCGTATGCTGCAAAAGCACGCCAAATCATTTCTATGCCTCCATCGTATTGACGTTTGTAAAAAAACTTGTTTGGTTTTAAGCAGATTATACCAAAAATAGCGAAAACCATCCGCCCATCAAGATTGAACTTCTTTTCGTCCGAAAAGATTACATCAATCCATTTTGGACCGAGATAAATGTATTTTTTTGAAAACTCCTGTCTTCGTTCCTTATGCTCCTTTTTAAGAGGCGGACGTGACATTAACTTTCCATACCAAATATTCGGATGTTTATTCAAAACATTTTGAACTGTTCGTATGGAACATGGTAAGTCAAAATTTCTTCTAACTTCATTTGCAATTATTTTTTCTCGCAAGCTCTTCTTATAACCATTTTTTTCTGTCGATGTGTTAGAGTTTCTGGTCTTGCAGTTCGTTTTTTTATTCCATACATTCCAGGTTCTTTTAGAAAATTATAAACTACAGTTTTAGATCTTTTAATTTTTTGCGAAATTTCATGCCCACTCAATCCACATTCTTAAAAGCAAGAATTTCCCCCTTTTCAAACTCAGAAAGATCAGTTCCTTTTGGTATCGTACAAAAATCGTGAAGAAAGGAGGCAAGTGTGAAGTTTGTTTAGAAAGCAGTCTTTATATTTGAAATGGTCATTTTCTGCTTTAAAATATGCAGATTTTACTACAATTTTAAATGAAAAAACAGTTATTCTTATACTTTTTTTCAAGATCATATGGGGTTAAAATTTATAAAGTAAATTTATACATATATTATTTTTTGGAAAATTAAAATAATTTACATAAAAAAGAACATTTTATCAATATTTTTACTTAAGAAATTTGCATACATTTCCGTATAAAGCATTTCCAGATTCACCGAGTTTTCGCTTGTCCTTAAATTTTTTTCGACACTGTATATATGTATATTATTATTAAATCATCGGGACAAATCTGCTATTGTGGAACATTCTTGTTACCTCTGATAACAGATCTCCATCTTAAGCTGTTGGTGCGAGTTAATCCTGTCACCAATTCACTTGCAGAAAATATTAATCCCCCATTTCCCATGAAAGCGACCATTTTGAGAATTCCAAAGTTCGGGTATTAGTATAGCGCAGCTGGAGCTTATAAGTCACCGTAAAGTTTACGCTAGGCTTTTTGAACACTTTACAAATAGGTGAAAAGTGTTTATGACCTTGTTCACTCATTCTGTCTGTCTGTCTGCCCGTTCGCACGATAACTGCCGTAAAAATTACTTTATCAAAATGAAATTTTAGTATGTTGTGGAAACGGTCTGTGGCACCTATGGAAATGTAAATATAAAGAATATCCTGCAAATAGTTTTGGATTGAACCCGGGTAGAAAAATGAAATAAATTGAACCTTATGCGACCTAATTTTTTAAACATTTTAAAGCGAATTTAACGTTCACAAATTGCTTCGAAAATTTAAGGAAATATTCAAGTTATCCCATAAAATATATAAAAACATTTCAGCAAAGTATGTTCGGTAGTTTTTAAAATAAAAGCTTAAATAATAATTTCACCCATATTATATGAAAAGATCACGTAACCCACTTCAAATAAAAAAAATCTGATGTGGGCAACACATGACTTTCCTTATATAATGTAATGAATTTACTACTTTTACAGTAAAAAAATAGGTTTTTCTTATAGTAGATACAAATATTCTTTCCAAGATATTAAATTTTCGACAATTAGTCGTCAATTTCATTGATTTAGCATCATTTTTATCCTTTTGGCGAGATTTTCATTAATTTGGCAACATTTCAAAAAGTCGCCAAGTTGGCGACATTCCGCCAAATACGTCGCCAAAATCTCGCCAAGCGTTATGCACTAAGTAAAAAGTTATTCTTACAGCAGATAAATGACTATTGGCGTTCAAATACAAAAGTATTATTCAAAGTATATTTTTTCATGAATGGAACGAGCTAGATCCACGAGAATGATGTCACTCAATTTATCGCATGGTATTACATATGAAAAGTGAACATGTTTCTCAATAGGAATTTTTTTTTATGTGACTTTTTCATAATTTTTTTGAAAAATGTACAATATCTCGAGAATGGTTCATGGTAGCGTTCTAAAATTTATGCCAATCGTTTTCTAATGAAAAATTACATAAGAAATGTCTATTTGCGTAACTTTATTAGCGGTTTTTATTTTTTGACGATTTTTTCAAAATTTCATTCGAAAATTTAGGGGGGTTCTGAACATTCGATTACATATAAAAACAATAGGCTTCTATTGTTTACGGATTGTGATTTTTGTACCAAATTTGGTTCGAATCGGTCCATTCGTTCGTCAGTTATCGTCTCCACAGGCTCACTGACACACACACATACTTTCACACACACACACACACACACACACATACACACACACAGACATCACTTCAAAAATGTTTGATTCGTGATCAGGGATGCTTGAAACGTGCTCTGCCGTCGAAAACTCGAATTCGAATTTTCGACCCCGTCACAATACTTTCCTTATACATTATGTATATAAGGAAAGTAATATGGCTTTCATATTGAGTCAAAATCGTGATTTTTAAGGTTATTTTTAATTTATATTTAGTATTGCATCCGTTCTAAAACCGCTTTATTTATTTTTTTCTGCGCATCTATATACTGCGCCAACGTAATTACACTATTTTGGAGTTTAAATGATCATCAAACTTTGATCATTTCTACAACGAAGCCTAACTTTCACGTATGGAGAATGTAAACACATCAAGCTATAAGATGAGTTGTATAAGAATTGCTGAATGTCTTTAACTCAAAAATATTTAGCTCTGGAGTCTACAATATGGCTGATGAAACATTCATTGATTTTACATAGAGAAGCATTCGATTGTATATTATTGCTTTTGCAATGATGTTTTAAGCATGGAGTTAGAAAGTAAATTTACCTCCATGGTTTTACGTTTTTAAGTAAAATAAATTATTGTAGTATTGTGATAATTTTAAAAATATAGCCACTGAATGAAAGGAATGTTAAAAGTTTATGAATGAAATAGTCACTGCTTTTATATAGAGAGCCAGCCGATTTATATTTCGATGACGTTATTTGAATAAAGTTCATTTGTTTTCGATGTTTTCAAATAAAATAAATTATTGTAGTATTGTGATAATTTTAAAAATATTACCGCTGAATATGTCGCATATTGGAGATGTTTAAATTATATTGCATTGCAGTTGAAAAGTGTTTCATAATCAATGCTTTATGCATGATTGATATTCCTTGTTTAAAATAAAATAGACACCTGCGATTTCTACCCCGAATTTAAAGACACCTCAAGTTAAAGGGAAAGCCCAATAAGCAGTGAGTATGTCCAATATCATTCAAAAAGTTGAGATGCTCAGGTAATGCATTACAATCCTGACCAGAGTACACGACAAGGGGCGTATCTAAAAAACTTGGCAAAATACCCAAGAGTCAGAATTTGGGTAGATGCAAACCCCGGAGCAAGAGCAACATGTTCGCATTATCAGACTCGCCACCTCTCACTCCTTGAATTCCCGTTTAGCGCATGCAGCTTGCACCAAATAATCTTAATGATAGTTGGTAGACAACCACAGGAGTTCTGTTCAGAATTCAGAAATGAATTTCAGACTCTCATGGTGACAATAGCACTATCGTAAGTTTGCTTAATAAATTAGTTATTGTAAGGTAATTTAAATTGTTAGAAGTCCAATATTAATTTAGTTACATACGTATGATGTAGTCAAAATGTATTGATTTACCTTTGATAAATTGATGTTGTTGTTTTGAAATAGTTATTAATGTTTCAGCAGTTGGCCCTTTCTTGATGTTTTCTGTAAGGGTAAATTGTCTGGGTTGCACTCGGTAAGTCGAGTAAATGGTGTTATGCAATTATAGGCCAACTTAGGGTGAATTAACTGCCACAACGAGAAATGGTAGGCTTGTTCATGTGGTAAAATTAAATTCTGAGAAAACAGTCATTCCATTTAATAAGGAGGAGTTACAGGAAATTAAATTGCATGTCACCTAAAATTGTCACTAGTGCTTCAACTAATCATTTACGATTACAAAAGAATTTTTCACACTTTGTGTTCAATTCTCAGGTTATATATTGATATTGGAATTAAAAAATATATCTTTACTTGATATTTTAAATTAAATTAGCAATGCAGTATAGTAACTATGCTTAAAGCAAGAAAATGATCAACTGACCATTTTTCTGGCAGAAAAGTGCGTTTCGAAACTAGTAGCAAAGCAAATGAATTATTTTAAAACCGCTTATCGTTAACAAATTTTTATGCGCACAGGAGACTTCTGCACTATAACTATAATTCCTGTATTCCTGCTAACATCTTTCAACCAATTTCTTCTAAAAAAGTCTTTTTTAAGCTTACGAAAGCACGATTAACGTGCCTTTAACGTGTGTTCTTCTATATAGGCTTTATCTGCTGAAATTAATTTTATGCTTAACCTTGGACATGAGGCCGTTTATTCTTTTGAGTTTATTTATAACATTTTTTCATATATTCGCCATAATTTTATTCAACCAAATACTAACTTTGTTCCCGTTGATGACCGTTTGCCTTATAAATCTAGTCTTCCGTATCACCCAGCGATTTTTAGTCCTCTTTTTCAATCTGCCATGAATTTAAGGGTAAACCTGCTCATTCGACTGTACGTTATTTAATCGAATTTGTTCGGATAAATATAAGGATAAAAATAACTTTAAATGCCAGGCTGGCGGTGTACATTGCCCCTCTTTTGTCTCCTGATAATAACTTTAAATTTTATATTGGCAGTACTAAACGTTCGTTTGTTACTAATTCCCCCCGTTGTGAAGGGGCGCCTACGCAACACGTCCACAAGACCCCCCCCCCCAGGGAATCCCATGGCAAAAGGAATGAGATTTGCAGATCCACATTTATAGAGGCTCCCCGAAGGGAGGAAGTCTGACTTGGCCTCGAAATGACAACATCCATGCCCGCTGGCGGGATTCGAACCCGCAACCCGGCAATCCGGCGATCAGAAGGACACTCTTGCCCCTGATCGCTCGCCCACCGGATCGGCAGTACTAAACGTACTGTCGGCATCTATTTATCTGAATATGCTCGAGATGTTAAAAATCGTAAACTATCTATGGCTCTTGCCCTGTATGTTATTAACGATAATTTTTATCCTATGTTTGATAAAACTTTCATTACAACCAGTTGCAATAACCCCCGTGATATTTTACTTTATGAATCCCTTTTTATTTATTTATTCCATGATTCTGTTTGTAAGTTGGATCCCGTTCAGACCCTGAGTTATGCCTGGTGACTGGCTCTCAACTCCATGTGAGTCAGATCTTTACATAATGTTCTGTGAATTCAGTATTTGATGTAATTTGTATTTCGACCACATACATTTTGGTTATGAATTTTCCACCTTATTGTAATTTGCATTTAATAATTATTTAAATCTTAAATGCCTTATTTAAAAAATAAAATTATGTAGCTATTGTAAAATCGTAAATGTATAATATGTACATTTTTCTTGCCGATATGGCCTATATGTAAACATTTTTTGACACTGTGTTTGTTCTTCACTTCGCCACTGATGAAGGTCACGGTGATGCTCGAAAGCATTTTGGTTTTAAAACTATATGTACGTCGAGGAGAGGAATTTTTATTAAATGGCTTTTTAAAACATATTTTGGTTGTCTTTAATTTTAAAACTTTATTGAATTTGATTTAAATTTAATATGATTATGAATTGAATTTAAAACTTTATTGAATTTGAGAAGTGTTTTCTTTAAATAACTGCATAAAGAAACAAGATGTTCTTTCTTGAAATCTTAGCACAAAATGTATAAAGAAGCTGGCAGAAAATAGTTTTGAAAAATATTTCAAAGGCCACAAACTAAATACGTGATTATTTGCAGTGAGGCTTCAGGTTCTTACGTTTGCTTGGAAAATCTTTCACTTTGAATTTCACTCTGCTGGTAGAAGTGCTTGCTTGAAATACCAGAGGCAAATAAGGAACAGATGCTCTCTCTTGAAGTCTTGTTACAAAATATATTTGCACTTTGCTTAGACTTTTAAAATATTTGAAAATATAGTAAGCATAACCAAAATATTCTAGATACAGCGAATCATGGATAAACTTTGGGATGTCACCTCATATTGTAACAAAAGAATATAAATAAATACTATTTAAGTCGATTTTATCTTGTTGATTTAAAATTGCCATACAAAACTGCTTTTTTTAATGCAATGACCCCTACCACTTTGTATTAAGCATGCAACAGAGCATGTACGTAAGGAAAAAATAATCATGATTGATTGAATATGCTTAATCTGTAAAACATATGCAAGCATGTTACTTCTTATTTCAGGGGAAGCTGTCCGTAAGGGGGAGTAAGGTTCCTGACAGTTATTGATAATATATATATATATATATATAATACAACTATATATATATATATATATATATATATATATATATATATATGTATGTATGTATGTTTATATGTATACAAAAGTAACACTTTGCAGACGATAATTAGTTAAATATTTCAGAAATGAAACTGAATTTTTCATGAACCCCAATTATTGCGGCTTTTCTGATAGTTTTCCGAAATTATCAACAATCAAGATGAAACAAATCAGCAAAAGTTTCAGAATGTTATACAGTGTAGTTTAAACTATCTGATGAACGCGAATCAGCTTGCATTCCTTTTAGCATAAAGTAACTATAGCTAGCCTGCTATAGCTATAGACTTCATTGACTATAGGTCACCCGACCAACAACTTTCATGATTATATTTTTGAGAGAAAATAATATAATATCTAATTAAACATACTGCGTTTTCCACCAATTGATTCATCTTGAAACTAGAAAAAACTGGAAACAAACAAACGGACATGTTTGAGATTAAAATATTTGTAAGGATGGCAGCAGAAATGTTGTTGTTATTGAGACCCAGACCGTCCGACCTACCAGAAATGTGTAAGGTAACTAGCAGCAGAAGTGTGTATTTTTCCAAGTTATCGTCACCTGACGGACTCTGTGTCGTTTAGAAAGATAATCAATGTGTTCTTATATAAAATAAATATGATTTTCCAATAAGTTAACCCTTTGATTCCCAAAGCAGCCAAAACGGCCCTACAATGAGAATACCACAGACGAAAGAATAAGAGCATGTTTATTCATAAACTTTTTTCAAATATTTCTTTCTTTAACTTTATGCAGTGGTATGAAGAAACTGAAACGTATTTTTCAGATTAATTAACTTCATCTCTAAATTAATATCTCAAGTTTATTTCCTCATTATAACAAATTTTGCTACTTTCCATTAAAAAAGAAAACATTAATTAAAAAATATTAATAGCTCTATTGAAAAATCAAATTATTATTTGAGCACTAAATATTTCGTGAAAACTATAAGAGCAGCTTTGAAAGAAAAATGTAAATATATTTTAACTGAAATACCCTAATTAACTTATCATTACTTCCCGTAGCATCATCTGTAATGAGTTTTTTAGTTTGTAGTTCATTATACCTCATTAATACGAGAGATTTCTGTACTTAATCATATAAGAAACTCATAGGGACATCGTTAAAAAAGAGGATACGTGCATTTGTGGAAGATAGCTAATTACTAAAATAAAGAAAATAATTCTTTGTAAAAATAATGTTTTATTGAATGATAGGATAAAAAGAGAGTAAGCTTTAAATTGAATTCTTAGTATACTTTTATCATATACAAAGGAAATTTTAAATCCTGATTCTACGGTAAATAGATATCATATCTACTATGCTTTAAATAATGGAATTGAGCTCAGATTCTGAGTACTGAGTTATTTTAAATATAAAGTGTAATGGCAAAAGCAGTGTAATGAGTAAAATGCATGGATTTTCTCATCATATAATGGATCTACAAATTCATATGCATAAAATTTTCTCAAAAAGTCATCATATATAAATGCTCATCAACTTTAATATACAAGGGAAAAATCCAATTTCAATGCCGGATTTGGTATTCATCAACATTAACATCATAAGTTTCAAGTCATTTGTTACAGCAACTTTGGGATGATGAGTTTGTACACTTTTGAGATCCTAATTTTAAATTAGTTTCCCAGACTTATTTATATTTACCGAAATAATATTTTATCAAGCTGATATTTCTTATTACCCTAGTATTGAATAATCCACACAAAATATACATAATTATACTTTAAATATTTTTTAGCATGCAATATTAATAATGACATTAATATGGAAAAATTTGTGAATATCTTGATATATTTAGATGTAAAAATATTTAAAATGACTTTTTATAGACTAATTAACTAGATAAATTTCAGCGCTTTTCTCCCAGTAGTTTTTTTTTTGCTATGCATAAATTTTCATCACAACGACCATTTTAAAGGGCATCCAGTAGTTTCGAAAAGAAAAATCTTATTTTAATAACAAGTCTATTTACAGAACGTCGATGCATCTTATTACATACTTATATTATTATATCTCATGGAGTAGATTTTTATCTTACGTATATGAAATCAATATGGAAGACAACACCCTTCACTTAAGGGTTATTCCAATATGCCAGAGAAAAATAACGCTGGGAGAAAATGTGTTTAATTCTAAACTCATATGGTCTTAATTATATTCAAAGAAAGAAACAATATATAAGAAGATATAACGTTACTGCATTATTATTGCTATTGTTATGAGATATATGTTTTAGGAAATATATTGTTTTCATATCTTCTAATCATATTAAATCATAGAGTACATGTACTTTTCATTGTTAAATGTAAAATTTTGCCATACGTTGCAATCTCGGTTCTCGTCAATAGACGCACATGAATAATCTGAAATTTATTCTAAACACATATTGATATTTTTCCGCAAATGAATTATATTATAGCTTAAATCTTTCAGCATATGTTTTCATATCCATGCAACAAATCAGTCAATTTCATTCGAAACGATGGAGGTTAAAATGGAAGAGCTAATTTCATAAAAAATTAATTACATTTTTACACTGCTTCCAAAGAGGAAAATGCCAAATAGTAATTTTCCACGCTTAATTATAGCAAAATAATTGCAATAATTAAGCGCGGCCAAAAAAAATTACCCGGTACATTTTGATAAAATAATCACTGAAAAACCGATAATTGAAATCCATGACTTTCTCAATTTTACCTGAACTGTAAATGCGAATACTTTACTTTATGGATATAGATATATCAATCTTTATCACTTAAATATGGCGTAAAATAACTGCCTATGCCATCATCTATACTTAAATGAACTGAAAACCTTTATTTTTCTACATTCATATTTCAAAAATATTCAAAAGATAATATAGCATATACATAGTCATAGAACATACTGGGTAAATGAACGCAAGTAGGGGAAATATTACAAATATGATAAATATATGTTCGACGGGAAAATGGTTGATACAAAATGCGGTTCTTCATAAACGTTTATGTGTCTAAACTGCAGTAGTACCCTCACAGCAAAGATCGTCACATATGTTACAGTGACGTTGTAGTCACGTGACACTTGGGTCACAATGTAAAATCATATTTGTGACTTCGCATATATGTAAAATACATTTGTGACTTCGTACGTTACGTATTAGTAACTTTGTAACATCATTGTGACTATATTCTGTGACGTTTCCACAATTTAATTAACACGTAACAATGTGACGACATTACAATGGCAATTACAATGTGACGTCCCAAACAAGTTAATATGCGACGTCACAAACGACCATGAAAATGGCCAAAATGACTTTGCTGTGACCTCAATATGACATTGCCGAGACGTACTGCGACGTCCTGTGACGTCCCAAAGTCACAGCGTGACGTAAATCTTACGTCACAGTGAAAAAAAAATGGTGTTAGGGAACATTTTTTGTGAAACACTAAATTACATGTCATTACATTGTATTAGTTGGTGTAATGGGCGAATCTAATTTTACCCTTTTTTTGTTTTCTCAATTCCTTCCTATTTTCTCAGAAAAATATGGCTTAATCGTTTCTTTGGCAATTTGTCAAATTGTGATAAATATGTCTAAGGAATTTATGATGTATTATCATCAATGCAGTGTGTTTCTCAGTCAGTGTCCAAACAGAAAAACGAATAACCGGTTGAGTGAAGAGGTAAATTGAAATATGAAAGATTATCAGAAAATGGAGGAGAGTTTAGCTTTAATAGTTTCAATTCCCCAAAGTAATAATTTTATGAAAATGTAAAATTTTATATTTTATATGATCTCCTAAACAAAAAATGCCAATTGTTCAAACTTTGTCGTGCCTAAGTAGGGCAAAAAAATGACTCGGTACATTTTGATGAAATATTCACCGATATATCGATAATAGAAATCTTTGTCTTTTGAACACTTTACAACAAAGTTGAAAGTGTTTATGACTTTGGTCATTCTGTCTGTCTGTCTGTCTGTCCGTTAGCACGATAACTGCCGTAAAAATGACTTAATCAGAATGAAATTTTAGTATGATGTTCAGACGGTCTGTAGGACCTATGGGAATATAAATGAATAATATCACCCAATTAGTTTTGGATTGAACCCGGGTTGAAAAAATGAAATACATTGAGCCCCATGGGGCCGAATTTTTCAAACATTTTTTAAGCGAATTGAAAATTCACAAATTGCTTCGAAAATTTTAGGTAATAGTCAAATTGTTTCATAAAATATATAAAAAAATTCAGCGAAATATATTCAGTAGTTTTTTAAATAAAAAGTTAAATAATAATAACATCTCTTATATGAAACGATCACGTGACCATGATATGAAAGTATCACGTGATCCCCTTCAAAATGATATATGGCATCCATCTTGTCTCAAAATCGTGATTTTTAAAGTTCTTTTTATTTCATATTGAGTGTTGTATCCGTCCTAAAACCACTTTATTTTGGTTTAAATTCTGTGCATCTACATACTAAATCAACGCAATTACAATATATATGAGTTTAAATGCTCATCTGAATTTGATTATTTCTACAACGAAGCCTATTTTTCACTTATGTAAAATGTAAACAGCAAAATATGTAGGATGAATTATATAGGAATAGCTGTATTTTTTTAACGCAAAAGAATTTAGCTCATAGAGTCTGCATAGCTGATATGAAAGAAATATTCATTGACTTTACCGAGAGAAGGACGATTTTTTGCGATGAAGTTTTAAGCATAGAGTTAAATTACTTGTAGTTCCATGGTCTTAATTTTTAAATAAAATAAATTATTATAGTATTGTGATGAATGACATGAATGGGAAATTATTTATGAATGAAATGCTGCTTTTTTAGAGAGAGCCTGGCGTGTTATTTTTTCTATGACGTCATTTGAAAGAATTTCAGTTGTTTTCGATGAAGTTTTTAAATATAATAAATTATCGTGGTATTATGATAATTCTAAAATTATTATCGAGTAATATATCACATTTTAGAGATGTTTAAACCATTCAATTTATATTTCAATGCCGTCATTTGAATGAAATTCATTTTTTTTCGATGATTGTTTAAGTTTTCAAATATAATAAATCAATGTAGTATTGTGAGAAGTTTTAAAATATTACCGAGGAATGTATTGCATTTTAGACATGTTTAAATAAAATTGCATTGAAGTTGGAAAGTGTTTCATAATCAATGCTTTAAGCATGATTGATCTTTCTTGTTCTATTTTGCCTGAATTCCAAATGCGAATTTTTTACTTTCTATGAATTTGAATATATCAATTTTTATCAATTAAATAGGGTATAAAATGATTGTCCATGATATAATATATGCTTAAATGAACTTTAAAACATTTTCTTTGCCATCTTCATGTTAATTTTTATATTGTTAAAGGTTTAATTTTTAATTCACATAAAAAAATTATTTCGTGAAAGTTTTCTGAAAACGCTCACAAAATAAGTGTATAATCACCGTAATTTTAAATTATATTAATAAAGTTGTTTCATAAAACTACGGCTTGTAGGAATGTAATTTTCTAACACTCCATTTTTAACACTCCATTTTTAAAATATATTAATAAATCTGCAGCTTGTGATAATGTCATTTTCTAAAAATTCCATAAATAAAGCAAGCGTAGGAAAATGGGGGGCTACAATTCTCCCTCAAAATAATTGTATAGTCACATCATTTTAAGTTATATTAACAAAGCTGTAGCTTGTAAGAATTTTCTAGCACTTCCTTAAATAAAGCAGGCATAAGCAAATTAGGTGACAACAATTGTTTCGAGGATGGTTTCTGAAAACTCCCACAAAATAATCGTATAATAACCTAATTTTAAATTATATGAATAAAGCTTCAGTAATTTTCTAACACTTCCTTAAATAAAGCAGTCGTGGGAAAATTGGGTCACTGCAATTCTCCCTCAAAATAAATGCACAGTCACCAAATTTTAAATTATATTAATAAAGCTGCAGCTTGTGAGAATGTAATTTTCTAACACTTCCTTAAATAAAGCAGGCATAAACAAATTAGGTGACTACAATTGTTTGGAGGATGGTTCCTGAAAACTCCCGCAAAATAATCGTAAAATCACCTAATTTTAAATTATATGAATAAAGCTGTAGCTTATTAGAATATAATTTTCTAACACTTCCTAATGTAAAGCAGGCCTGGAAAAATTGCATCACTGCAATTCTCCCTCAAAATAATTGTACAGTCACCTAATTTTAAATTATATTAAAAAAGCAGCAGCTTGTAAGAATGTAATTTGCTAACACTTCCTTAAATAAAGCAGGCATAAGCAAATTAGGTGACTACATTTGTTTGGAGGATGGTTCCTGAAAACTCCTACAAAATAATCGTATAATCACCTAATTTTAAATTATATGAATAAACCTGCAGCTTGTGAGAATGTAATTTTCCAACACTACCTTAAATAAAGCAGGCATAAGCAAATTAGGTGACTACAATTGTTTTGAGTATGGTTTCTGAAAACTCCCACAAAATAATCGTATAATCACCTAATTTTAAATTACATGTATAAAGCTGCAGTAATTTTCTAACACTTACTTAAATAAAGCAGACGTGGGAAAATTGGGTCACTGCAATTCTCCCTTAAAATAATTGTACAGTCATCTAATTTTAAATTATATGAATAAACCTGCAGCTTGTGAGAATGTAATTTTCCAACACTTCCTTAAATAAAGCAGGCATAAGCAAATTAGGTGATTACAATTGTTTGGAGGATGGTTCCTGAAAACTCCCACAAAATAATCGTATAATCACCTAATTTTAAATTATATGAACAAAGCTGCAGCTTATGAGAATATAATTTTCTAACACTTCCTTAAATAAAGCAGGCGTGAGAAAATTAGGTCACTGCAATTCTCCCTCAAAATAATTGTACAGGCACCTAATTTTAAATTATGTTAATAAACCTGCAGCTTGTGAGAATGTAATTTTCTAACACTTCCTTAAATAAAGCAGACGTAGAAAAATTAAGTGACTACAACTGTTCCTGGGATGTTTTCGGAAAACGCCCACAAAATACTTGTCTGGTCACTTAATTTTCCTATGCTTGCTTTACGTACAAGGAAGTGTTACAAATTTATAATGAACTCTATGTTTGTGAAAACGAAACGATGCTGGCAAAAGAAAAAACATCCGATTAAAAAGGGAGAACGGGACATTAACTTCTCTAAAAAAATCCCACAACTTAGACACTTCTATTTGCGCCTGTAAGGTGGTTGAATGATTGAATTATGCGCGCATTAACTTTTTGTTCCATTCCCAATGTAATAACCCTCACAGCAAAGATCGTCACATGTGTGACAGTGACATTGTAGTCACGCGACACTTGGGTCACAATGTGATATCATATTTGTGACTTCTATGCGATGTTACGTATAAGTAACTTTGTAACTTCATTGTGACTTAATTTTGTGACGTTTCCATAATTTAATTAACACGTAACAATGTGACAACATTACAATGGCAACTACAATGTGGCGTCACAAACAAGTTAATATGCGACATCACAAACGACCATGAAAATGACCAAAATGACTTCGCTGTGACCTCAATATGACATTGCCGAGACGTACTGCAACATCCTGTGACGTCCCAAAGTCAGAGTGTGACGTAAATCTTACGTCACTGTGAAAAAAATTGCTGTTAGGGAAATAACACCTGGAGTAGACATTTTCAAACATGATTATCCTGCAAATTAGGTCAGCACTTAAGAGGAGTCTGGTGACATTCAAATATAAGTTTGCATTATTTTTCGTTTATATACAAAAATATTTTATGCATTCCTTTCGAATAATGTTAAATTAAAATTAGCGTTACTTAGTCGTATATTATTTAGATAGACGATGCTCCAAGTGTCTCCGCTGAAGCATTGCAGCTCACTACAAAACAATAGAACCCCATTAAAATTAAACTATAAAATAAATTCCAACTTCAATCTTTCAATTAAATACTATCCATTGTTGCTGGAATATCAGCAACATTTACAAAGCTGTTTTATTAATTAGACCTCATAAATACCGGCCTTAATCATATAAAAAAAATTATTGATACATGGTTATAGAGAAAGACGCATTAATTTTTAAGAAATCTAATTACGGAAATACCGAAAAAATATACTTAAAGCTAATTAGACTGTTGATGAATCAGAAAAATAAATTAAGCTTTTAATTAATTTTTTCAGTATATCATGCTCAAGAGTGAAACTAAGCCAAATTCCCGTGGTTACCAGATAGCGTTCGGAAATATTAAAGGCATGAAATTGGGAGCTTAGGAATGAGATACGTGAATCATAAAGAACACATTAAAAATATATTACTGTTAAATTAATACTTATGGATTAATTTTCAAAGTTAAATATATTTTAAATGGATTTTTTTGTATTCATTTAGTTGGTAGTGGGATTTATTTGGCGAACATTGGATTTGCAAGGAAAATTTCTGTAAAAAAAATTTACCATAAATTTCTTATGGTATGAGTGTTTTTAAATACTAGGATATATCTTATTTACTGCTGAAACGAATAATATATATAATCAAATACCTAAAATGAAAACTTCGGAAACGTCGTTTGTGGGCAAAATGGAACCTGAACTACGCTGAAGATTCCTTTAAACATTTTGATTTGTTCGTGGAGTAAATTTCAACTGAATTTCTTTGAATTTTTTGAAATAATTTCATGTATCGAGTGTTTTATAATATCAAAACGAGTAAATATACGGAAAACTTAAGTCTGCTCTTGGATTAATTGGTTTATAAGAATTCGGAGATTCATTTTTCTCTAGTATTTCTGTAAGGTGTCAAAAGCTGCCTTAGGTATGTACACTGCTATCTGCAGAAATAAAAAAAATATATATAACAAATCTACTAAACCAGTGAACATCCAAATGTTAAAATTTAAAAATATTAGGGGTTTTCGTACCTGCATGATAACGCCCGCAGACCGTTGAAGCTTGCGATCTGCTATGCAGACGTAATCCAATCGTTGTGGTTCCTCTCTTTATTTGCTGACGCTTACAAGTCCCCGAATTTCACCTTGCGATTCCTTTCAGATGCTTTGTACTAATTTCAAAACATTCTACAACTTTGTAATTATTTCCCCCCCTATTTAAAACGGGGAGCAAGCTATATCCCTGTACCCCGCTAAACAAGGAGGTCATCCACCCAAAATTTGCTTCATCGTGTAGCGTCACTGGTGTTTCCTACACACCGGCATGACAATTATACGATAATTCTACTACTTCTCAGGTGATTTGACTGATCCATGACTTCCTTGATACCATGTATATATCAAAACCTTGGATTCAAATATGACTCAAGTATATATCACAATATTTTCCTTAAACGCTGGTATGTGGGAAAAAAATTAATGGTTTCATATAGGTACTGTATCCTTATATAGGATGTCGAAAGCCCAGACCGTCCGGCTCACCCGAGGACATAGAGCAGCAGTTTGGACGGCCGACTTATACAGGGTGTTTCAAAACTAATGGGACAAACTTTGAGGGCTGATAGAAAACATCGAAACGAACATTTTTCCTCATAGTTTTCATGGACGCACATAAAACGCTCTAGATGGCGCTTTCAGGTTCTAGACGGCGCTTTCGGGCACGCGTATAAATGTGGTGGCGTATAAAAGCAGTGGTAAGGTTATTAGCAGTGGTAAGGTTATTATAGATATAATAACCTTGGTTATTAGCGACTTGGCATGGGTTGGTATACCAATGAGGAGAAGGCGGACATGTATTCTATCTACGGGCTCGCCAAAGGCAATGACAGGGAAGCACAAAGGCTTTACCGAGGCAACTTCCCCAACAGGAGTGTTCCCGATCATAGAATGTTTTCTTGCTCGCACCGTCATCCGACTGAAAAGTTATTCTGCAGTGCTGCCATGTATTTGTTTTCACTAAAACAAAGCTGTGATTAATGTTTCGTGCAAGTACTCTTCTTGAATTGCGTGAGACTGCATGTGTGTGGAGACACGGAAAACGCCCTCCAGCTCGGAACCGCTTGACTTGCGACCATGCATTCAATGATGAAATGTGTTTCGATGTGTTCTATCACCCCTGAAAGTTTGCTGCATTTGTTTTGAAACATCATGTATATTAACTAAATATACAACGTTCTAAGAAAAGCTGTGAAGCATCCAAATAACCCCGGAATGAAAAATACTACCTAATGGTTCATATTAGGTCTATGTATAGTAAAACGATAATGTCTTATAGAATAAATGTGAATGCAATAAATGTGAATGCAATAAATGTGAATGCAATAAATGTGAATTTTTAAGTATATTGAGAGTTAAAGAAAATACTACTTATGTTGTATCGAAATATGAAAAGTTACAGCATACTTAAATACATTTTAATTATTTCTAATTAACTAACATTTATATTTTGATATCAGTTTAAAAAAATAATTCATATAATGATACAGAAAAGTTAAATTATTCGTTACAACTTATATTCAAAATTTTCGTGGTTTCTATCTTTAAAATTTCCGTCATAACAGCTATAAAGAATAGAATCATAGTATTACCGAAAAAAGTAATAAAAGTCTAATTTCTATAAAATACTTGAATTTACATGTTATTATACTTATCTTGCTTGGTATATCTGTAAAAGTACTCTGATGTGATGTAGATTATGTCTTAATAATATTAGCTTCAAAAAATTAATTTATATGACGATACAGAAAATTTAAATTTTTCGTTAGAGCTTATATTTTGAATGTTCATGGTTTCTGCGATTAAAATAACCGTTACTACAGCTATAAGGAACAAATACATAGCATTAATGAAAAATATAATAAACGTCTATTTTTAATTAAATACATGAATTTACTTGTCATTACATTATCTTACTTGGCATATCATTAAAAACATTCTGCTGTGACGTAGAGTATACCTTATTAATACCTGAGATATCTACTTAATTACATACGAAATTTACTGGTCTATATCGTTATAAAATGTGTTTGAGTTTGAATTAAAGATATATTTATTTAACAAAGAGTGCTTTTCTTAAATTTAATTAGTGTATTGAACACGATAAAATAACTTAAACATTCATTTTTTTTCTATTTCATTTACGAAAATAAGTAAGTCATGTAGCTGCAGTAAATGTATGATGGTCATATAGCTGCAGTAAATGTATAATGGTCATGTAGCTGCAGTAAATGTATAATGGTCATGTAGCTGCAGTACATGTATAACGGTCATGTAGCTGCAGTAAATATATAAATAATAATAGCTTTTTTTAACTTAAAATCTGTAAGATTAGTACAGCTTAATTATTTAGCAATATAGCAAAATTATTAGAATTAATCCTTGTGCATTAAATATATTAAATGGGTATTTACAAAACAATTGAGTTAAAATGGAAATTAAATAATTTAAAAATCGATAAAGTAATTTAAACATTTAATTAAGCTTTTGTTGTTATATTATATTTGATTTGAATGCAAATAATGAAGTCACGCTGTTTGAGTAGATAACTTCCATTAAGTTATGTCTGAAAAATTAAGATTGTTTGCAGTCTAATGATGTACGCATACAGTTAATTATATTATTTTAAATTATTCTGACAGTCAATATATTAAGTGGGCAAATTTTCTGATTGACCAAATATGTCTAAGGGGGTCGTATAAAAATTTAAAAAGTTTAACTTTGTAAAAATTAATCGGGGGACTATTTCATTAACGTAGTCTTATTCTCTACCTTCTTTCAACATTTTTGCAATTTACATTGTCCACTTATCTCCAACAGGTAAAGAATTAAAGCGCATTTCAATCTTTTTGGGACACCCTGTATACACTATGTACAACTAATATGCAGTTTAAGTATCATTATTAATTGGTGTCTTGGGTCACACAATTTTATCCAGGCTTCAGTTCTGGATGATATGACCTCTTTCATTAATATCCAAATCATAACTGATTAATTTTTAGCGTGGTGGGCGCAAACAATACCTGCCAAAGGAGAATTCGACGCTATGGTCGGTTGGTCCGTGGACAGAGTCCTTCAGATTAATATTTGCACTTCTAATAGCTGAATCTGATCTTGATCTAATAACTGAAGCACCAGAAAGCAATGTTTGCTTGAAACATCGAAGGGAAGATAATCACTGACTAACTAAAAGGTCAGAATGCCGTTTAGCTAACTCGACATATGGGATTTGATATGAGAGAGGTGTTAGTTAAAAACATATTTAAATTATCAATACAGCATCTAACTTTGCAGACAAACAACAAAAAATAAGTCCCTGCGTATATTGCTTTCGTCATCTATTTTTTCTGGACAAACCATGAAAATAGATCAGAACGCATAATGTTGTTACGATCTATTTTCTTTTGTCAAATTGTGGACAAACGATAAAAAATAAATCACATCACAGAATCATGCTGTGATCTATTTTTATTATTTGCTTATTCTAGGACACACAATAAAAAATATCACTATGATAATTGCAAATTCGAAGTTTCTTTACATTATAAATCTTCTTTACAAAAAATGAATATACTGCTAGTAATAAAATAAAACATGAAAATGCATAAAATACACTGCGTATGCCCTTCAATAATGATGTACATATATCCTCCTGTGATGAACCAAACTTATGTTTGAAAGACTGTATTTTAATAAATTTTGTATTTAATATTCAAATGTGAATAGGCCTTTATGTATAAACGAAATGATAAAAGAATCCCATTCTATGGCATCCATTTTGGAAAAATGAATCACAGATTTTATTAAGTTGAATAGCACCTGCTATGCATAGAATCATAAAATACTGCCATATATTATTCCATAAAGTTTTATGGCAAATTTCATTACGAAATTACAAAGTTTATTAGCATCATTAGCGAAATGGAAAATTAAAATTCCCCCTTCCCTTGCTTTAAGGTAGTAAAAATTTGATACACGCGAACTAAATTCATATAATTAAGTATTTTTGAAGATAAAACATAATAGGAGGACATAATGATTCAAATAGCTAGCAGCACGAATTTATGTTTTACATATTAAGATTACTGATGTGAAGCATCTTAGAACGCGGTGTGCATCTTGAAAAAAATGTGACAAGAATAAGGCGGAAGTATGTGACAGAGGTGACACCATATTGTTATGAATACGTCGCAGGCAGCCATTGTTATAATTTAAAGGTCCGGGTTATTTGACCTTGGTGCCACATTTCTGTCAATATAGTGAAGAAATTAGGCATTTATCGTAAATTGGGCGAGTTCTAGAAATTTCTCTAAATTACTAGATTGGAAAAAAAGCTTCACGTGTTACGTACTTTTCCAAACAGTGCATAGGGGGTATATAAACCCGTCCTCGTTCAGTTGTGCTATTGAAGTGATACGAGTAAAATTATCTACCGTACTCAATACAGAACCAAATATGTAATGTTTACGATTATTATATATATATATATATACTTCAAGCTTTATTATAGACAATTGTACTAGAATAGTTTTAAAAATTAAATTTTAGGGTTGCGACATCTGTGCCTCGACATCTGCGCTATAGTGCAGATATCGGTGCACAGAAGTGGTGTGATCCAGTATGTGCGTATTGCTTGACATGCTCGCCCAGTTGAGCGCCAGCAAACGTTACATTCAAACATTTCAGCGCCATTTTCGTCATTTGATTCTGACAAAATAAACTGCATTCTATTAATCTATCAAACTGTATATGTAAAAAAATTAAAAAGTCCAAAATATTAACCTATTCGAAAATTTAGAAAACATTAAAATATTTTCTAGGTACCTTGTACCATCGTCACACATAATACACATCAGCAGTCTCTCATTCGAAATATGCAGAAGGATTGAAGTTTTATATCAATTGATTACGAGAAATTGAGTCATTTTTATTCGATTTAAAATAAAAAAATGTATATATATTTCTCGTGACTAGGTTGTTTTCTATTTTTTCATTTGTTTATATTTAATATTGTGTCTTCATTTCACTTGTAATATAATTAGTATCAGAATGGAAAATGATATATATATAGTATATATATCCTTAAATTCGTTAAAAAGTTATTTAACCTAAGTTCAACAAGTTTATGACATCGACGAATAAGACACATTTAGCTTATTTGGGTTAACACTATTTTATTATCATTCACACCCAAAGTGTGGATTAGACTAACATTTTTCATCACGTACAATGCAATAACTTTTGCTTCGGATATAATAATTTCTTTCCATAATCCACTTATCACACCACTTTCACACACATTTACCACCACATATGTCCTTCATTAGATTTCGTAACGGGTCTTCATTGTATCTGCAGCATTGTTGTCCTTTCACAAGCAAGACGATGAGCCTCTTCCAACCGGGCCTGCAGATTTTGCACACATCCATCAGGCGATTAACTTATGTTTCACAACAAATTAAAAATTTCGATTGATAAGATACATTTACTGGATCTGTGCTAATATTTTCTTATTATCATTTACACCCAAAGTGTGGAGCAGAATATCGTTTTTCATCGCATGCAATACAATAACTATTGCTTCGGATATAATAATTTCTCTTCATAACAAATAATGATAAGTAAATCATGTATCTAGGATAATTCGAGTTCAAATAATGTAAAATATAAATGTAGTAGAATCTTGATTATCCCATGTTCCCTGGTTATTAAACATAGCTTTTTTTTCAGTGAATTATCACTTTTTCTCAGGTTTAAACAACTACTCGTGTGAAATTCTAGAATTTTTACCTTTCTTATATACATAGGACTATAATGTATAACGAAATGAGATTGTGACGTTGTCGAAAATTTGAATTCAAGTTTTCGACGGGAAATCACGTTTTGAGCATCCCTGAATACGATTAAGACGTTTTTGAGGTGATGTTTGTGTGTCAGTGAGCCTTTGAAGACAATATATCACGAACGAATCAAGCGATACGAACAAAGTTTAATAGAAAAATCACAAGCAGTGAATACTGGAAGCCTACCGTTTTTATACGTAATAAAATGTTCAGAACCTTCCTAAATTTTGAAATGATATTTTTAAAAAATCATCAAAAAATCAAAACCGCTAATACAGTTACGCAAATAGACATTCTTTATGTAATTTTTCCTTAGAAAACGATTGACATAAACTTTAAAACGCTAGCATGAACCGTTCTTGAGATATTGTACATTTTTCAAATACATTTATCAAAAAATCATATAAAATCAAAATAAAAACATTAACTATTGTGAAATCTGTTCACTTTTCATGTGTAATATTATTCGATAAATTTATTATCATCATTCTCGTAGATCTAGCTCGTCCCATTTACCAGGGAAGACTCACTCATTGGGTATTATCTTTGTAATTTGACGCCATTAGTCATTTATGTACCATACGACTGATATATTTCTCCATTAAAAATGCTTGGCGAAATTTTGGCGGTAAATTTTGAGGACTATCGCCAACTTGGCGAGTTTTTTAAATGTTGCCAAATGGACGAAAATATCGCCAAATTAATAAAAACGACGCTAAATCAATGAAAATGAAGACTGATAAAAATCCAATATCTTGGAAAGAATAAAAATCTACTATAAAAATATAATTTTGGGTGACAGTTTTGTATTTGAGCGCCATTAGTCTTTTATGTGCTATAAGAATAACCTATTTCTCCGACAATAATACTTGACGAAATTTTAACTACGAATTTGGCGGAATATTACCAACTTGGCGAGATTTTGAAATGTCACCAAATTCATGAAAATGACATCAAATTGATAAACAATGTCATCAAATTGATAAGAATGACACTAAATCAATGAAAATGACAACTAATTGATTAAAATTCAATGTTTTGGAAAGAATATAAGACTGTACCATAAGATTCCGTCTATAACGGTTGGCAAAATTCTAGCTACACATTTTGGCGTATATTGCAAACTTGGAGACTTTTAAATGCTTCCAAATTGACGAAACTGTTGCCAAATTGATAAAACTATTATGAAATTGATAAAAATGTCGCCAAATTGATAAAAATGACTCCAAATAGGATGCTATATTTTTCAAATTCTTAATTTCGTCATATGGTGGGTATTTCTTTTATTATATAAGAAATGCTCGTCTAAATATTGCCAACTTGGCGATATTTGGCCCCACATTGACAAAAATATCTTCAAAATTACAAAAATGAAGTCTAAGTTAATAAAAATAACGCCTAATTGATGAATTTATTATTAAAATATTTAAATATATGGACTATATTTCTTATTGAGTATGCTATCAATATTGATAATTGTTAATTTAAAGTTGCGTAAAACGTAAGTTATTTGGGTATGAAATAGTTTTACATGTTGTCATCCGGATGTAAAATTTACCGCTCCAAATTTACAATTTAACCTTACAAACAGTTAAAACAAGTAACAGTTAAAACAAGTTTAGTTAAAACAAGTAAAAATATGTTGTTGAAGATGACTTCGCTTGTAGAGCTAGACTTCGCTTGTAGAGCTAGTAAAGAATATTCTAGTTTCAAAACGTATTACCGCAGAAGACATTGTACATACTCGTAGTATGAATTAGAAGAAGAGATGACCGATGGCACAATTATAAAATTAGTGAGTGAAGAAAAATAAGCTAATAAAGATGGAGAGGAAGTGTGTTCAGGAAAAGGCCAAAGAATTTTGTATAAGGAAGATCTAAATGCGATAAGACTGAGATATAACGAATGGCAAGATTTAAGTACGCCCTAGTATGTACATAATGTACTAAACTAATTACACATAATTGCATATTTATTTATTATACATATTATTTGTCATAAAGTGAATATCTTCCTTTAATGATAGGAAAGGGGTGGATTATAGAAAGAAAGGGGACGTTGTAGTAAGATCAGAGATAAATTGAACAGTGCGGCTTTTCCTGTGTTTAACCATCGTAAACGTATACGAGATGTTCTTGATTCATATTGGCTAGGACAATTAGGAATCTACTGTATCTAATTATAGATTTTCTATATAAGGTATTTACGCATAAATTTCATAGCGCTAATTTAATTAGTTTTGTAGTTATACTGACCACTCCTCAGTTCACATTACATGACATTACCTTACCTTACATCACATCTTTACACCACACATCATATCAGTTTACCGCACATCATATCACTTTACCACATATTACCTTATCTCACATAAAGTCACCCTAACTCCACACATCACACTTGCATTATATAACATCAGCTCACATCATCACATTACATCACATCATCTCATCTCACCACATTACATCACATCACTTCCATCTTACATCCCTTCACCACAGATCACATCACCTCACCTCACACCAAATCACCCTACTTTCACACCCACGGATATGAAAAAAAAATCGCACGCATAATTTTTCACAAATTATACGAGAGGTTTTAAAACCTGCTTTTTCGTCTACATCGAGAGTTTCGCATTTTAAGGAAAACGATACTTACACATTATACTCAGGATAAGATATTTAGTATGATATACTTTGTATCAATATAAAAAATAAAATTCTAAAAAGAGGTAGAACAAAAAAAAAAATTCTTGTAAGAAAGATTGTGCGAACTTCAAATTCAATCTCCAAAAATTTAATTTGCTCATTTAAAAGAAAAATAAATATAATGAAGGTTTTAAGGTTTTATATTTTAACTAATGTAGTAATATTATTATTTTAAAAGAGTGTAACTATATTAAGTTTTCGTAATCCACTTTTTGTATGTAATTAGAAGGCTTAATTTCTTGAAATGAATATATGAATAGAGACATAAAAGTGCAGTTCTGAAATTTAATAACACGACCTACTCAAATTATTTCGAAAATAATTCATCTGGTTAAAAATTAATCCTATAATTTTATAATCCGATTAGAATAAATTTGTAATCAAGAAAACAAAATCTCATTATATTTAATTATTAATTTAGAGGCAATTAGAAATTTTAATTTTATTATCTTCCAAAGACAATACTGGTTTTAAGTTTATGTTTTGGTAACTTGTTCCTTAACTTAAGCATGCATTTTTTTTATCTCCATAAATTGAATTTATTTACCCAATGCGTTCATCTATCTGTGGACTTTTAAACTAGGGAATCAAATTTACTTTTCAAAAGACTAACTTTCAAATTATTTTTCAAAATATTTTTCAAAATATGTTTCAAAGGACTAACTTTCGAAACGATTGTTGTTTCACTTACATTTCGAAATCAATTATTCTTATTGAATTTCCTGGCTATTTTCTTGTATATGCAAATGTTGATTCTCTCTTTTATAACGGAGTTTGTTAATTTCGTTCCCTGTGCAAGCTATTTCTTAAAATGTAACTACTCCGCTTTCTTTTTTCGAAAGTAGCTCTTGTATTTACTAAAACAGGTTGTATCTTTAATAGATAACTAGTTGTCACCTGAATTTTATAGTTTCTTTACTTTACGAAACCGGTTGTTTTCCTAATATGCCACAGCACTGGATGTTCCATCCTTGATGAATCCTTCATTATATTTCCACAACTTATTTTTTTTTTATTTCGTCACTCTTACTATTTCCGGATGGTGTCGTTCATTTTGTTTTCGAAACCACTTGTTTGCCTTTTTTTGCGACAGTTATTTTATTCATGATTGCATTTATTTCATTAATTTTTCAATTTTCCAAACCTTATTGTTTTGATATATAACTGCTTTATTTTCCTTTTCTGGTGTGATTAGTTCATTCAATTATAAAGAGTGGTTTTCTTGCATTTTTAAGCTTTCTGTTGTCTTTAGTTCTCTTTTTAATATTTTTTCTTCTTGTTTTCTGTTCTGTTCCTTCGTTTTCTGTACATCTTCATTAATTTTTATTAGTCATTTGAGTGATTCTATGATAACAGATCATTTCATTTTCTGGAGTGACAGAAGTGCTACGTTTCAGCATACTTGATAAAGGAATATCTACTTATTATTCATTAAAGTTCAATAATACCTGAATTTAAAAATGTGAAAATTCTAAAAGCATCTTTAATCATCATGTCATTTATAAATTTCCTTTGCTCTAAAAAAAAACATTTAAAAATGAGAAAAACTATTTTTTACATAAAATTATCTGTAAAAGAAATATATATGTATTCAAAGAATAAAACATCATCATCCCCTATGCGAACAAATTTACGAAAAATCAAAAATTTGGTCATCATATGAAAAAGTGGCGCAGCTAAAAATAAGTTACAAAATATATTCTATATATTATTCTATATAAATTAATCTATATATATTATTCTATAATATTATTCTATATATATTCCATGTATTATAATATATTCAAATATGTTATAATATTATCCTCATGCAACCACTTATTGCAATTAAGAATATATATAACATTTGATAATCTTTACATATAATTTAGGGAAATAATTCTCATATTTATTTTTATCCAATTATAGCAATCTATAAAACACAATTCAATATTCACTACTGTCCATTTAATAAAATCATTTATTCTCTAATATTAGTGCATTGCAAGATTATTATTTAATCTATATTAGTTTCATTATCATTTACGTACGCTGTTTGATTGATCAAAGGCGTCATCGAAAATCTTATCGCATTGAAGATACTTACCGCACCAATATGTTTACCTCCATACCCTAGTAAAGCAATTCACTAATCGTAGTTCAGTAATTACACAGGTATAATCAAATTAATCACTTGTTCATTTATGCCATTATATTCATTACTTTCAAAACAATATGTATATGCACTGAATATATAATATACATTAAACTGATTGAATGAATCAGTGAGTAATTCAGGAAAAGATGTATCAAAATTATTGAGCATTTTACCCATAGTTAGAATCTTTGTTTTTTGAAACATTTGATTTTTTTCTGCTTCGAGACCAAGATATACATTCTAAAATTTTCAAAAATTTGAATTGGAAGTGACGGTGCAAAGGTGTAATAATAATTTAAAAAATAAACTTGTTTCGTTATTGATCACGTATAAGTTTGCTAGAAACTTGGATTTAATCTTATTCTGTCCGTCTCGATTTCTAAAACAACGAAAAAATCGAATATTTTGAAAAATCGAATTAAGCGGTACAGTGCAAAAGAATAATTTAACAATAAAGATCAATCATGCATAACGCATTGATTATGAAACACTGCCCAACTGAAATGCAACATGCTTATTTATACATCACTAAAATGCGATACATTTAGCGCCCATATATTTTAAATTATCACAGTACTACAATAATCTATTGTATTTAGAAATTTAAAACTTCATCGAAAAAAATTAACTTTATTCAAATGACGTTATCGAAATATAAATCGTTCAGCTCTCCATGTAAACACAATGAATATTTCATTGACGTCACTTTTATTCCAGACCCCAGAGTTAAGTAATTTTGTGTGTAAAAGATTCAGCAATTCTTATACAACTCATCTTAGAATCACTTGTTGACATTCTGCATCCATTAAAATCAGGCTTCGTTGTAGAAATAATCAAGGTTTGATGATAATTTAAACTAAAAAATATGGTAATTGAGTTTGCATAGAATATAGATGCACAGAAAACACGCTAAAATAAAGCAGTTTTAGGACGGATGTAACAATATAAATTTAAAAGAACTTTAAAAATCGCGATTTTACACTAGGAAAAATATGGATAACATATTTTATTTTGAAGTGGATCACGCGAACTCTTAATATGGGTATAATTATTATTTTAATCTTAATTTAAAAAACCACCAAATATATTTTGCTGAAGTTGTTTTATATATTTTATGGGATAATTTGAATATTTCCTGAAATTTTGGAAGCAATTTGTGAAATTGAAGTTCGCTTAAAAAATGTTTGCAATATTAGGTCCCACAGGGTACAATGTATTTCACGTTTTCAACCCGGGTTCAATTCAAAACTAACTGGGTGATAGTATTCATTTATATTCCCATAGATCTCACAGACCGTCTCAACTATATACTAAAATTTCATTTTAATAAAGCATCTTTTACGGCAGTTATCGTGACGGGATAGACGGGACATACAGACAGAATGAACAAAGTCATAAACACTTTTCAACTGTGTTGAAAAGTGTTAAAAATGCAAAGCACTTTTTAAAATTAACTAGCACTTCCACTCGATTCAAAGTTTCTTTTTTTGGCCTCCTTCGATTCGCTCAACTTCCAAATCAATATACAAAAAATTGAATTAGGAGCGATGATTGATACTACGGTATTTCACCACTTAAACTCATCTAAATAAATACACAATTTGATATCCCTTCACAACCAATTTTAAAACTGGTTATTAACAACTTTTTCTAAGTGTGTAGGTGCCACATTTAATAACTACTAGCTAATGAGGACGTATAAAACACTGATGGAATAGTTAGAACTTTAATATTAATATATTGGCAAATTCTTGTTTAAAAAATCAAAACAAGGGCGCGATGTCACGCAAAAGAAATGTAGAAATTGTGACGAATTTGAGAGCAATCGGTCTGAGGCTAAGGATTTGTATGAAATACAAGCTAACCCTCAATTTTATATACATATATTAAATTTTTACAGCACGGGCTGCAATGGCAAGTTTTTTAGTAATAACAATTTCTAAGATGGATCGTTTTCACATTTTTGAGAAAACACCTATTGGAGGATTTTCTAAGTATTTTAGAGTTATTTAAATTATCTAAAACAAGAAATGAAGGAGACTTCTTCTTCTTCTTCGAACTAGGTCATCCGACCTACCCGAAAGTGTGAAGTTTATGTTTTATGGTCGAGATAGTGCCTCCCAATTTAGACCGAAACCCAGTAGGGCGGCATCCACAGGTATCGTACCATCCTTCCTCTACCACCAACCTCTCGGTAGGACTAACGGTTTCACATATTAAACGTATCCGTACACCCCGTGAACACGGGGACAGTTTTGGTAGACCCGTTCGAGTGCAATCCCCGTTATCTAACCCCTGAACTGTCCAACTCTCATAGAGGAGCCTTCATATGAGGACGAATGATGTACACACTTCATTTTTGCCGAATCGATTAATGATTACTATTCTTTCTTGCTTACTTATTTCCTAACGTCCTACGAATTATCGAAAAATAAACAGAAATAGAATCGGGAGCGGAAGCGGAAGTCCTTAGTGAGTCTCTCAAATATTTCCTGAATTTGATGCTCAAAACCATATCAGGTCATCATCTAAGCTCTATTTATAGTCAATTGCGATAACTAGATGCTTCAAAAAATTTTAATCGAAAGTGGAAAAAAAACGGAAATGGGAATCCTTAGTAAACCTCAATACCGTCTCCGGAATTTGATGCTTAATCCATATCAGTTATACTCTAATCTCTATCTATAGCCCATATCGATAAATGGGTGTTTCAATGAAACTGAAAAATGTTGAATCGGAAATAGAAAAAGAAACAGTCATAATTCAATATCTATTAAGAGCAGTTCATGAGAAACAGATGCTTCAAGGAAACATTCCTAATTAACGTAATATTATGGCAAATTTTTGCCAACAGTTACCATAATATTGTTATAGAACTACAAAAATAATGGATATATAAACTTCATAGATAAAGCAAAGCAAATCAGATTTCTTTAGAATATACTTCACCTTTATTCCGTTAAACTTCAAATGAATAAAATAATAACCATCTAAGCAACTAATCATATATACTCTTCTACTTAATCTTTCTTCTGTTTAGCATTTTTAACTTACCTAATTTTAAAAAAGCGAATGCTTTTCTTGTTTCCAATTTATATGTTTTAATCTGGAAGAAAAAAAAATCCTTGAAATAATACTTTAAATATTAAAAGAAACTATTACTTGTATTAAAATATTTTAAAAAGTATTTAAATATATGGTAAAATACACTCTATAGTTAAATAAGATATGCAACCATAAAAAATAGAGCTACAGCCCTGAAAGTCGGTAGACAAATGTCACTTTAAGAGTTATGCGAATAATCAGCGCCAATGATGTTAAAAGGCTCATGCAATGCGCATGAGGACAACGCAATATGCACCACTTAAAACGACCGGTGTTCTCACTCATGGGTAATTAGAATTGTATTTTCTACTTTGATACTGCAAGTTGTGCACAAAGAAGCCTTTGAGACGTACTCGGAGGTGCTACTAACACTTGTCGAATTTAGAGAGAGGACGCATCATAGGTCTAGATGGGGGTTGTTGGTTCAATAGAGGTATCAGTTGCCTTCTTGGTCGAAGCATATGGTAGATGCTTGAGGTTAGCAGCAGTGGATCAGAGAAGGCATGATACTCCGACAACAAATGTTATTTACTAAAGAAAAATATTTGTTCCAATATTTATTTTATTTTCTATGACGAATTAAGTGTCATTTCCAGAGAAATGAGTAAATTTTACTACAATAAATACACAAAAGTTTTATTTCTGCTTAAATATAATTTTTCAATATCACATATTTTGCGTTATTTACTAATTTTCGCGAGATAATAAATATATTTTGAATGTGAAGCCAATCAAATGAAAAGAACACCATAATTTTAGGTTAAAAATATATTTTCCATTGTTGATACTATGTATACGGCCATACATCAGAAATAAAGGATAAAAGATTGTCTTTCACCGAAACAAGAGTAAAGATTTATAACAATGCGATATTATCTTCTTTATTGCTCCTTGGAGTAAAACTTGCTTTAAAGCAAAATGGAGAGGCAGAGCCTAAGATGTAATGAATCAAGAACGATCTTATAAAATATGGCGAGACACAAGGAAATATACGGTCTCCTATAAGTATCATCTATCAGCAATATAAAATAAATAGAGAAAACCAGATTTGCACATAAAAATAAATTCTGAAATTAATTTAATGGACAGAATATTAATGTAAATACAATCATTTTATGAAGAGTAATTTTTTCAAGCATTATTTCATGCAAGAGTATTTTCAATCAAGCATGATTTCTTAAAGTATTTTTCGAGCGTAATTATGAGAAATTGATTCCTCTATGTACATAGTATAATTTATAGCGGAAGTAATATGGCGGAGTCGAAAATTTGAATATGAGTTTTCAATGGGAGAGTATGTGTCATTATTCCTGAATCCATATAGAACGTTTTTGAAATTATGTCTGTGTGTATGTATTGTAATATACATTGCTGTACGAAACGGGAACCAAACCACGAATCCTTCGATCTTATTGTTGAAGTGGATTCTGTATTATCCATCGTCTAATGCCACAGCCTGCAATTGACAATCTGTCTGGGCTATCCACTCCAGGTCATCATCCTGATCTAATTCTGCTGTCCAGATTAGTTTCCTACGTGGTCCTTGTCCTCCCGATTTGAAATGTTCCCTCAAAATTCCAAAGTCCACTGAACCTTTGCTAGTTGTACTAGGGTCACCTTCAGACCTCCGAAATCTTTGCAGTAACCTACAATGTTGATTTGTTCGGGCGCCACTGTAAAATACTTAGCTACCCCAACCTGGAATTAGCCGCCCCAACCACGGATATTCTTACTGACTAGCCGACGCTCTACCGTTGAGCTACTGGGATGGAATTTCAAGCTTGTTTTGTGGAAGTGGACTCCTCATCATATGAAGTATGTGTTCTTATATGCGTGTGTGTGTATATGTTTGTGAGTCTCTTACGAAACGATATCTTACGAACGGATATAGCTTTCAAGAAAAATTAAGTACAAAAAATACAGTCAGTGAATATTGAAAACATATTGATTTTAACTGGAATAAAATGAATAGAAAAATGTTTATGAATGTAATGCTGCTTTTATAGAGAGAGCCAGGCGTGTTATATTTCAATGGCGTCATTTGAATAAATTTCAGTTGTTTTCGATGAAGTTTTCAAATATAATAAATTTTTGTAGTATTATGATAATTTTAAAAACATTACCGAGGAATGTATCGCATTTTAGAGATGTTTAAACCAGATAATTTACATTTCAGTGCCGCCATTTGAATGAAGTTCATTTTTTTCGATGAAGTTCTAAGTTTTTAAATATAATAAATTAATGTAATATCGTGATAATTTTTAAAATATTACCGAGAAATGTATCGTATTTTGGAGATGTTGAAATGAAATTGCATTAAAGTTGGAAAGTGTTTCATAATCAATGCTTTATGCATGATTGATGTTTCTTGTTTATCGTTACCGTGAGTCAATTTGTAATTTTGACCCCTTTTTTACACCCATAGTTATGCTTAGCGTCTCGTTCTCGACCTACTCCGTGTCAAAACTTTGTATGATTTTCTGAAAATTTAGTAATTGCTTTTTTTCTTTACTTGACGGTATACCTATTGGTTACCATTTATTTTAGTTTATGAACCGTTTCCTTTTATTGTAATTTGTGTTTTATAATCAAGTTATATTTTAATGTCTCGCATTTAAAAAAATGCAAAAATGTAAATTGATTAATATGTAAATTATGCCTGGCGCTTGTGGCCTATATTTAAACATATGTTCGCGCCTTGTTTTCACATCGCCACTGATGAAGGGCTTGGGACTGATGAAGGGAAGTCCATAATATTGTCTGAAAGAGCTATAAGCATGTAATTCTGTACGGCGTAAAAGGGAGATTTAATAAAATACTTTAAAGCCTATTTCTTGGTTGTCTTTGATTTTAATGTATTAATTAGTTGACGTGTTTCCATACAATTTTATCAGATTCTCATTTAAACTGAAATGGTGTTACAATAGACACGGAAAAAGCAAGCAATAAACTAAAAAATATATAATTCAGCAATTTTAAAATGAATTGCAAAGTTACAATTTATAGTTCAATGTTGAGCTGCAAACGATAATAATAAGTGTATTTTCAATTATCCACAGATCATAAGCCGTATAATGCTCATGAGCGATCATGAGCAGTTCATGGGACGGAATCACGTGACATTTAAAACAAGTTTCAGTGCAATACTGTCACTTCTAAAAAGTATTAAAAGTCTGACACTCGCAAAAGAATGGTGGAGGTGTGGAATTTAGACTGTTTTAACCATGAGGAATGTAATGAGTAGAATTCAATTTTTTTTTAGTGAAAAACCCATCCCTACTGTTTGAGATTGTAAGGTGTGTTATAGAAGTGTATATTGTGTGGAATAATGCTGGGTCTTATCAAAAATCGTGAGGATATAGTTATGATAAAAATATGAGTGTGGATTTCTGCGTAACTAACGCTCTTATCTGAAGCACCTATACACTTAAACAGAACAATACACTGTTAATAACTCTATAGATATCTTGCAAGTCCAAGGTCATTAAACAACTGTGAGGTACGTAAAAATAAATTAAATGCTCAACTAATTCCCAAAGGAGAAGATTAAATTCTCAAGACATTGTTGCATTCACAATTTATTCTTTACTCGTTTCAAGCCAAATAACTCGACTGAATTATGATCAGCTTATACACCCAGTGCAGAAAGGGTCAACGGCCGTACCGTGCTGAAAACACCCGCTCTCGTTAGATCACCGAAGTCAGGCAGCATCGGGCGCGGTTAGTACTTGGGTGGATGACCACCTGGGAACACCGCGTGTTGTTGGCACATTTCGGGCGCGGTAGCCCGGTGGATTGCGTGCAGGATTTGCACGCTGCCACAACGCTGCCACATGTTCATGCGGAGTACGATCACTTAAACATGTGGGTCCGTAAGTCCTTCCGAGGGGTTGGTGGTAGGGGAAGGAGAGTACGGTCCCTGTGGATGCCTCCCCCACTGGGTTCCGGTCGAAATTGGGTGGCACTTCCCGGCCGTCCAAACAGTTACCTTACACCTTTCTGGTAGGTCGGACGGTCTGGGTTTCAATAACAACAACCCCGTGTGGAAAGTTCTGGAAAATCTCTTAACTTGTAAAGTTCTAAACAAATCGCCAAACTTTAGATAAAATTGCCAAAATCCGTCAAATTCCGCCAGACTCGTCTGCAATATAACCAAATTCAGCCAAGGTGAAGCGACCTGGATCAATGAATTATCACAAGGGTTGCTTGGTCAGTGTTTTTATCAGCACTTATAATTAAAGTTAATATTTGAATTTAGATATATCTGACATAAAATGTGTCTAGAATATATTCCTGCATCATCTCATCAAAATGTGAAATTCCATTTAAAACATGCTAAAGACACTTAGCTCGGAATAAGAAAAATAAACTTACATACTTTAACATACGTTTATATCAAAATGCTGAGTGGTAAGACAAAATGTCGGCAGACTTTTGGTCTTATGTACGATAAGCTCCAAATTCTCCTCTAGAAATTTTTATCTTCATCGCGACCATCTTTTAAGTAGGCATCTTTTAAGATATGTTACATGCGTGCTCACCTCAGTTTTATATTTCATATGTTATTCAGGAATGGCATATGACTTTAAATGTAATGCTTTTCAAAACAAAAATTTTTGAAAAGCGTACTTATATGAATGGGGTAAATATGCAAGCCATGAATTACTAGTTAAAATAGGCATAATAGAAGTTTTAAAAACATTCCTCATTAGTTGAAGTGTTATAACATCCATGAGTATTATGCGTAATGGTAAGATAATTTAAAGTTGTATTATGGTAGGTCCTCAAAGAGTGTAAAATATTTTAATGAAATATGAGAACATTAAATATGTATTTAAATAAAAATTCTGATGCGGAAAGGACATGGCTTCCCTTACGAACTCAAATTCGTTTTCATATTCTTTATATTATACAATAGCAGTATACACTTTCTTCTTACGGAATGTATAATAAAGAACATAAAAATCACAATTATGTGCAAACTCCTATAGTATTTTAAATGACGATATTATTCAAAGCATTATATTAAAATATTTGAATTAATGCTCCTGAAAAAAAGTTTAAGAACCTTTGTTAACTCTATCTAAAATCATCTTCACAGGCAGATATAAGTAATAAAATTGGCTGGTCCCTTTTGTAAACAAATTTACAACAAACATGAAATCGAATCAATATATGCCAAAATGAAAGTGCTATAATTGTATTGGAAGATATAACAGTACTATTTATTTTCTTGTAGATAAGAATGTATAAACATACTACAATATGTGAGTTTAAAAAATCTTAAAAAATTAAAACAAATGATGTAATAAAATATCAATTATCCCCTCAAACTTTAAACTTGAGGGCCGAAATTGATTCCAATATATGCCAATACTTGCCAATAATGGTTATTACTCCAATATTTGCCAAAATAAAACAAATAACGAATTAAACAAAAACACAATAATCATAGTAATTGTGAGACCAGAAATAGATCTCATATGTGTTTTGGTGAGACAGTTTATGCCAGTCATTTATAGTGTCCGAAACATCGAACTATACTTGTAGTCTGGATGGCGCTGAGGTTTACAGCAAACCATAAATTTAGGAACGTCAAGACAGAGGGGGCTGAGCGGGCCCTCACGAGGATGCCAAGTAGTTCCATTGGATAAATGATTAACCAATGGAAAAATGGGCTTGTTGCGTCATTAACCTGTGAATATTTGAGGAACACATACCTTCAAACCTCTCTTGCACTTTGCCGACCATCTTGTACTGCTGACTCATAATGTCGCACGAGTATAAATCATACATATTGATCAAGTCATACTATTGCACTTCTCACTCTTAATGTCGCATATAATGTCGCCCAAGCATATTTTTAAGTCATATCTACGTATCTTCCTTAGACATGTGTTGACAGACTTTTACTGTTACAACAAGACTGTGTTTAAACTGCAATTCTATGACGAACTTTTGGTCAGACTAAAAATGCCAATTACAGAATTGCAAGTGACTCGAACTTTATTGGTATTGTTTTTTTGTTTCTTTGTCCGAGGGGAAATATGGAGACCAAAAATAGATCTCACATGTGTTTTGATGAGGACGTTTTATGCTAGTTATTGTGTCTGAAACATCGAACAATACTTGCAGTCTGGATGGCGCCGAGGTTTACAGCAAACTATAAATTTAGGAGCATCAAGACAGAGGGGGCTGAGCGGGCCCTTACGAGGAGGCCAAATAGTTCCATTGGATAAATGATTAACCAATAAAAAAGGGGTTTGTTGCGTCACTCTCAATGCCATAAATGAAAGTAAAGGGGGAGTAACACCCACGAGGGAAAAAGAAGCCACAACGTGTGACAGAAGAACGACTCGTGGCAGATACCGAGTAATGACATTAACACTTGAGCAGAGATGACTTAATAACGACATGAGTAGATTTGTGCAATGAGTACAGCACGATAACTGAATAATGAGTTCACCATTATGATGCAGAGACATAACTAAAGAAGAGACATAGATGTGACTTGTTAATATGCTTCTGCGACATTATGCTTGAGCGACATTATGTGCGACATTAAGAGTGAGAAGTGCAATAGTATGACTTGACCAATATGTATGATTTATACTCATGCGACATTGTGAGTCAGCAGTACAAGATGGTCGGCAAAGTACAAAACAGATTTAAAGGTATGTGTTCCTCAAATATTCGCATGTTATCAAGATACTTTAGGCATAAAATTACTGGTCTCACGTGCTATCTTCCTAAATAATTAATAAGCAGAGTAATTATTGTAATTAAATTTAATAAGCGTTTATGTTGTTTATAAATGTTTTAATGTTTAAGTTAAAATGGTGTGATCCATTTAGTTTTATATCAATTAATAATTCCTTTACAGGACTCACGCAAAAGGTAAATAATTGGAGAGTTATTGCGAACACAACGTAGTAATATAAAATTGTTAATTATAACTTTAAATTTAAATAACTTTTTTTTGGTTGCCACAGTAATATTTAAAAATGCAAGCCTTAATTGATATAATCCAGTCAAATATGCAATTTCGATAAAATTTAATATATATGCATTTCTTCATTATTTAAATTGGAACAGATTTAACAAGAAACATCAATCATGCATAAAGCATTGATTATGAAACCCTTTCCAAATTCATTGCAGTTTTATTGAAACATCTCTAAAATGCGATACAATCCATTGGTAATATTTTTAAAATTATCATAATACTGCAATAATGTATTATATTTTAAAACTTCATCGAAAACAAATGAAATGTATTCAAATGACGTCATCGAAATATAAATCGTCTGGCTCTCTCTATAAAATCAGCATTTCTCTTATAAACATTTTTACCATTCCTTTAATTCATCACAATACCATAATAATTTATTTTATTTTAAAACTTTATTATTTATTTTATTTAAAAGCCATGGAGGTACAAGTAATTTAACTCTATGCTTAAAACTTCATCGACAAAATCGTCTTCTCTGTTGTTGTTGTTGAGACCCAGACCGTCCGACCTGTCTTCTTCTCTGTGTAAAATCAATGAATATTTCATTCATATCAGCTATATTGCAGACTCGATGAGGTAGAAAAATTTTTGAGATATATTTTATTTTGAAGTGTGTTACGTGATCTCTTCATATAATGGTCACGTGATCTCTTCATATAAAGGATGTAATTATTATTTTGATTTTTATTTAAAAAACTACTGTACATATTTTGCTGAATTTTTCTTATATATTTTATAGGATAATTTGAATATTTCCTAAAACTTTTGAATCAATTTGTGAATTGTAATTTTCTTAAAAAATGTTTGAAAAATTAGGTCCTATAGGGTTCAATACATTTCATTTTTTCAACCCGGGTTCAACCCAAACTAATTGGGTGATATTATTCATTTATATTCCCATAGGTCCCACAGACAATCTAAACAACATAATAAAATTTCGGTTTGATAAAGTCATTTTTACGGCAGTTATCGTGATAAAGGATAGACAGACAGACAGACAGACAGATAGAATGAACAAAGTCATAAACGCTTTTCAACTATGTTGTAAAGTGTTAATAAAAATTGTCTGCTGCATAAACACATTGGATTTAAATCCGTTGACAAGGGACATAATATCACTTACTTCAAATAAATTTACTGGAAAACTATCGTCTGCGTAATGCTATATGTCTCTGAAAGGCTTAACTGTGAGTTTTTATTTAATACCTAGACAATACCTGGTCCTAGAAACTCAAAATTTTGACGAAATTTAAGTAAGGCTATTTCAAGGCTGCCACCAAAAGTTCATCAAAATCGGTTTAGCCATTCTCCCATGATGATGAGACAAACAAACAGACAGACACATATTTTCAATTTTATTTATATAGATTAGCAGCATATCCGTTCTTCGTACGGAATATATTATGTAAAGAAATTTATAATTCGCAATCATGTGTAAATTCTGATAAAATATTAAATGTATTGCTCATAAAGAGAAGTTTAAGAATATCTGTTCTCACTATGCAAAATTATCTTCACGGGCAGATCTGAAGAATAAAATATCCTGGCCCCTTTTGTAAGCAAATTTACAAAAAAAAAGGGAATTGAATCAATATATGCAACCCCGTACTACTTATATTGTCGCAGATTGGAAAATATGCCAGTGTGTTAATAGAAGCTTACCCATATTGCAATAAGGGTTTCAAAAATATTTGCCAAAATAAAAGAGATGACGTATAAAATTGAAAGTATAAAAAATTCCTGTAATCTTAATACCAGAAGGTCGTAATTGATTCGAATATATGCCAATATATATCAAAATATATGCTACTATACCTGTACTACTTATATTCTCGTAGATTGGAAGATATACCCATGCATTTGTAGAAGATTACTCGTACAACGTACTGTATATGAGTTTCAACAATTTTCGTCATAATAAAACAATTCCATAATAATTTGAAAATATCAGTAATCCCTGAATATATCCCACGAAAATATCAATAATAACGATGTTTAAACCTGAAGAGCGTAATTGATTCCAGTCAAAAATTCATTGTCAATGAAATTTATTTTATATACATATTTTTACTATTCAAATCGGAAAAGATTTATAAAAAATTATATGCCGCATAACATATTGGATCCGTTGTTAAGCTACATGATATCATTTGCTTTAAATAAATTGATTTAAATCATATTATCTGAATAATGCAATCTCAATCGAAGGTTTGGCGACATTTTCGTCAATTTAGCTATAACTTAAAAAATCGCCAAATTTATCGCCATGTGGGACTGTAGAACTGATAGTCCCATTTTGCGACAAATTGACGAAACATCATCACAATACTATCCCCTAACAAAACACAAATAATTTCATTTATTAAGCACGATTTTATCAATTTCATGATATTTTTATGGATTTAGAAATATTTTTATCAATTTGGTGATATTAAAAAAATTCCTTAAATGTGTTACTATGTAGGATGGATGGACTGACCGACAAATGCTACGGAAACATCATTTCAGTACTTTATTCTAAAAAAACAAATTTAATTTCATTGATTTGTGTCAGTTTTATAAATTTGGAGACATTTCCGCTAATTTGGTAAAGTTTAAGAACAGTTACCGAGTTATTTAGAGATATTCCGCCAAATTCATAGCTCTGAATTTGCAGATCTGAAGAATAAAATATCCTGACCCCGTTTGTATATACTAAATGAAAACACTAAAATTCTATAAGATACACCCGTTCTACTCTTTTTCTGTTTCAACAATCGGCGAAACGAATTTATTGGGTAAACACAATATATGAGCTTGAAACCTTTTTACTAAAATAAATGAAAGTAATGTACGCAGTCCGCAATTTATATAATTAAAAGAACAATCAAACCGTTCATTTATAAAATATATTTTTACATCCACTTATTCATTTCATAAATAGAAAAAATAATAATAAATATTAACAACACATATGAACCGTTATTTCCTATTGAGAAACATGTTCACTTTTCATATGTAATACCATGCGATAAATTGGATGACATCACTCTCGTGGATCTAGCTCGTTCCATTCATGAAAAAAAAATACTTTGAGTAATACTTTTGTATTTGAACGCCAATTGTCATTTATCTGCTGTAAGAACAACTTATTTCTTCGTCCATAACGCTTGGCGAAATTTTGGCGACGAATTTGGCGGAATGTCGCCAACTTGGCGACTTTTTGAAATGTTGCCAAATTAACGAAAATTTCGCCAAATGGATAAAATTGACGCTAAATCAATGAAAATGACGACTAATTGTCGAAAATTCAATATCTTCGAAAGAATATTAGTATCTACTATAAGAAAAAACCGATTTTTTTTACTGAAAAGTAGTAAATTCATTACATTATATAAGGAAAGTCATGTGTTGCCCACATCATATTTTTATTATTCAAATCGGAGAAGATTTAATAAAAATCGTATGCCGCATAACATATTGGGTCCGTTACTAAGCGACATGATATCATTTGCTTCAAATAAATTGATAGAAATCATATCATCTGAATAATGCAATCTCCATGGAAGATTTGGCGACATTTTCGTCAGTTTAGCGATAACTTAAAAAATCGTCAAATTTATCGCCAAGTGGGACTGTAGAACTGATAGTCCCATTTTGCGACAAATTGACGAAACATCATCACAATACTATCCCCTAACAAAACACAATTAATTTCATTTATTAAGCGCGATTTTATCAATTTCATGATATTTTTATGGATTTAAAAATATTTTTACCAATTTGGTGATATCAAAAAAATTCCTTAAATGTGTTACTATGTAGAATAGATGGACTGACCGAAAAATTCTACAGAAACATCATTTCAGTACTCTATTCTAAAAAAACAAATTTAATTTCATTGATTTGGGCCATTTTTATCAATTTGGAGACATTTCCACTAAGTTTAAGAAAAGTTATCAAGTTATTTAAAGATATTCCACTAAATTCGTAGCTCTGAATTTGCAGATCTGAAGAATAAAATATCCTGATCCCGTTTGTATATACTAAATGAAAACACTAAAATTGTATTAGAAGATACATACACCCGTTCTACTCTTTTTCTGCTTCAACATTCGGGTAAATGAATTTATTGGGTAAACACAATATATGAGTTTATTAGCTAAACACAATATATGAGCTTGAAACCTCTTTGCTAAAATAAATAAAAGTAATGTACGCAGTCCGCAATATATATAATTAAAATAACAATCAAACCGTTCATTTATAAAATATATTTTTACATCCATTTATTTATTATACATATAGAAAAAATAATAATAAATATTACCAACACATTTAATTTCATTCCATTGCCGAACAACATGATATAAGATAGAATCTTCCTCATAAAATGTGAAATTAAATAGCCATTTTGATTTCTTTATACTTTTCATCTTTAAGTAAAAATTTGTGAAAGATGAACCATGGAGGTAGATTTTTCCATTTAAATTCATGTTTCAAACAATTCATGATTTCCTAAAGTTTCTAATTAATGCAAAAATCCTGCACCAAACTCGGAAATAAAGTTTTATTTCATTTTGGCGTTTTAAACAAACGATTTTCATCCTTTCCGTTTGGATAAACCACGGAGTTGGAGAGTAGATCTCCTAAGAAAAAGTTCCGTTTTTCATAAATATCTCGACAACCCCTGATCTTAGAAACTCGAAACTTGGACAAAATTTATAGGGGGCTATTTCAAGGCTATCCACAAAATTTCATTAAATTCGGTTCAGCCGTTTTCCCCTGATGATGAGACAAACGAAAATTTCGTTTTCCACTAATATCTCGAGAACCACTGATCATAAAAACTCAAAACACAGACTAAATTTTAAGTGGGGCTATTTCTAGGCTACCCACAAAATTTCATCAAATTCGGCTCAGCCGTTCTCCCGTGATGATGGGACAAACAGACAGACAAACAGACAGACAGACAGACAGACAGGCAGATTTTCATTTTTGTTTATATAGATTAAAGATTTATTGTTCTTTGAGTGGGTAATCTAACTTTTAATCATAGTAAATATAACTGCAACATTTTTAAAGCTTCTATGGTGATTCTTCCCTCACTCGACAACCTATTCGAGTTCTTTCTATGAGATTGCTTTTCAGGCGCAATTCAACGGGTGTTGCTCCGTTTCTTGTTAGATGACGTTCACCAACCCCTGAAATTTACTTTGTGAACTCCGTCACCCCACCCTCATAGCGGCCTGGTACTCCCCGTTCGCAAATTTCGACTTAAATCCAATCCGCTAAATTTTTGCGCATACTGTCTAAAAATTGTATTAATTAACATTTAATTAACTGAAACGAAAATTAAAATTACATGTCCTTCTTTCATATATGTTCCTATTAATTTATATGTGAAATTTCAGAACTATTAGTAACGTGGTGTCAGTAAATCGTAAGTTTTTTCAATATAGAGAGGCACAGACTGCCGGTGAGCTTCGGTGATTCCATCACATCGTTCCGTACCGTTTATGTGTGAGTAACGTAAACTCTTTTATAAATGATCAATAGGAAACATTCTTGCAAAATACCAGGTTTCTGTCACGAGGAATTGTGGATATATAATTATCATGCCACATGGACATCCACTTATCAGTTCCGTAGAGGTTTGTTACAGAAATATAGCTCATTAGTGGTGAACTTTATTTGTAGCGCCATATATAGAGCTTTCTAGTTAGTAATAGAAAGGGTGATCTTTAATTTTTTTTAACACTATCATTTAAAGTGGAATGTAAAACCTGCAAAAATTGGATTTCTTTAGAAAAAACTATATGTAGGAAAACAAGTACTATTTTAAAATATGTTAATTGTCCGCAGGAAAAAAAAATCCTGCAACTATTGGAGTTTAAATGTTTTTAAAAATTTAAGCTTACATTTTTTATGTTCCAAAAATAAAAAATCTTATGTGAGCAGCATATAACTTTCCCTGATGACTCAAATTCATTTTCTCTTTATTTCATTAATAATTCATTAAATTGAGTTTAATTGCACTAAATAACACGAATAATTAATTAAAGTGACACTAAATTTGTACTTTTAATTCCGCTTTCGTTTTCATTTGGTAACTAGACTTATTCTCCAAACCGGCGTAGCAAAAATGTGAAAAAACTAAAATATCTCGAGAATGGCTAGGCCTAGAGTTGATGTTTATTAATTTCATCGTCAAAAGTTACATGTAAAACGAGCATTTACTTGATATATTTGAGCATACGTAGTCTATTATTTCAGATTATGACGAGTTTTACAGGCAATTTCAAAAAGAAAAGCAAGTTATTATTTCCCTAATCGTGCAGAAATCTAATCATAACAAGGGTAACTCACAAGCGACATATCTACCAAATTCTGTGAAATTCGGTCCATTAGATTTTCAGCTAGTGTGGATACAGTCAATTTTTGTTGGCCATTTCCAGAAAAAAGGCCTGTTCTTTTATCCCGAATCGTACCAAAAAGTAATCAGCACCAGAGTCATACACAAGTGACTTACCTACCAAATTTTATGAAATTTAGTCCATTTGTTTTTGAGTTAGAGTGGATACATACATTACACAGACATACACACAGACACACAGACAGACAGACAGACACACACACACACACAGTCGTCACGCTAAAAATAGTTTTTTCGTGTTCCAGGGGCCCCAAAACGTGTAGATCCTTCGAAAACTTGAGTTACGATTTTCGGCATAATTCAAATACTTTCCCTATACATTACCATGTATTGCAGGGAAAGTAATATAATATAAGATCCATGGTACCGTGTTTTAAGCGTTGAATTGTACATTTGACGATTTTTTGGACGTCACGAGTAAAATTATTTAATAATACCCAATTAATTTATATTCTCCGAAATTCTAAATAAATAATTATCAGTATTGATAGCATATTGACTGAGCGATATAGTCCATATATTAAAATATTTTAATTTATTCATGAATTAGGTGTCATTTTCATTAATCTAGGGTCAATTTTGCAATTTTGAAGATACTGGGGTGAAATATTGCCGAATTGGCGATACGTTGGTAGATTATTCGCCAAGTTTGCTACATGCATCACCAAGTATTACTGACAAATGGAGAGAAGAGCATTTCTTATATACTAGAAGGTAAGTCGGAATATAATGAGTATGATGGAAATCAGAATTTGAGAAACATTACTTCCCATTGGGCGTCATTTTTATCAATTTGGCAACATTTTAAAAAATTGCCAGGTTGGTGACATTGCACGAAAATTTTACTCCACTTACGAGCGGAGAAATGGATTAATAGTCTACTCTTATGTTCTTATCAAGATATTGAATTTTCACCAATAAGTCGTTATCGCACTGATTTACTGATTTATCAATTTGGGGGCATTTTCGTCAATTAGGCTAATTTTATCAATTTGGCAACATTTTCGTTCATTTGGCAACTTTTAAAAATTCACCAAGTTGGCAACATTTCTCCAAAATCCTTGTCAAAATTTCACAGAGCGTTGTGGGTGGAGAAATAAGTTATTCTTACAGCAGATAAAGGACTATTCGCGTCCAAATACAAAATTATTACCCAATGTATATTTTCTCATAAATCGAACGAGCTAGATCAACGAGGATGATGTCATAAAATTTATCGCATGACATTACATATGAAAAAAGAACATAGTTCACAATAGTGATTAACTTTTTTATTTCATGCGATTTTTTGATAAATGTATTTGAAAAATGTACAATATCTCAAGAATGGTTCACGCTATCGTTCTACAGTTTATGTAAATCATTTTTTAATAAAAATTACATAAGGGGGGGTGATCATTCGATTTCGTTTAAAACAATAAGCTTACAGTATTCGCGGATTGTAATTTTTGTACCAAATTTCGATCGATTTGCTCTATTCGTTCCTTAGATATGGTCTCTTAGACTCACTGACTCACAAACACATGCACACACACACATACACACACGTACAGAGAGAGAGAGAGAGAGGGGGGGGGGAGAGAGTGAGAGAGAGAAAGAGATCATCTCAAAACGTTTGATTCGTGTTCAGGGATGCTTGAAACGTGCTCTCAAATTGAGAACTCAAATTCGAATTTTTGACACCATCACTAAATTTACCTTACATATTGTACTATGTATATAAAGGAAGTAATACGCGTTTAAGAAAGAACTTTAAAATTGTTTTACTCCGTATGTGATTTTTGACATTCTGCGCAAGATAAATCTGAAAATTCTCATTTTTTGTTTCATGTCAATTTCAAAATATATAGCATAGATTAGTAGATAGGCTATTTGCAAACTTTTAAAACAATTTTATTGCAAAAAATAGTAAAAATGAAACTATTTAAAAAAAATCTGGTAGCAGCTCATTTTATAAAAACTATGTTATTTGCTGAAAATAAAGTTTGCCTATTTTAAAAAGGGCACATATGAACAAATTTTCGGTTGTAGGCTACGGTTTACTCTGTGTGCATCTTTACTGAGACAAATGCTCTTATTCTGTAATTAACGCAACCATTTGTAAGTGAGATGATCAAAGCTGCAATAAAATAATACCCCTACTCGATTTTTGACCCCATCACATTTTTTCACGTTACATATACAATGTATCATAGGGAATGTAAAATCATAATAAAATTGAGGGATAAGGATTGGAGGAAAGCAAATGTAAATGGAACTATTTATATTTATAGCTTACATGTGTATCTCATTGCTCTCAGGGGCGTTTTTACGATTGAATGAATATATGTACCCTTATTATAAAGGTTGTTCTCGGTAAATTATTGTTGACCTTAAATATGGTATTTGTGGTGAAATATGAGGTAGAAAATTCCAAATATAAATATTCGAGAGTTAAATACAGTTTGTATAACAATGTTACTTGAAACTTACGTAAGAAGTTGTGTAAAGTATTAAACTACGCACATTTTCAGATTTTATATGGAAGTGGTTCACTTAGTCGACAATTACTTCGTCGACAACTCATTTCTTCGACGCTACTTCGCCGAACACTCATTTCGTAGACAAGTACATTTCGTCGACACTCTTTTCGTCGACAAGTACATTTCCTCGACACCCCTTACGTCGATAAGTACTTTTCGTCGACACTGCTTTCGTCGACAGCCTCATCGTCAACGAACTGAATGATAGCCGCCGACCATTCTCAGTACCCCCTACCCCCGAGCGTGAAGGACCGGAGAAAGGGTTTCATGTGCCTTAGGTGAGATTTAGATTCTCGCTTCCTTTCTCTCCATAGGAAGACCGCCTCCCTCCCCAAAGTAATATTTTAAAACACAAATAAATTAGATGGACCACCTACCGGAGCATGTATTGCATAAGTTACCTGAATACAACGGGAGCAGTTTTAAATGTTCCATCTATAATCCAGAATTTTGCGTCTTTTAGGTACTTCAGATTATCACTTATGAAAATAAAAAACACATTTTGTTGATACCATAACTATTGTTGAATATAAGTAACTTTATTCGTAAAATTACATTTATGAAGCATTACATATAGAATGACAAATGGTCTGTGTACTTCATTTTCTAAACTATGAAAAAAATATTTATCCTCATCTGAGCACACATTCCGTACTGTCATACGAATTTTCGGAAATCGGAAGATAGATTGTGATGATCCGCAACACCAATCTAAACGGAAGTGGTTCACTTAGTCGACAATTACTTTGTCGACAACTCATTTCGTCGACGCCACTTCGTCGACAACTCATTTCGTAGACAAGTACATTTCGTCGATAAGTACTTTTCGTTGACAATGCTTTCGTCGACAGCCCCATCGTCGACGAACTGAATGATAGCCGTCGACCATTCTCAGTCCCCTCCCTCCCCCGTGTGTGAAGGACCGGAGAAAGGGCTTCATGTGCCTTAGGTGCATGCATCACAAGCAAGCAGACTTCCAGGGATCAAAGCCTGCACACAGATAAAGGAAATGGCGAAAATAACAAACGATCAACCTGCCCAAGTAATACAAAATATTAAGGCAGCAACTTCAGCTAAAAACCTTCCATGCATGCCATACAACAGTGCCATGCGTCAGCAAATCAAAAGAACTCGCAGAGAAGAACGTCCTGCTGAACCACAATCTTTGAAAGAAATTTCATTGACTGGCGAATATTTACTTACATTGAATGGCTTGAAATTTTGCCGAGACATAAAAGATGCAGACCAGAGAATTTTTATTTTCACAACAAGTGATAATCTGAAGTACCTAAAAGACGCAAAATTCTGGATTATGGATGGAACATTTAAAACTGCTCCCGTTGTATTCAGGCAACTTATGCAATACATGCTCCGGTAAGTGGTCCATCTAATTTATTTGTGTTTTAAAATATTACTTTGGGGAGTAAGGCGGTCTTCCTATGGAGAGAAAGGAAGCGAACATCTAAATCTCACCTAAGGCACGTGAAACCCTTTCTTTAGTCCTTCACACACGGGGGGAGGGAACTGAGTATGGTCGGCGGCTATCATTCAGTTCGTCGACGATGAGGCTGTTGACGAAACAGTGTCGACGAAAAGTACTTATCGACGAAAGGAGTGTCGACGAAAGGAGTGTCGACGAAAGGAATGTCGACGAAATGTACTTGTCTACGAAATGAGTTGTCGACGAAGTGGCGTCGACGAAATGAGTTGTCGACGAATTAATGGTCGACTAAGTGAACCACTCCCGTCGACGAAGTAGCGTCGATGAAATGAGTTGTCGACGAAATGAGTGTCGACGAAATGAACGCGACCCATCTAAACTATAGAATATATGCTTCTAGATATTATATAGAATGCTTCTAGATATTATATAGAAGCACAAATAATGCGCAAGAAAAGTAAACCCCTTGTTGTGAATCTAGTGCTATTCTGGCATAATTGAGTACCTATATGGTATTTGATGAAAAGTTAAAGAGTCTAGAAAGTTAGTTACTTTTCCGTGTTTAAACAACTCATGAGAAAAATCAAATCTGAATTGGGCCAAAGTTCCTAACATCGGTCGATCTGTCTGCTCGACATAGTCACACTTCCTTTATTACATTGACAATTTGTTGTCATTGACTATTGATAATAGTTTTAAGAAATTATTTTGTTGAAAATATAAAACGGTAAGTTGTTATAAAAAAAATCAGATTGATTTTACAGAAATTATCCCTTTCTTGCTATTATGCTTGTGTAACACTAATAATATGTTTTTCAGCAATTATTTTAGTACTACTGTACTTATAAATACTGTCAATAGCGCAGAGTCGGTAGTCGGATGTTTATAAGCGCATAGCAAGCGCATAGCAAACTCATAGCAAGCGCATTGGCTTAGTTCCGTTTTGAGTAGTGGAGTGAACCGAGGGAAGATACTATAATTAAAGTGTTACCAATTCATGCTTAAAGGACGTTTTGCATTTTAATGATGTATTGTTTCTTTAATTTCCCACTATTGATAGACCATTCGATTAAATGTGTTAATTCTTCTTCTCCCAATATAAAACCGGTGGTGGACAGCCCAGTGGCTAAGGCACGAGATTGCACTGAGACGATCCATGTTCGATTTACAGCACTTCCAAAACTACACCTGCGTTTATGCGAAATACGAGTACGTTTAATATGTGAGACCAAATGGCCTTCCCATATGCCAATGGTATGAGAAGCAGACTATGGTCCACTGACATGGTTGAGTGACACTTTCGAGACCGTCCAAACATATGCTTTACACCTTCTGGTAGGGGGGATACCCTGGGTCGAGCACACAAAACTTTGAGGGTCTAACTACTATAAATATTTCTAGTGGCCTGAAACGGCGTGCTCAAGTCGGCACACTCTCTGTGTGCTATGACAACGCTGTTTTACCGCCGCCACGTTACGAGAAAAATTGAATTAACTTTTCATTAAATGGTAAGGTATTTTCAGTTATTATTTTAATCTTACTCATATAATAGAGGGAGTTTGCGAATTATATTGCCCCGTCAATATGATCACATACGAGAACAGAAGTGTTGCAAATAGTACCCTATGAATATAACTTAGTTGATACCGACTGAAAAGTGATTTACCGCAAAAACAAGTACACATAATAAAAAAAATCTTATGTGGGCAGCACATGACTTTCCTTATGTAATGCACTGAATTTACTAAATTTACAGCAAAAACAAAAATAGGTTATTCTTATGGTAGATGCTTATATTTTTCCAAGAGCTTGAATTTTCGTCAATTAGTGGTCATTTTCACTGATTTAGCGTCATTTTTATCCATTTGGCGAGATTTTCGTTATTTCGGCAACATTTTAAAAAGTCGCCTAGTTGGGAACATTCCGTCAAATTCGTCACCAAAATCTCGCCAAGCGTTATGGACGGAGAAATAAGTTATTCTTATGGCAGATAAATGATTATTGGCATTTAAATAAAAAAGTATTTCTCAAAGTATCTTTTCTCATGAATGGAACTAACTAGATCCACGAGAATGATGTCACCGAATTTATCGCATGATATTACATATGAAAAGTGAACATGTTTTCCAAGAGTTAATATATATATTTTTTTAATTTGTGAGATTTTTAAATAAATTTATTTGATAAATGTGCAATATCTCGAGAACGGTTCATGCGAGAGTTCTAAAGTTTATGTCAATCGTTTTCTAAGGAAAACTTACATAAGAAATGTCAATTTGCGTAACTGTATCAAAGGTTTTGATTTTCTGATTATTTTTTCAAAATTTCACTCGAAAATTCAGGGGTTCTGAACATTCGATTGCGTCTAAAAACAATAGACTTCCAGTATTTACGGATTGTGATTTTTGTACCAAATTCCATTCAAATCGCTCCATTAGTTCTTGCGATATCGTCTCAAGAGATTCACTGACACACACACACATGCTTTCACACACACACAGACATCATCGCAAAAATGTTTGATTCGTGATCAGGGATGCTTGAAATGTGTTCTCCCGTCTAAAACTTGAATTCGAATTTTGGACCCCGTCACAATACTTTCCTTATTTATACATTATGTATATAAGGAAATGAATAAGGTTTTATTTTGGGGTGGTTTCTAAATACTTTAGAAAATTATTTGTGGAGTGTGGTTTTTGGGTGTCAGGAATTTTGCTTTGTCTTCATACTTTGATCTTATAGGTCCTGATGTTAAACTAGCTAATTATTATGTTAAAGTTTATGAACATGTTTCGGGTAAATAGGTGTTTTGCTCCAAATGTGTCGCATAAAAATTTAGATTTATTATTTTTATGCAAAGACACTCCCAAAATTTGAAAATATTTGAGACAAACTTTCCACACCATTAAAAGTAATATTTCTATTGAAAGCATATGCTTGGCGTTAATGATTCTCGATGTATAAGCTATATCTGTATTTTTGCAAAGCCTTGTACAGTATGTACAACATGAACAATTCGCATATCTACATTCCAAATGCAAATACTCGTATACAATATTTACATACCACGCTGACATGCATAGGAGGTCTATACGTTTGAGGTCGTTCTTTTAAGATGTCAATAAAATGAAAAATAATATTAAGCATTAGAATATTTCTATTGGCAACAAATAAAGCTTTAAAACATTAATTCAACGTTTGATTTTAGTAAAAATGTTAAGAATTGGGATAATAACAAGAAAAGCAAAACATCTGTAAGATTAGAAAATAATAAGCTTAAATGATTTTTATAGTAATTATAAAAACAAGGGTATGCACTTGAAACTGCATTTCAAATGCCTTAAAATATTATTCGAAATCGAAAAGCGTAAAGAACGGGTTTTTTTCCTATTCCTTAGCATATCGTCCGTAACAGCTTCGCAAGGTCTCGCTCCATTTCTGCCGTGAACCATTGTTTTTAATCTTTTTGGCTCTTCCGAAAATAGTTTTTTAGACTAAGTACGAAAGAAAAGAAACATTTAAATGAAAAACTGCTGAATTTTTACATAAAAATTTATAAATGTTTGATTTTGTGGCGTATAGTTATTTGTAAATGCAACTATGTGACCTCTTTATTTAAGAAAATGAAAATTGTTTAATGTTACTTATTATCTGTTAGGAAATGCAAAACTAATTTATTTGTTTATTTATTACCCATGCTGCCCATCTCAAACAAAGGATATAAAACAGTTACAAGGAACGACCGGAACATCCCTCCCCAATAACAAAACACATACACATACACAAATATACATAGTCAATGCACATGTACAAGGAAATGAATATAAAAAGATACAAATAAATAAAATGATACAAAATGATACAAATAAATAAGATGATACAAAAATTTTACAAATAAATAAAATGTTACAAAAATGATACAAATACAAAAAATGGTACAAAAATGATACACATAGATAAAATGATTCAAATAAATAAAATGGTACAAAAATGATACAAAAAAAATAAAATAATACAAAAATGATACAAATAAATAAAATTATACAAAAATATAGAAAATAATTTTGAATGAAATATTTGAAAAAGCAGTTAAAATGAATGAAGAAAAATAAAGAGGAAAATAAAGCAAAACTATACAAACAGTTGAACAGTGTAAAATTTTAACCTATGTTCCGTTGATCAGAATATAATTAGAAGTATTGACAACTCACAAATACAGCGAATCGGTTAATACCATCACAAATCATTTTTGCAATAAAAATACTGTTTATAATTCTGTCACTTTATTATTTTTACAAATACTTGAAAACTATACAAACTAGAATGATTAATTAGCAGGATGTGGTTCAGATGAATTAAACTGTTTTTGTATGGGGACAATAACTTATCTAATGGTCAATATCAAAGTAATTGCAAATGCAATTAGAAGTTTATTTAGTATGGAAGTAATGTAAATAATCTATAAAGTGTCCGTGACCAGTTGAAAAGTATATTATGCAACGTCAGAAGATGTAAAGTCAGAATGTGTACCAACTTGTAAATGCAGAATGTTACCAAATTGTAAAATAGGAATTTGTAAAACAGTTTTCGATTAGCATGTACCAAACTTGAAATATCGGAAGCAATTGTAAGGGCAGGACGAATCAATGTGTAATAGTTTATTATACAGTAATAACTGAAAATATCCGTAATAGTGGTTCATACAATCCAGTGGTTCGCCTTCCCTGGTGATGGGCACCAGGACACATCAATGGCTGGAACATTAAAATATGGCAAGAGAGACATGTTGACATGTACACAGAATAATTACCAAACTTTGATGTTAAAATTCGTTACTTATTATAAATCATATATATATTAATTTAATAGTATTATAACAATGTATATAGAAAAATCAAATTTCTCTTCACCTTTGATGTTAAAATTCTTTACTTCATGTTAAAGCATATTAATATTTCTGTATTACATAAATTCAATTCACATATAAATATATTTTCAGCATTTGAAGTTATTTCATATAATTAATTTTAACATAATATAATTTCTACTTGGCGATTTACTAACAAAATTATTTATTTTTATTTATGTTGAATCCGATAATACTCCAATCCAACTAAAGCCAAGTCCTGTTCAAAAAAGTATTTCCTTTAATATGTTAAATTTTACTTACAAATCCTCTCAGTTAGTCTTCCTAAAAACGATCCAAAATGGCAGGAGATGGACAATCAATTTAAATTTGAATTTTAAATCTAGACATTAATTAAAATTTAGACCGGACCTTCCATAAGTCCGTCATGGTTGCCCTTTCTATTCCATCTCTTCCAAACCAGATAGCGTCCTTTCACAACTGCTACCGTCGTAGTGACAGATAAGCGTCACGCCATCAAAAACTCTTCTATCCAAGACGAGCGACATGCACCTCATGTCAAACCGACGCGCCGAAAAAGAATCAAACAAAAACAAGAAAGACCAATCATGCATAAAGCATTGATTATGAAACACTTTCTAACTTCAATGCAATTTTATTCAAATATCTCTGAAATGCAATACATTCCTTGAAAATATTTTTTTAAATTATCACAATACTACATAAATTGATTATATATGAAATCTTAAAATTTCATCGAAAAAAATGAACGTCATTAAAATGTCGGCATTGAAATGTAAATTGCTTAGTTTAAACATATCTAAAATGCGATACATTCCTCAGTAATATTTTTAAAATTATCATTATACTTCAATAAATTTCTATATTTGAAAACTTCATCGAAAGCAAATGAAATTTATTCAAATGACGTCATTGAAATATAACACGTCTGGCTCTCTCTATAAAAGCACCATTTTATTCATAAACATTTTTCCATTCATTTCATTCATCACAATATTATAATAATTGATTTTATTTAAAAATTTAAGACCACGGAGATACAAGTAACTAAACTCTATGATTAAAACTTCATCGAAGAAATCGTCCTTCTGTCTGTAAAATCAATGAACATTTTATTCATATCAGCTATATTGCAGACTCAATGAGCTAAATAATTTTGAAATAAAAAAATGCAGCAATTCTTATACAACTCATTCTACATATTTTGCTGTTTACATTTTCCATAAGTGAAAATTAGGCTTCGTTGTAGAATTAATCAAAGTTGGATGATCATTTAAACAGAAATATATTGTAATTGCGTTGTTTCATTATGTAGATGCACAGAATTTAAGCAAAAATATAGCCGTTTTAGGACGGATACAACACTAAATATGAATTAAAAAGAACTTTAACAATCACGATTTTGACTCAAGATGGATGTCATATTTTATTTTGAAGTGGGGCACGTGATCTCTTCATATAATGGTCACGTGATCGCTTCATATAAAAGGTGTAATTATCATTTTAATTTTTATTTAAAAAACTACTGAATATATTTTGCTGAAATTTTTTTTATATATTCCATATGTGGTTCATATAGTGTTTAATGTATTTTTTCATCCCGGGATCAATCAAAAACTAATTGGGTGATATTATTCATTTATATTCCTATAGGTCCCACAGACCGTCTGAGCAACTTACTAAAATTTCATTTTGATAGTCATTTTTACTGCAGTTATCGTGATAACGGGCAGACAGTCAGACAAACAGACAGAATGAACAAAGTCATAAACACTTTTCAACTTTGTTGTAAAGTGTTAAAAATTAGACAAGAGTACGGAAAAGGAATTTTAACAAATATTCCTGTAGAAGCTGCAATATTGGCGTAATAGCAGTTTCACTTCCCAAATTACCCACATGAGCTTTGACACAAATATGTATTACATGTTTAAAATTAATGATTTTGCATTTCATACTTTTAATATAATTGGATTTGAAATAGATTGAAAAGCAGAAAAGAAGGAGAGGCTTTCGAGACAAATATTGACGTTTAGATTCTTTTCAACACTCCAATTTACGCCATATGTATTGGCAGAAATTTCAGCCTGATAGACTGCATTCTTTTCATCGAAACTGTAAGAAAAGATCTCATCCAATACATTGAAGAGCCCACTTCGACAATAAGAGCTTGCAATTCTGTCCCAATAACTCAACGGTAGAGCTTCAGCTGGCCAGATAGGAGAACCAGGGTTCGATCCCCGGTTGGAGCAACAATGTTATTTACAATGGGGCCCGAACAAATCAACTCTGTAGGTTAGTGTAAAGATGTCGGAGGTATGAAGCCCCAGACCGTGCTGCTCACATAGTGGGTTTAAAGTAGCTAGCTGCACGGCCGTAAAAGGATACCTCCTGCCCTCAGGAGGCATCCAAGGTCTACCATCCCGCCAAACGAACATTTATTTAGATTTAAAAAGATAACAATTGATGAAAAATATTGTGATTAAACAGACAGTTTTACATTATATTTGAACTTGACAAGTACGTCCATTTTTTAAAAATAGGAAAAGGGATATAGATTGCGGATATAGATAAAAATATCATTGAAAAATAAAATTTAGAGTGAGGTATAATAACATAATGAAAAATAGATTAAAATTAAAGAAAATAATAACATTTTAACAGTAAAATTTAGAAAATATATAAAAAAAAATATATGAAAAGGAACAACAAATTAGGCAGATAAAAAACAAAAACAGAAATTTAGAATAAAATTTAGAAAAGAAAAACTAGAAAAAAATACAAGTAAAAAGGGTCAAAAGAAAATAAAGAACCGAGAAAATAAGAAGAGTTAAAATAGCTAAACTGTTCTTATTTTATCGGTTCTTTCTTTTTCGTTTGACTATTTTTGCTTGGATGTCGAAGGTCTGGTAGTGACCCTAGTACGACTAGCACGGATTCAGTGGACTCTGGAAATTTGAGCACCAATTTCAAATTTAGAGGATAGCCTGGGTAAAATATAATAGCCTGGGTAAAAATAACTTGGGTAAAAATTAACCTGGGTAAAAATAGTAGTAGCAGGGGACTATTCTGAGGTAAAAACACCAGAAAGTGGACAGTTAGATTGTCAGTTGCCCGCCAATCTGACATTAGAGGGTGGAGAATGTAGAGTTCACTTCGGAAAAAAGATCTTGCAATTTCGTCCCAGTAGCTCATCGGTAGAGCGTCGGCTGTCCAATTCGAAAATGTGGGGTTCGATTCCCGGTTGGGGTAACAAGGTTCTTTATAACATGGTGCATAAAACTGCAAATGACAAAACTAGTGTTTTCGTCAATTTTAGAACCGTTCATATAGATTGTTTAAATAGAGTGATATTATCAAATCAAGTTGGAAAAGAAAGATTACATGCAGTTCGACGTTAAAATATCAAAGATATGGCTATTAAAGTCAAATTGGAAAGGGGATGGAATATTTGAACCAAAAACGGATTCCATTTCCCGTTTACAAAAAAAAAAAATTTAAATAAAATTTAAATTATAAAGTGTATAGGTGGAGTACCAAGAATAGATAAAAACGAAATCCCAGAGGAAGTACGGTAGCCGCATTTAAATTTTATATGTTATTTAAAGCGGAAACAATTCTTGAAGTTGACCAAAATTTAAATTTTCCCGCAAACACCATAACCATATATAATATTTTTTTCGATGACAACCTGATACCAGAGTTTCAAAAACATCTATTTTTCCTTCCCTTCCCCAGATCTATCCCCTGAAATATTTCCAAAATTGCAAAAATAATTATAAAGTTTTACTTTTCAGTGATACTTATATGGGCTCCAAGAGGGTTTATCATCAATAACTAATCCTAAATAAATTAAATGATTTGAAATTAAATTTTTAATGTTTTTCTTTGTAATCTACAAATTAGGTTTCCTTTTAATATTTGTTTTCTCATTGCTTAAACAATGCTACTACTTTTATCTAAAAACATTCCAAAGTATAGTGAAGTCAAAGAGACGGGAATTAACCTTAGTAAAACGTTTACATTATTTTAAAGACGTTTTCCAGTATTATTACAATTAACAACAACTGCAAGGTCATCGGCAAACGCCTGAAGATCGGAAAGATCATGATTTAGTAGCAGTAATTCGTTAGAGATACCAAAGAAGAACCTTTAAAATAAATGTAGCATGAGTAAAAAGCTTTTCAGTGTAAGTAACATATCCATTGCTGATATAAGAAGAGACAATTTTGCAAAGGAAAATGAATATATAAACTTTTAAAAGTAAAAAGGAGAATATTTCAGTTCAAATTGTCAAAAGCCCCAAGAATATCAATTGTTGTTAGAAAAACATGATCAACCCGGATGAGATCCTCTAATACGCTAATAAATTTGTGAGCGGCATCATCACAGCTGTTAACTCCCCGAAAACCACATTGATTGGAAGGAATCATTTATTTCCTTGGCATTTAAATAGAACTTCAATCAATTGATATAAATCCGATCTAACATTTTTTCAAATGTTGTTAAAGATAAATAGAGCGTTAAGAAGCATAAAAATGGGATACTTTCCAGTTTTGTGTAGACAATTAACCCTTGCATTTAGTAGATATACAAGAAAATAACAAAATTTAAAACATAAGCTGAAGGCTTTTATGAAAATAGTTGGATTAAAATTTACCAACCCCTGCCAGATATTGCAACCTAAATTATTAATACATGGAACTTTGCTGTATTTTCAAATTTTCCCAAACCATAAATGATCAAGGATAATTCTACCCCAGAAACTGATTATATGTTATCTGTAGGTAGCAAAGAAATTGTAGCAAAGTAAGGGTAGAAAGGGTAGGCTAACGATTCAATGTTATTATAATCCTGGAAACTGAAATCCAACAAATGAGTATTTTTATTAAAATGTGTTAATTTTAAACCATCTTCAAATTGTGGATTATTATTATGTATTTTACTTAATTTACCAAGTCAAATTTGAATTCGATTCCAAGGAGGCAGCCGGAACAAATATTTTTCCAGGCTGAGCTGTATTAAGCAAAAATTTAAATTTAGATTTATTTATTTTATACATAGCTTCAGCTGTTATAGTTTCGCTTTGAAATTATAACAGCTGTCATAATTTCACTGCTATAATTTCACTCAGAGTTTAAAACATATTTTACATTTTAAGGTAAAATGCTTAAATTCAGCAAGAGAAGTGCAAACGACAGAGTAAACGCAAATACAATTAGAATTCGATTTCATGTGGAAGTTATATAAGTAATCTAAAGAGAGTCAGTAACTAGTTAAAAAGTATATTATGATTTTATTAAAATAGTGTGGTTTGGGATCAACGATTGTAAGAAAATGTTTAACTCTAAAGAGGTCATGTGTATGAGAAGAGATATATTTATTTAGATAATTCTGCTAAAGATCAATTAACGAATTAAAAAAAATACATTTAATTACCCTGAAAGGAATTTTAACAAATAATCCTGTAAAAGTAATTATTTTAAAGTAATGCTAAGCAGTTTCGTATCAAAAATTACCCGCATGAGCTTTGACACATTTTGTGTTTCCCAACTCCGCTGGGCTAACACTTCTTTTGCTTATCTTAATCCGGAGGAAAAAGAAATCGCAATACTACACCTTTTTGATAAAAATTTTGAAAAAAAAATAATCGTTAGTTTTGGTGTTGCCATTTTTTAAATGTATCGTCTCTAAATAATGTAAGTGAAATTTAAAATCATGAACACATTTACCAATGCTAAAATAAGTTTTAGGGAAAAGGTATCTTCAACAATACATAACTTCTACACTAACAAAAATCTTAATAAATGTATGATCGCTAAGGGTACGCATTTAAGATTTTCACATTTTGGATAATATCATAAGAGTCAAACCTAACTGCAGTTATGTCCTGGAAAAAGTTTACCAGAATTTGAGACAAAAGTAAGATACAACAAGGATCGTCCAGACAAAAATCAATGACGCTGTACCCAAACACAAAACTAATTGAAGATGCCTTCTAGCAGACGATTATCTAGGATCAGAACAAGAGACATCATAGCTACGTATTTTCACGCGATGAGCAATACACCAGCGCACCGGGCATAACCATAGTGAATGCGTTGCTTCTATGCATCCTTGTAGCAAGAGTATGTGCGGTCGACAATTATTGAAAGAAAGAAACAATTGTCGAAGCAATAATTGTAACAAGCTAAGAACTTTTTAATAAAAACGATTAGGCTAATCAACGAAAACGGCTAGCATTTTTGAGGTTTTGTCTTCTATTAATAATGTATAAGGCTATTTATTTACTAGTTTTTAGGCCTTCCAAATACAGGAAAATTAACATTCTATAAAATTCAGTTGCAACACTTTGTAATCAGTTTTATTTTGTTTTACAATGATTGGCGCTTAACGTCGAATATAAGCATCTTGATCAAAATTGGCTATTTTCAGTTCGGTCCCCTGGTCGATACTGGAATTGTGCAAAGTTTAAGCCTTCCATATAACCGAGGTACTGTATAAATACTGTCTGGGAAATACTTTTAGAAACCACATTTTTTGACCCTCTCGGGAAAGGGGAGGGGGTAATTCAAAATCAGACAATATTAGGTTCTGTCTCGTGGTCGATAATATAAGGATGCAAAGATTTAGTGTTCTGGTCACCCGGGGTCTTCTGGAGGATATTTGTTTCTTCGGTAACGGAGGAGAGGCGGGATTGGAATCAAAAATCTGTCTCCGTTAGGTTCTGCCTCAATACTAATGTGTACAAATATACAGTCAATTTGGTTACCGGGTGGTTTATGAAGGATCAGGAAAAACAGACAAAAATACTTTGGATAATTAATATGCAGTATATTTATTCAATTTGCAAATAAACTATATAATTATAGGATTGTATTTATGTTCTGTATTTATGCATATTTATTTTATATCATTACTTTAAAAAATCTGATGTGGGCAGAATATGACTTTCCTTATATAATGCAATGAATTTACTACTTTTACAGTAAAAAAATAGATTATTTTTATAGTAGTTATTTATATTCTTTCCAAGATATTAAATTTTCGTCAATGAGTTGTCATTTTCCATGTCGTCATCATCAATGAGTCGTCATTGATTTAGCGCCATTTTTATCCATTTGGCGAGTTTTTCGTTAATTTAGCAACCTTTAAAAAAGTCGCCAAAATCTCGCCAAGCGTTATGGAAGGAGAAATAATTTATTCTTACAGCAGATAAATGACTTTTGGCGTGCAAATGCAAAAATATTACTCAAAGTATCTTTTTTTATGACTGGAAGCGAGCTAGATCCAGGAGAATGATGTCACCCAATTTATCGCATGATATTACATATGAAAAGTGAACATGTTTCTCAATAGGAAATATTTTGTTCAAATAAAATATTATATAAAATATTTTGTTTTATTTTATATGACTTTTTAATATTTTTTTTTTGAAAAATGTGCAATATCTCGAGAACGGTTTGTGTTAGTGTTCTAAAATTTATGTCAATCGTTTTCTAATGAAAAATTACATATGAAATGTCTATTTGCGTAACTTTATTGGCGGTTTTGATTTTTTGACGATTTCTTCAAAATTTCACTCGAAAATTTAGGGAGGTTCTGGACATTCGATCGAGTATAAAAACAATAGGCTTGCTTACGGATTGCGATTTTTGCACCAAATTACGTTCGAATCGGCCCATTCGTTCGTCAGTTATCGTCTCCACAGGCTCACTGACACACACACACACAGATATCACTACAAAAATGTTCGATTCGTGATCAGGGATGCTTGAAACGTGCTCTCCCGTCGAAAACTGGAATTCGAATTATCGACCTCGTCACAATACTTTCCTTATACATTATCTATAATAAGGAAAGTTATAATATCCTTAGAATATATTTTACAATATCTAAGTCGGTAAAAATCTCATTGTATTTGAAACCTCAGGAAATGATTTATTTTTTTATTTAACACTTTCTTAGGTCGTTATATTTTGAAAGACGCATTATTTTTGTTCTGGTTCCTGTTCCATACTTCATGATCTTTATAGTGTGTACATCGTTATCGTGAGTCTCTACCAGACGAGTAGCATCATTCGACGTGAAAAGTACACGAGTTTCTCGATGTTAGACAGTTGGGCAAAAATCGGATATGTCATGTACACCACTTTCACTACAGATCAATAAGTTACGATTTTGTGTGAAGATAGACAAATTAGAGATTTCTTTTTATTAGATCTTGCTAAATCAATAAACATTTTTCTGCTACAACTATAACAGACATACAATTCTTTATGTGATTCCTTTAAATTATCCCGAGAAATTTTGCGCTTCATGTCGGAAGCAATATATTTGATATTTTAAGAACGTTCCATGAACGGTTTGTAATAGTGACAATTTATGATTGACTAAATGTTTTTACAGTACTTTCAGTCATTAGATAATTTTGAAAGTATGAATTATTTCCTTACACACGTAATGTATAAGGAAAGTATTGTGACTGGTCGAAAATTCGAATTCGAGTTTTCGACGGGAGAGCACGTTTCAAGCATCCCTGATCACAAATAGAACATTTTTGAGGTGATGTCTGTGTGTGTGTGTGTGTGTGTGTGTGTGTGTGTGTGTGTGTGTGTGTCAGTGAGCCTGTGGAGACGATATCTCACGAACGAATGGAGCGATTGGAAAGAAATTTGGTACAAAAATCACAATCCATGAATACCGGAAACCTATTGTTACTTTCCTTATATACATAATGTATAAGGAAAGTATTGTGACGGGGTCGAAAATTCGAATTCGAGTTTTCGACGGGAGAGCACGTTTCAAGCATCCCTGATCACGAATCAAACATTTTTGAAGTGATGTCTGTGTGTGTGTGTGTGTGTGTGTGTGTGTGTGGGTGTGTGTGTGTGTGAAAGTATGTGTGTGTGTGTGTGTGTGTGTCAGTGAGTCTGTGGAGACGATAACTGACGAACGAATGGACCGATTCGAACCAAATTTGGTACAAAAATCACAATCCGTAAACACTGGAAGCCTATTGCTTTCATATGCAATCGAATGTTAAGAAGCCCCCTAAATTTTCGAATGAAATTTTGAAAAAATCGTCAAAAAATCTAAACCACTAATAAAGTTACGCAAATAGACATTTCTTATGTAATTTTTCATTAGAAAACGATTGACATAAATTTTAGAACGCTAACATGAACCGTTCTCGAGATATTGTTCATTTTTAAAAAAAAAATTGTCAAAAAGTCATATAAAAAAAAATTCCTATTGAGAAACATGTTCACTTTTCATATGTAATACCATGCGATAAATTGGGTTACATCATTCTCGTGGAACTAGCTCCTTCCATTCATGAAAAAATATACTTTTAGTAATACTTTTGTATTTGAACGCCAATAGTCATTTATCTGCTGTAAGAATAACTTATTTCTTAGTGCATAACGCTTGGCGAGATTTTGGCGACGAATTTGGCGGAATGCCGCCAACATGGCGACTTTTTGAAATGTTGCTAAATTAACGAAAATCTCGCCAAATGGATAAAAATGACAACTAATTGTCGAAAATTTAATATCTTGGAAAGAATATTAGTATCTACTATAAGAAAAACCTACTTTTTTTTACTGTAAAAGTAGTAAATTAATTACATTATATAAGGAAAGTCATGTGTTGCCCACATCAGATTTTTTTTAAGCGTAATCAAATGTTCAGAACCCCACTAAATTTTCGAGTGAAATTTTGAAAAAGCTTTAAAACATCTAAACCGCTAATAAAGTTACACAAATAGACATTCCTTATGTAATTTTTCTTTAGAAAACGATTGACATAAACTTTAAAACGCTAGCATAAACCGTTCTCGAGATATTGCACATTTTAAAATCAAATTTATTAAAAAATTCCATAAATTAAAAAAATATATATATTAGCTCTTCATGTATCACTTAACATGTTCACTTTTCATATGTAATATTATGCGATAATTGGGTGACATCATTCTCGTGGATCGAGCTCGTTCCATTCATGAGAAAATATACTTTGAGTAATACTTTTGTATTTGAACGGCAATAGTCATTTATCTGCTATAAGAATAAGTTATTTATCCGTCCATAACACTTGGCGATATTTTGGCGACGAATTTGGCGGAATGTCGCCAACTTTGCGATTTTTTTAAATGTTGCCAAATTAACAGAAATCTCGCCAAATGAATAAAAATGACTCTAAATCAATGAAAATGACGACTAATTGTCGAAAATTCAATATCTTGGACAGAATATAATTATCTACTATAAGAAAAACCTATTTTTTTACTGTAAAAGTAGTAAATTCATTGCATTATATGAGGAAAGTCATGTGCTGCCCACATCAGACATTTTTTATAATTTTCTCCATTTTAAATGCAGAAAGCGTACTATCTCAAGAGATATCTCGCTACACGTGGAAAGTACATAATTTAAAATATCATGAACGGTTAATGAATGATTTGAAATAGTGACTATTTAAGTTTGTATAAGAGTTCTTGCAATTCTTTTAGTCATTAGATAACAAATTCGAAAATATTTAGTGTGCGACCAGGAGGAACCATATGCAGTGTTTGATGTGTGCGGCGAAACAAAGGGCAGAGATTGAGTCACCGTTTTATGACAGTTTTGGCCTGAAAAGTTATTGTCCCAATAAATACACGTCCCGCAAATTGCAGGTATAGTTGAGGCAATATATCTTACGGCCAAGACTTCATTGGAAACTGGAAGAACCAATAATGCAAATATACGACATCGTACTGAGGAGCATCCAAATCAGAGAAAGGATGTCGTATCTGAACCCCAAGCCAAATGATGTGTGTAGTGTTTTGATTTAATGATTATGTTAAGGAACTCGTGCAATCAAGTGATGGTAAATTTCGTGGCCACGATAGCAATGTACAAATGTTCCGATTCACGGCCCACTTTGATTAATTTAATCCACAAAATGGATTTAATCCACAAAATGGATTTAAAAAGTAAACCCATTTAATGTTTAATTCATCACATTTAGTTTTCCATTTTAGATGCAGTGCTCGCACTAACACAAAACACCCATCGAGTTAAGCGTGGGAAGTGAAATATTTAAACTGTCAAGAGCGGTTCATGAACGGCTTACAATAGCGACGCTTTATGTTTGTTTAGAAGTTTTTACAAAACTTTCAATCACTAAATAATTTTTAAAGTATTTACATTTTCTTTTATTTTCTGCATTTTTCTCTCCCTCGCAATTTGAAATAACAGGGATTTCCCATCCAATGGAAAACCGAGGTTAAAATACTGAAACATCTAAATCATAACCACTATACTTCGAAAACTAAGAGCCAAAAATACTACCAAAATATACTTGTAGGGTTTTCAAAGAGCTAAAAATTCTTACTTATTGCTTATAGCTAGCACTTTTTAGATACGAGTATGAGCGTTAAAAACTTGATAAATAGAATTTCAATCAACTTCAACTTGGCAAGACGAGTATTCGAAAATTATAAGAGTTTTATTAAATAAAAATACATATAAAAACTAAATTTACTCACTGATCTTTTCGTCGCTTACTATTTATATCGAGTTTTTACAGTTTCAAAGATATTCCTATTGCAAATAAGAAAATTGAAAATAAACTCGTTCAGATATGTATATTTTAACGTTATTTTAAAATGAAAAGGAACTCGACTCAAAGTCCACTTATACGGCTTTCCTAAAGCTATAAATTATTATATATTTTTCAAAGCCAGCACTTTTAGTTTATGAGATATAAGCATTACAATCTTGAAAACCTGACAATTTTCAATATTCTTTAATTGACAAAGCGATTACTCGAAAACTATAACAACATCTTTTAAAAGTACATACAGATGTTGATACTAAATTTCCAAATGTATATTTTTGTTGTTTACTACTTATATTTATATCTATCTTTTATAGTTTTGAAGATATTTCCATTGAAATTAGGAAGAAAGAGAAAAACACTCACTTGGAAAGCTACATTTTAAAGTTCAATATATATTTAAATTGCTTCTATATATTCATAATCCTGACCCTATTTTAGACAAAACAAGAAAAGCTTTTCCATTTCTACCTATTAGGTTTTGGGTATAAATTCTGTATTTACATTTTTCGTAACGCTCCGATATCCGCCAGAGAATCCGCGAGCATAGGTGTTATTCGCAAAAAGATTTTGATTCGTATTCAAAGATGCTTCATGTGTGTTTAAAACAAGGGGTTGCCAATGCACAGTCTTGACGATGTTCCACTTAAAGTGTCTCAAATGTAGTGGTAGATCAGCGGTGGAGTAGTAGGTGGAGTGACAGGGTGGTATTGATGCTAAATATGGCTTGGAGCAAAATTTATTGGAGCATGACTTGGAGCAAGATATAACAGGTTGGTCCATCCGCTAATTTCACTGTATTGGCTGGCGTTAGGATTGTCAGCCTGTTGCAACAGCGGTCATCTTCACTGCCCGTTGAAGCGATAGCTTTACATGAGGGTTACCCATTCGTCATTTTCATGAAATTTCGAAAAAATCAAAATATTCTACATTGATTTCCTGAATGATTGGTACAATTTTTTTAAAGCAGAAGCACCTATTTTATAGCTACATTGCGTACCAAATACCAGCCTTGTAACATGCGCGAACCATTGAAATAATACAGGTAGACGATAACTGACTGGACCGGCTGAAGTGGAAATGGCGGTTGCGCCAGCCTGTATATTTAGGAGCCATATGTTGACGGAGTTGCCTAAAAACCGTGCGCTTCGCAATATGCATAAATTTTTGTAGTCAAGTAAAGCTCCCAAATCCAAATTTATTCTCAGCAATTCTGAGCTGTTCTACTGCTCTTACTGTAACTTTTTTCTTTCCAAGCATTGGAGAACAATGAATACAAGTACCATTTAACTATGAAATAATTAAGGAACGCGAGTTTATGTAAAATACATTTATACATGTATTCAAACATTTTGAGCACACAAATTCAAATGAATATATTTATACAAATATTTAAGTATATTTATTTAAATATTAAACTTAATATACATTTACGTAAATATATAGTTCAATTTACATTTTTACAATAATTTAAGTGGGGTCATTTACTGACCTCACATAGCCGTCTGTGTCTCAAAATTTCGGCTATTCATTCACAGGTTAATATATTTGCAGTTTAAAATTATTTCAAATCATATTTAAATACGAACAATAACCCAGTTGTCAGTATAATGACATGTAGTTTTAAAAATACTTGAATGGGTAGAAGGCCATTCTTTAACTTGCCAATTAAATATTTCAAAATAATACCTAGCGAATGAAATACAAAATAAGTTATTCCATTTGTTTGTTTTTATTGTTATTGTGTTCTTTCTTCTGTCAGAAAAATTATTGGGTCTCATTGAAATAACCCATTTTCGAGATAAACCATAAAATCCCATTACTTTAATTTCGTCTCTATTGTTATTGGGATACAAGTTGAAGTTATGAGATTATCGGAAGCCTTTCTGTTTATGGAAAATGTATTTGTTGGACATGAAATGAAACATTTATAATCCGATGTGAAATATTTTATTAAATACGATTATATCTAGTAAATCTGCTCAGAAAACTTGAAGAATCATTGGAGTTTATTTTGAAAAATAAAATTACGGACATATACTGTTTGCTACCGTGTTTACGAATACTTACCAAATGTACAGATTTTATATTTATAAGAATAAATTTAATTACATTTTAACATTATTTTTCCTGGAAAAAATATGATAATATATATAAGAAAATAGATTATGCATACCGTGTGATCAAAACTAAATTATCGATGTAAAATATAAAAAAACACGCTCAACATGCCAAAAAGATAAAGTGAAGAATTGAACTTCGTTAATACAGCGGTCGATGATAATAGATACAGCAATACGTTAATACAGCAATTAATTGATTTATGGATTTTGTGATGACGCAAAATTATATGTATTTATCCAATGGTGTTTTAAAATATAAATATATATTATTACCGCAAATAATCTGGTAAGAAGTTTATAGTCTACAAATCGTGCAAATGTGTGTAACAGAATTCAGTTAGATTAGAAAAAATGAGTTTGAGTTAATAAAATTATAACAATCAGACAGACTTTGTGAAACTAAGATTGCTGTTAGATCGCAGTGACATCTATAGGAAAATCTGTAAGTAAAATAACCTTCAATCTACGAGAATGTTGTAAAAATAATTAACAAAAAGGATGGGACACAAAATACTTGCCACTAAATATCCAAAGACATCGTAATGAGACGTGTCTAAAATAAATCAAGCCAATCCAGCAAAGGAAAGTAATGATGCAATAAATCTTACTGCTAATCCAGCGCAGACTCTGAACAACTACTTTCAGCTAACAAAAATCTACAGATGAAATTATTTTAGAAACCACAGAAAAACATAGTTTTTTAAATCCTTCCCAAGTGACGTGATAGATATTATGTATTCAGAGACTTAGCTATTGTATAGAAGACCCATGCCGCTCGACTCATCCGGGGGGTATACTTAACTGTTGTGTAGAAAGCCCAGACCACACGACCAACCCGAAGGCTTATGGTAGCTGTTTGTGTGGCCGGCTTAGCTGTTGTGTGTAAAACTTCCAATTAATGTTTTGGAAAACAGTGCAGGTTGATACGCGTGAATGATTTCAATATTTATGTAACGAAAAATGTACGACGACAATCAAACAGTTGCACTTAGTGTCACATAAATCCCGCAGACGTCCAATGATGCGGTATCTGTATGTTCAAGGCTGAACTCTATCGAGATGGCGGGTTTGCCGGCGGATCGAGATTAGCCTTGGTATTTTACGCTTTATTTTACTACATGAAGAATAATAAACTATCACTGTATAAACATTATAAATTGCTGATTTCAGTACGAGTTTGTTTAGAGATAGACGTCATCTCACTGTAGCCTATCCCCTATTCCAAAATTAAACTTAATTATATGCGTGGTAATTCTTCTATTAAATTTATGACTTTTTGCAAATAATATTTTAATTGAAGATTGTTTTAATTAAATATGTTATAGAAAAACATCTATTTACAGCATTTTTATGAAGTAGCCTGATTATGTCAATATTAAAATTGGGTTATTGCATAAGACGACGCACATTTAATTAGTACCTTCAGTATGACAAATTATCTCTGAAATAAGTACTGCAAGTATTATTACATCAAATAATTGGTGTCCTCCCAGAAACCTCTCTTGCATTGCCAGATACCAATTCGTTGATATCGAGTATCAGCGGAGGCAACACATTGTACTAACGAGATTTTATCTTTCTGCTAAAGTATTTTTGTTCAGAGCTATCGCCAAATTTATTTAGCATTCAAAACTCAAATAGACTTAATAGAAATCAATATGCAATTTATAAACTTGAAAAGTTATTGGTATCGAAAATTTTCATCATAGATTTATTTAACGAAACTAGTGGTAGCAATGAGAAAATCTGCACACCGCGTAAATCCGAGTGATCAAATTATGAATTTATATAGTCATTTATATTATTTTTTGCTTACAGAATAAGCGCTGTGACACCCATATTGACGGTGCTTTATTTATGAAACTTTTAAACACATATATGGACTATTATGTTGCTTTGATTGGTAAATATCCTAGAAAAACATAAAAATGTATTAACCGTACAGCAGGGTTTAAGTCTCCAAAAATCAAATACTTCGATACTAAACAGCATAAAGAGGTTGAATAATAGATCAACCAGTTTTAAGGTAAGTATGGGCAAGTACCCTTGAAAGGCAAGTACCATTTCTCAGGATAAATCAGATATAGCACCAGTACGAATGAGTGACAGGTGGCTTCTGCCATACAATAGCTGTATCACGTGACCTAATAAAGTTATTTATTCTTACGAAAGTTCGAACAAAATGGAAAGAAAAACCACGGAAGTGGTTAAAGAGCAGTAAAGGAATTCAAAGCACTTCCACATTAAACAAAACTGTGTAGTACGTGTCCTACTAGGAAAAAATCAGAATAAACATATGTAATAGTATCAGATAAATAAGAAATAAAAACAATTCGAAAAAATTAATATCAAAATACTAGTGAAAAAGAGACAGCCAGTTTTGGAAGTTAGATAAACTAACTTATCCAAAATAACCGTATTCCTTTAAGTTCCTGATTTAGGATCTTTAAAATATCATGCATTTACATAATTCATTTTCATTATTTTATCACCTTCACTAACACATACTCCTCATTGGGAGGCTTTTAACCATTATTTTCATAAGTACGCATCTGAAAATTTTGACTAGCTTTCCTACGGAGTTTAATTGGCTTTCTGACTATAAATATTTTTATCCTAAATCTTCAAATAGAGTTGCATTAAATTTGAACACCCGAATAAGTTTCTGAAAAAAGAATTTGAGTTTTTCAAAGTAAAAATTCATTTTTGCTATTCGGGATTGAACCTCGATAATCTATGCTGCTGAAGCAGACATATAAATATTGAAATATAGAAGTTCGGAACTAATTTTGAATACAAAATAAATCCTTGAAAGTCAATTGAATTAGAATTAAACTGCCTTTCTTTGAATATTCTGCTTTTGTCCTTGTTTCTTAACGTGAAAGGACAGTAATCTTAAAAATTTAACTATTTTTTCTTGAAATTTGATCAAGGGGTATACTAAATTTAACAGATAATACAATACAATAAAGTAATATGTCAATATCGGGATGTGTATTTGCAATAAAGGAAATAAATTTATACATTTAAAACATGATAAAGTTTATACTACAATAAATATAAAATTCTTCTTACGTGTTCGTTTTATAATTATTTATTTCATTAGGAATTTTAAAATTTGATTTAGCAGTCAATTATTTTATTGAGACTCAGTTTGTTCACTGGTTAGTTTCAAAGTTTAGGCAGTTTGGAAAGATTAAAAAGTAATTGGAAAAAATTTCATATCTGCAATATAATTCGTGTCATCCATAATCTACTGTAGAATGAACATTGTACAGGCGATAATATCGGCTAATTAGAGAAACTGGTTTTTAAATTAAAAAAAATAATAAAATTTATCAACTGACTATTCAAAAGGTAATGAGTATATTTCATACAGTGTACAATATAATAAAAGAAAAACAATTATAAATTAAATATCGAACATTCTAAAAATGTATTTAAGACTATTAACAGCCTATGCTTCTTAATCCAAAAATGTCTACTTGACAGTTCACAGTGAAATATAAATATAACCACTAACCATTCAAACGTAATTAGTACTTATCTCACAACGTTAATTCTACAATATATCAAATATCGGAAAACACACATTAGATTGCGCATCTGGCTTTTAAAAAATCCTGACTTGAATTGATTAAAAGTATCCCTGTGTCTTGGTGAGGATTAAAGTATACATTTGTAAAGAAAATAGCAGTGGTCATAAAACGACCAAATCGGCATGATATACATTTAAGATTACGAGGAAACGAACGACGAAAATAGTTCCAAAAATTACCGATAGGGAAAAAGATGGCGCTGCAAACAGTCTCTAGTAAAAATATAATTCAATGATACAGCTTCGCAGTTGTTATGCATATTAATTACGATTTATAAGTGGTATAAGCGTGCGATAGATACTGACAACATTCAAATGTCAATTTAATTAATGCATCTAGAGCCTGTTACAGAAGAAACGCAGAAGGGAAGAAGGCTGTAGAAAGAACGACAAATCATGGGCAGTGTTTCATGTGTTCGTATTGAAGAGGGAATAACTGTCACAGTGTGACAACGTGTTCGACGTTTGCACGTAATTGGTCTGTTGAGATGTTGCGCGTATGCAAGATGAAGCTGTCCTTCAAATCTGCAAGGTTACGAATATCTATCTCCACGATGATCTGTGCTCTTTAGGTAAACCCACATCCAAAAGTCACAAGGGTTCGGTTCTGGTGAACGGACTAGCCATAAAGATGGAAATGCGCTACTGATTACTTGATTTTCTGTAAAATGCTGTTGCAACAACTGTTAAACAGAACGTACAATATCGGAAGGTGCTCCATCTTGTTGGAATATTGTAGACCTGAGGAATCCTTGTTCGAGATGAGAAATAAAGAAGTTCTGCAACATGCCTCTATAACGTTGCGTAGTAACTGAACAGGCATTTGGTCCCTGTGGAGGCATTTCTTCAAACACATATGGACCAATCAGAAATGTTGCTGTAAACCCAATCGAAACGGTTAGTTTTGGAGAATGTAGGGGTATTTTTTAAAACTGGCGAGGATTTTCCATTACCCAGATGCGTCTGTTTTGGGTGTTTACTGCTCCTCATGCAGAAAAATGTGTCTCATCACCCCACAAGATGTTCCAGGGCCAATTGGCGTCTACCTGTCTGCCTGCAAGTAATATCAAAGAAAAGGTTTCACGGATATCAATATCAGAACCGTGAAACGCTTAGAGCCGCTGGATCGTATACGGATAACTTTCTAAAATTTTCCGCAAACACTTCCGTATTGTTGTGTAGAGAAAATCCAATTGTCTTGCTACAGCTCGAGCACTACTGATTCCTGCCTCACTGTGAAAGGTGTGCTCAACAACAGCCATTGCAAATTCTTCAGCCACTTGGGTTGTCACAGGTTTTGGACCTCGTCCTGGTCGAACTCAGAAACTTTAGTCTTCTCGAAACATTGAAACATTCTTCGAACGCCACCTGCTGTTAGAGGACCAGTACACAACAATTTCAAATGTCTGTACTCGCGAAGAGCGTCAGGCCCAAGAGCGTATAAGTCCTTCTTGTAAAACAATTTTAATAATCAGCACGGTCAGACAATGAAAGTTTCATTGCGATCGTCGAATGTTTCCACAAGGCTTTGAACGTGTTTTTTTTATAGAAAATCGTGTTTAAATAATTTGCATAAAGCGATGTCTTCTTCTTTTGTTGCAAAAATAAGAATTTGATCCAAAATTGTGATTTCGGATCATATGTACGATCATATCGTAATTTATTAGGGTGTTCTGAATAGGACGTATATTAGTTAATATTTTGATAGAGTGTTGTGTGTTTCTGTGTCTTAAAAACGTATATATCAAGAGGTTGGACTGGCTTGTCATTGAGTATAACTGTAGTTTTACTCTTGGTTTTATTCATAGAATATAAAGATTTGGTTCATTTTTGCCTTCGAAACCTACTTCACGGTTTCTTTGAAGCTTTATTGTCTTCATTGTGCTGGAACGGAACCGGCTACAGGGACTGTTGTCGCGACACAAAGCTTGCTTTAAACGGGGAGTATGGGTCACCCCTCCGGCCAATTTGTGGCACTTTTCTGTCTTTCATTCTTTACTTATATCTATTTATGGTTTTTTATATCTTGATCTTCTTAAATAGGCTGAGTAACGCCTTAAAAATGTGATTTACCGTATGATGTTTAGATTACAAGATTTTTACTTGGGTTACATATATATATATATATATATATACGCAGTCAGCATTAGATTTTCTAGAGAATTGGCCAATATATATATATATATATATATATATATATATATATATATATATATACTATTTATAATATGCATATTAAACCAGTGTTTACTTACTGTTGTGAACCCTTAATTACAGCTACCGGCACTAACTTGAAAATTTTGGAGAAGTGTCAAAACAGGGCGCTCAGGCTCATTTCAGGTGCGGTAAAGTCCACTCCGGTCATTGCCATGCAAATTTTAACAGATAACAAACCGTTAGAAGAAGTATTCCGAGAAAAAGCACTTTGCGTTTTTGAAAAACTTATACGTATTCCTAGTGTACCCTTTTGGAGATAATATGATAATAGTACACCTAGAGTGTTAAAAACTCAAAAGCGATTCCTACAAACTGTCTTGAAACACAGAGAGGACTTGGATCTGCCTGATTGTCCTGAAATCTTTGTTCAACCAACTAGGCCTTTTAAAAGAAACTTAATTAGAAGTAACCTTAAATTGAGCACTCATGTTAAGAAATTTCAGGCTAGTGAGAAAGAATTGAAATCATATGCATTGGAAACTATTAACACAAGATACCCAAGACCTGAGTGGTACCATGTGTATACTGACGGATCACGTCTTTCAATCGAAAATAATGCAGGAGCTGGAGTGTTTTCGGAGGATTTCTCTTTCTACATTACCTTGGGACCGAATACTACTAATTTTGATGGTGAAGTGCAGGCAATTGTAACTGCCACAGAACAACTATTGGTGAGAAACAGTGATACTAAGAATGCGGTTATATTATGATTCTGTTTCCGCTATTCAGGCAATCTCGAAGTACAGAACTCCAGTTTCTGCTACTATTGAAAATGTAGAAATGATCTGGAGATCCTGGGGGAACGGGGTACTGAAGTTGTACTGCAGTGGATCCCATCCCATTGTAAAATATACGGAAATAAAATGGCTGACTTTTTGGCAAAAAAGGGGACAAAAATTGTTCAACTTCGTCAACGTCAAATTCCGGCTTGCTCGGTAACTAGATAAGTTAAAAATAAATTAAACTATTTGTATGAATCACACGTGACGGAGGAAATGAGGGGCAAAAGTTGGAGAGACTCGATACATAACTTCCCTGACAGTCCTCGAAACATTGCTGTAGCGGTTCTTAGACTTCTAATTGGACACGATTGTTCGGCTAAGCACCTACACCGCATAGGTATTTTTAATAGTCCAAATTGTGTCTTGTGTAAACAAATGTTTGACATGGACGGAGATCATCTTCGGGAGTGTACGGCCAATTCTGGAGAGAATATCTATGATCGATATTGGAGAGCTCGTTCCCTTAGGATGCTGATGGACTCTTGTTAATTCGTTACTTGCTCTTGTTATTTCTGTTCCTGTTGTGTTTCTGTTTTCTCTTTTTGTTGTGCTCTGCTCTGGCTTCATGCGTCACTGCGTGACACAAGGGGGCCAATAGATTTGTATCTATGTGCCTTTGCATTAAAAAAATATATATATATATATATGTGTGCCTTTTCATTAAAATATATATATATATATATATATATATATATATATATATATAAATATATATATATATATATATATAAATATATATATATATATATATATAAATATATATATATATATATATATATATGTCATGTCGCAATTCTGCGCCATGAGCCTTTCTTATTTTTCTGCGAGAGAAACATCCTTCTCTCCGTTCGTGCCTGTGCTGTGTTTTTCGTTAACACTTGTTTCTATTGAAATTGCATTAAAAAGCGCATTTGGTCGTGAATTCGTTGGGAGCGTCTAGGATTTGTGTCTGGCCGAGATGCGTGACGTTCAGCTCACTTGTTACTAGGAGAGCGCGCTGTCCAATCAGGAAGAGGCGAAAAGCGAAGGAGAAACTTTGGCGTGGGCTCGAGCGACCCATACTTTTGCTCTTGGAGCTGGAAAATTCCGACTGAAAGGTCGCATCGAAAGTTTTGTCTTGAAATTAGACAAAAGGCGTTTAGCCGAAATGGCTAACTGGCGGAGATGGGCATTTTGGTTCTAAAGGAAACCGCCCCTGCATTTCTGGAGATGATTGAAGAAGATCCTGGATACTTACATTAATTATTCTGTACATTTTCTAAAATATATTTTTTTCCATTCCAGGAAATCTATCCGACATCGACGCCGAGCTTTGAAGTAGCTATTCAAATATCGTTCGGAGTGTAAAATCGACTGATGTCTAGTACTTAAAGTTTTGGACCTTTTTTCCTCATCGTTCCTTTTGAGAACTTTGTTCTACTTAAAATCGTGCACATCTGATGAGAGGTATTTTCTGAAAAGCGTGAAATGTATAATAGCCAGGTAACATTTTCTTTACGGGAATTTTAATGCCGTACAGCACCGGCATAGTGAAGAATGATTTCTAAAATTAATAGGCTCATGTCAAAAATGTATTTATTGATAACTTAAAATCAAAATTAAGATCATATGATTATTGAAGTGAATTATTGTATGCCATATAAATTTTGAACAGAGCAGAAAGGCAGAATGTGTTATTTTAAATGAAGCTCTGAATTTGAAATTGATTTTTAAAGTAAAATATTTAAGTGTGATTTAAATAAATAATATTTTGATTTTTACTTTGCTTCTGATTTATTTGAAATGCCTTTAATTCCTCTGCTATTCACTGCATGTCATCTAACAAACAATTCTGTTAGACTGAGAAAGTTTCTTGCTTGGGTAAATTTAGAATGGTTGATTAAATTGCTAAAATTCCACTATACGGCTTCACCGGCTCTTGAGTTGTCTGGTGCGCCTTTGCTTTTGTGAGTTGGCAAACCGCGCCATGACAAATTGGTGCTCGTGTTTTTTTTCTCAGAGTACATCAGTGTTAGCAAATTTAAATTTTGTTGAAGGCATATCAAACTATAAAATATTGATTTGTGTTATTTAAGTATTGCAGAGTAAAATGTTCGAAGTAAGTTAAAAAGTTTTAGTGGTGCAAAATATTTGAGTTTAATGGGCATGAAAATTTTTTATTTATGTGTCATATAGTAATAAGTGCAAAAGCACATAAGCCCAGATGCACCAGAGTATTGTTTGCATGTTGAATTTGCATTTTACATATTGAAATTGTGTTACACATATATTTTTGAGGTATTTGACATACATAGATACACAAAATTCTATATGATATATGATATATATGAGTAAATTGAAATTTCCAAATACACATACATTGAAAGGTAAATACATAAAGTGCATACATTTATTTTTGAAAAGTGAATACAATCGTTCTGTGCACATGCAAAAGTGATTCGGAGTTCATGATAATGAACAAAAAGTGAAAAAAAAAAAAGTTACACATTGTGTTTTCCTGTGCTCTGCCTACACATAAATAGGTGATTTAAGCGAAAGTGAAATCAATTTTCCACAATAAACTGTGCCTCGTGATAGATTGGAATCTCTTTTGGTGAAAAACCTTGTGCTAAAATGCCTAAATCTAGAAGTACGAGAGCAAGTAGGAGTAGAGACTCCTCTGCACAGCCAAGTTCATTGAACCGTATTCCTTCGGTGTCTCCACCACGACTTTCTCCAAATTCTGGCAGATCAGCTTCCGCTGTCAGAGACTCTAGCAAAATGAAAATCGGAGTTGGTTCACAGTTTCTTGGATCCATTCCGGGTTTCGCTGGCAATGCGGATGAATCTTTCCAGGTCTTTTTGGAAAAGTTTTTATTAGTGGCTGAACACGCCGAATGGACAAATAGAGACAAAATTTTCGTTCTAAAGTTGAAATTGTCTGGTCGGGCGGAAAGACTGATAAAATCAATTCCAAAACTAAATCAAAGCACGAATTTTACTGAAGTTGTTAACGCACTCAAGGACAATTTTACAAAAAAAGAAAATATTGCCAAGAACGTTGCCGCACTAGTAAATTGCAAGCAAATGACAAATGAGAGTGTACGCGATTATGCGAATCGCATAGAAGCCGAATCCTATATTGCTTTTCCGCAGGATGTTGTGTCTGATAATGAAGATTCCCTGAGAACTGCTATTTTACTAAATGCATTCAGGAAAGGGTTGAAAATCATTATTCGAAAAGCTGTGTTATCTGCAAACCCACAGTCATTTGAAGCTGCAAAAGAGATAGCAATATTGGAAGAAGAAGTGCAGAATGAAGTGCTAGAAGAAATGACAGAAGACATAAATGCTGTGAGAATCGAAAATGACCCTAAACACGAAATTGAAGAGCTGAAGAAAGAATTGAATTCAAAGCAGAAAGAATTTGAGAAGTTAAGAAGAAAATTCAGTGAGAACTCAGGAAAAAGAAAGAAAAGACTGAATGAAATAAGAGAAGATCTGGAAAAGAGCAATTCCAGTTTTGAAGAATCTTTTATGGATACGCCCTCTACAAGCAGATACAATGAAAATTAATTGGAAGAGGAAGATTGGGAAGATATTCCAGAAAGAAAGAAACAAAAACCATCAACATCTTTCAGAACTTCTACACCATCCAAGAGATCTGAAAATAGAAACCGTTTCAGTCAAAGAAGAATTCCAGTTGCCTCACAGGAAGAAGAGTGGTATGTTAAAAGTCCATATCAAAATTATTCTCCAAGAAAGAACTCTCTAGCTTTTAGAAGACCTTTTCGTAACAGTTCATATAGAAATTCAAATTTCCAGAGAAGAAATTTTTCAAATTTTAGAAATTCTTTTGATAATTATAAATTTCAAAACTTCAATAATTTTGGATATAGAAGAAATAACAGATATTTTAATAATAGATTTGGTAATAGAAGACAATTTAGAAGACAGAATTTCAGAACACAAAACTTTCAATCTCCAATATTTAATAGTCCAAATTCTGAAGTTAGTTACATGACAGAAATCGAGGCTCCTTGCCAAAACAATTTTCCTATTATTCAAGTTTTTGTTGAAGATGTCAAACTAAATGCATTAATCGACACTGGAAGTTCCATAAACATTATCTATAGTGATGCTTTACACAAAATCAACCCGAGAAAAGTACAATTAAAACATACATCCACTATTCTGAGAGGAATTGGAAGTCAAAATATTTTGGTTGAGAGAAAATCTTCTTTTCCCATTATTATTGGAAATGAAAGAGATATGATTGAATGCTGCATTTTAAATACACCTGCCCCAGGAAGGTACAACATGATTTTAGGAAGTACATTTCTACATGAGAAACAAGTGACAATTACTTATAGACATAAACGTGTGAATTTTTTGTACTGTAGTATTCCCTTTACTGAATTTACCGAATCACAAAGTTTTACTGTGATTTCTGATGATGTGAAATCTCAAGCATTCCACAGTTATGCAATAAGCCATGATTTTGACAGAAGAAATTACAATTTTACAAATGATGTGGATTATAGATCCAAAGACACAAATTTTTCAAGAAATTTTAGAGGATATGAAAATAAGTGTAATAATGGATATTTATTTGAACAACACAATTTTCACAATGAATTTAGAGATGTTGATTTTAGAGATTTTAATGCAAATGGAAATGAAAGGTCAAATATTGAATGTGATAATGATTTTTATGAAAGACAGATGAATGACAATGTACATACAGACAGATTTTTGACAAAAGACAATACCAGTGACAATGAAATATTTCAGGCAGATTGTGATAAACATGATGAAGGAAGTTCACAACAAAACCAGGCAATAGGGATTGCCAAAGCTTTCAACAAATGTGTCTTGAGGCCATATACTGAATCTTTCATTAAATTAAAAAGAAATTACAAAATTAAGAAAGACATGACAATTTTACTTGAACCTATCAATAATAAAGAATTTTCTGCAAACAAAATTTTCGTAGCCAGAAGCATTCACAAAATTCCTGAAAATGACTTTTTGTATGCAAAAGTTGCAAATCCATCTGAGAAAATTGTTTATATAAACAAAGGTATGAAATTGGGAACTTTCGAAAACATCCATGAATCTGATATTGACATAAATAATAGAGTTGACATTGAAAACTGTATTGAGGAAAATGAAACATTTGATGCATGGGGAGGAGATTTTGATTTGAAACATATGAACTATGCTCAGAAAACTCTACTTTTGAAATTATTAAGTAAATATAAACATGTTTTTGCTAAAAATATGAAAGAATTGTCTGGATGTGACACCATACTGCATGAAATTAATCTTGAGTCTAACATACCTGTCAGGCAGAAGCCATACCGCATTCCACACAATTTACAGAAAGAACTTTCACGCCAGGTCAACGAATTGTTAGATGCCAAAATAATCCAAAGAAGTACTTCTCCTTACAATACTCCAGTGCTTTTTGTTAAGAAACCTGATGGAAGTTACCGGTTGGTAGCCGATTTCCGAAAGTTAAATAAGATAACAATAGTAGAAAATTTTCCGATTCCGAATATATCGGAATTAATCGATAATTTGTCTGGAGCCTTGTATTTTTCGACTCTGGATCTAACCAGTGGATTTTACCAATTGTGTTTACATCCTAATGATTATCCAAAAACTTCTTTTTCAACACCTGACGGTCATTTTGAATGGACCAGAACTCCTTTTGGTTTTAAGAATGCGCCCGCATCCTTTCAGAGACTGATGTCTCTGGTGCTGGCTGGCATATCTGGAATTTACATAGATGATATAATAGTCGCTTCAAGAACATTCGAAGAACATTTGAAAAAACTAGAAGAAATTTTTGTAAGATTAAGTAAACATGGTCTTAAATTGAAACAAGCAAATGCTATTTTTTCAGAAAAACAATTAAGTATCTTGGATTTTTGGTATCAAATGGAAAAGTACAACCTGATACTCATAATTTGGAAGTTGTAGAAAAATTTAAAATTCCTAAATCAATTAAGAATGTGAGACAGTTTCTTGGACTCACTGGATTCTATAGAAAATTCATAAAAGACTATGCAGAACTGACCCTGCCATTGACAGAATTATTGAAGACTAAGAATAATGAAAGTAAAAAGAAATTTATTTGGACTAATGAAGCTCAAAAATCTTTTGAAATTTTAAAAGGAAAACTTTTGTCAAAACCAATTTTGACCCTTCCAGATTTTAGAAAACCATTTATTTTACATACTGATGCTTCAAATCACTCTTTAGGCTGCTATTTGTCCCAAGAAGATGAAAATAAAATTTTGCATCCAATATCTTATGCTAGTCGTAAACTTTATGAAGCTGAATGTAAATACAGTGTTGTCGAAAGAGAAGCATTAGCCGTTGTATGGGCTACTAACTATTATAAACGCTATTTAATTGGAAAACCTTTCACAATTTTTTGTGACCAGATATCCCTTTCATTCATATTTAAATTAAAAGATCCTACATCTAGATTGGCTAGATGGATTGCATCTCTATCACAATTTGACTATCAAATAGTACATAAACCAGGAAAGGCAAATGTTGTTGCTGATTATATGTCGAGAAATGTAGATGAATGTACAAATACTATTGACAATATTCCACAAAGATTTGTGTCACAATATAAAGTTATAAATCAGAATGTTAATCAGAATTTTCCAAGTGTAAATCCAAATTCTAATAGTAGCAATATAAGAGAATCAGAAGTCAATTTGAATCCTGCCAATACAAATGAAGCAAATGAAATTTGTGCTGTTGATGTTAATGAAAGTGAAATTCAAAATGAAAATAACATACAAAGTGGTCAATTGGAACAAACATTTACTTGTCCTACCTTGCTCATAAGAATTAAGAATGCTCAAAAATCTGACCCAAGATGCAATAAAATTATAGATCTCCTAGATAAAAACATAAAACCTTACCCACAAACTTTGGTATTTTTTAGAAAAGATGATATCTTGTGGTGTACTCATAAACACCCTAAGCGTAGACACCAAGAACAAGAAAGAGTTGTTGTTCCGCAGGAACTTGTGTCTGAAATTTTATGGCTGCATCATGATTGCCCTACTTACGCACACTGTGGATTTAGAAGAACTTTAGCTTCTGTAAGTAGAAAATATTTTTGGCAGGGAATGTATTCCCAAACACAAAATTATGTATCTTCGTGCGAAATTTGTGTGGTAAATCGTGGTTTTAGAAATAACAAAGCACCCATCCAAAAGTTTTCAAGATCCACATATCCATTTGAGCGAATCGCCATGGATTGTGTTGGACAATTACCTATATCAAGATCTGGAAATAAATTCATACTTGTCATAACTGACTATTTTACAAGATGGCCTGAAGCATATCCCTTGGCTTCAATTAAAACTGAAGACATTTTAAGTTGCTTAGAGCACTACATGGCTCAGCATGGTATACCTAAATTCATCGTCTCGGATCAAGGGACGAATTTTGTTTCTAGAACAGCAAGATGTTTTTATAAGAAATTAGGAATAATAAAGAATACTACTACTGCCTACATGCCATCAGTAGACGGTTGTGTTGAAAGATTAAATGGTACTTTGATCAGATCCTTGAAAAATATTGCATATAACGATAAAGATAACTGGGACAAATTGATACATTTTGCTTTATTAGCACATAGAAATGCCATACATGCTTCTACGGGTGAATCGCCTGCTTATTTACTCTATGGTAGAGATTTAACAGTTCCAAATACTTTGATTGCTGGATTTAAATCTCCGACATATGAATCAACATATGATTATGGGGAAAACATGAGATTCCGACTTAAAAGAACATATGATGTAGTAAAAAGTAACTTAGAAAAAGCTGAAAATTCACAAATTTTACAACAGCATAAGAAAGCAAAGATGCCCAATATTAAAGTTGGTGATTTGGTGTATCTTTACACTCCCTTTTTGCCTCAAGGCCAGTCAAGAAAACTGAGCTCTTTTAATAAAGGCCCTTTTAAAGTGATAAAACAAACTTCTGCTGTCAATTTTTTAATAAAACATGTAATGAATCCCAAAAATGAACAACTGGTTCATGTGAACAGACTGACTCTTTTACCTCCAAGAAGAGAGGAATTGCAAAGATTTTCAAAACAAACTACTGAAAGTCAAAAATTGAACTCTAAGTCAAATAAACTTACTCCTGTGATCACCGCTGAGAAAGACTCTGTGAAACTAAAATCTTGTTTATCAAGAAATTCAGAAAAATCTCAAAACAAAAAGACTGTGAAAAGAGTAAGATTTAATTTGCCAAATAAAAGGGTAAACGAAAATACTGTTCATACTAGATCAAACTTTCATGCTAATAAAAGTCAACAATATGCACATAGAAATAATTCAAATAACTTTGATAATAGAGGAAATGGAAGAATCATTTACAACAATAACTTTAGAAATAGTTATACACCACACCAAAATCAGTATTATATGACAAACAGAAATACACGTACACCTTATAATCTGAGGAATCAAAGATTTTCACAATATTAAATTTTAGTTGAGTTCACAATTTTTCAGAAATTAAATTTTGCAAGAAAGATTTCATTTTTGGTTTAAGTTTATACTTGTTTAAGTTTTTATATTTCAATATTGTCTTTTAAAATAGAATTTATGAAAAAATTGTTGTGATTTTAAAATTTATTGGAAATCTTGCATTTAAGTTAAAAAAGTAAATAAGAAAAAGTAATTGATTTGTGAACTATAATTTATGAATGTTTATATTGTAATTTAAATAATAAGTAAATTTGTTAATTGACTCTCCTTGGACTTTAAAATTTTTCGAGAGTCTTGTTTTGATTGACTTTGATTATACTGATGTGTTTTATTGAAAAAAAAAAATGTTTGATTATTTTGTTAAGTTCTTGAATGAAAGTAATTAAAATGGTGGTGGTAATTTGTTGTTCCCCTAAGTAAAAGGGAGGAAATTTTGAATTCTGAAGGAAATTTTGAATTTAAAAAAAAGTAAATATTGGAAACTAAATGATTTGTTAAAATAAAATTGAAATTAAAATTGAAATTAATATAAAATAATTGAAGTAAGTTAAGTAATTTGAAAGTGAAAATGAAAGGTTTGAATTTGAAAATTTTTGAAAATTTAATGAAATTTTTTTTTGAAGATCAAAAGTAAATGATCTCTTGTGAAAAATGTTTTTGAAACTTTGTTGCTGAGAGAGGTGAAATTTTTGGCTGATGTTTTGTTGAAATTCTGTTCTCTTGAAATTCCATTTCACATTGTCTTTTTTTTTTTGACCAGCAGTTTTCAAACATCTACACACATTTCAGTGAGTCATCATATTTCTATGCTGCAAACCTTTTTCTGAAAGCTGGCTGGTGGACGCAAACATGGACATATTTACATTGGATCACAGACGAAGAAGCAGCTTAGCAAATTAAAAGTTCCGAACTTTTGTGGCAGGACTGGAGTCCTGGACGACAACTTGCTCCGAGCCTACCTAGGACGGTTGTGATTGGCCAGGTGGGAAACTGGTGAAGCTATGAGGATGATGTTGATGAAGAAGATGATGATGATGAGGATGATGGGGTCAGCGCAAGCTGTCCAAAATTTTGGTGATATCCGTTGCTTCTGAGGCATGTCCTGGCGTCCTGTTTCTGCTGCAATCGCTTCCTGCACGCGAGTATTTTTTTTCTTTTTACACCTCCCTTTTTCTAATTTGGCAACTCGTTAGTCCCCGCTGAGTTTGCTCTTTAGATGTGTTCCTGCTCTTTTACACAACTGACGTGAATTTCAGGAGAAATTTTTCTCCTTCTCTCTCTCTCTCAGTAGACAAATGTATATAAATGTAAATTTTTCTTTTGTGACATGAAATGGTCACTTGTTGAAATAATTTCAGAGATTTTGTTAAAAGTAAAGTAAATAGAAATTTTGAGATAAATTAAATAATGTAAATATAAATGAATAATTTAAAGTAATTTATGAAAGTGTGTCAGAATGAGAAAATTCTGAATTGTCTTGATGACAAAAATAAGTTGAATAAAAGTTAAGGTTAAATTTGTTGAATAAATGATAAAAAGTTGAAATGTTGAAAAATTGAAGATAAATGTAATTTAAAGTTAATATGTTGAATTTGAAAGTAATTTAAAGTGAAAGTTAAGATTAAATGAAAGTTTTGAAATGAAAAATTGAATTAAGAAAATTAAAAATTGAAAGTGTCTTTGTTCTCAAATGGTGAGACAATTTTTGAATGAGTAAAAGAATCTCATTACCTGAAAACGACAAATTTAAATTAAATTAATTTTCAATATATGTAATCCTTAAGAATTTTTGTGTCACTTGTGTGTTTTGAAAGTGACAAATATTTGAAATTGTTTGATTTTTTTTAATTGTTTATATTGTTTAAATTTGTAAATTCATATTATATCATATTTTATTTTTCATATCACCTGGTTGATCTCAATATGGTTGATTGAGATATTGTGTGTCAGGCAAATTGCCTTGACAAATTTTTCTGATTTAAGTGTAATTTAAATGTGAATTTTTGTAAAGGTTCCTTTAAGATGTGGTGACGCCTTGTCATCCTTTTGGTTTTCTTTTGATCTTTACCTGTGGGGATGAGTGGCTTGGCCAGTCATTCAGATCTACAGTGTTGTTGCTTTTGAGAGAGGTGAACGATCGCACTTTTCTCGCCCAAAATTTTGTTTTAAATTATTTTACACTTACAGGTTCCTAAAACTCTCTGTAAATTTTTGTGTTTTTGTGTTTTAAGTGAGAGAAAAATTTTCCTCACTGTGTTCGGAAAATTTTTGCCTCCCAGAAGGGGAGAGCTGTCATGTCGCAATTCTGCGCCATGAGCCTTTCTTATTTTTCTGCGAGAGAAACATCCTTCTCTCCGTTCGTGCCTGTGCTGTGTTTTTCGTTAACACTTGTTTCTATTGAAATTGCATTAAAAAGCGCATTTGGTCGTGAATTCGTTGGGAGCGTCTAGGATTTGTGTCTGGCCGAGATGCGTGACGTTCAGCTCACTTGTTACTAGGAGAGCGCGCTGTCCAATCAGGAAGAGGCGAAAAGCGAAGGAGAAACTTTGGCGTGGGCTCGAGCGACCCATACTTTTGCTCTTGGAGCTGGAAAATTCCGACTGAAAGGTCGCATCGAAAGCTTTGTCTTGAAATTAGACAAAAGGCGTTTAGCCGAAATGGCTAACTGGCGGAGATGGGCATTTTGGTTCTAAAGGAAACCGCCCCTGCATTTCTGGAGATGATTGAAGAAGATCCTGGATACTTACATTAATTATTCTGTACATTTTCTAAAATATATTTTTTTCCATTCCAGGAAATCTATCCGACATCGACGCCGAGCTTTGAAGTAGCTATTCAAATATCGTTCGGAGTGTAAAATCGACTGATGTCTAGTACTTAAAGTTTTGGACCTTTTTTCCTCATCGTTCCTTTTGAGAACTTTGTTCTACTTAAAATCGTGCACATCTGATGAGAGGTATTTTCTGAAAAGCGTGAAATGTATAATAGCCAGGTAACATTTTCTTTACGGGAATTTTAATGCCGTACAGCACCGGCATAGTGAAGAATGATTTCTAAAATTAATAGGCTCATGTCAAAAATGTATTTATTGATAACTTAAAATCAAAATTAAGATCATATGATTATTGAAGTGAATTATTGTATGCCATATAAATTTTGAACAGAACAGAAAGGCAGAATGTGTTATTTTAAATGAAGCTCTGAATTTGAAATTGATTTTTAAAGTAAAATACTTAAGTGTGATTTAAATAAATAATATTTTGATTTTTACTTTGCTTCTGATTTATTTGAAATGCCTTTAATTCCTCTGCTATTCACTGCATGTCATCTAACAAACAATTCTGTTAGACTGAGAAAGTTTCTTGCTTGGGTAAATTTAGAATGGTTGATTAAATTGCTAAAATTCCACTATACGGCTTCACCGGCTCTTGAGTTGTCTGGTGCGCCTTTGCTTTTGTGAGTTGGCAAACCGCGCCATGACATATATAATAAAGAGATACAATCCCAAAAAGTATGAAATCCAGAAATCCAATTTGCTGGTTAGTAAAATTTCCAATTTTTGTTATTTTGATCATTTTTATGTTGTCTGGGATTCGGCCATTTTCCCCCACGGGCATGATCGATTGTTGTTTCGGGCGTGCAGAGTCTCTGGGAGCGTTTTCATGAAGTCAAAGCTAGCTTCTTAGCTAGCTGTTTTTGACGCTAGCCCGCCTGTAATCCACTTTAAATTTTTCCTGTAATTTTAAATTTTGAATTTAACTTATGTATTGTTATGATTTCTCGTCGTCTTCCTACACTTTGAATTTGACTAATGGTATATTCTACAAGTCTGAACTTTCCCTTTGCATTGCCCTTTTTACCTCTTCTAAGTAGTCGGCCAATCTCAAGCCAAAATAACTATCAATCAACAACGAAAAATCCAGAACAACGTTCTACTAAAGAGGAATGATGAAATATCACTACTCACCGAGGAAAACTATAAATTTGATCATTTTTCACAAATTCGATGTGGATTGCTATTAAAACAGGTTTTTACTTTAAACCTTTATTTTGTTACTAATGAAGCATAGTAATTAAAAGTAATTTGTCTTTACTTTCCTTATATACATAATGTATAAGGAAAGTATTGTGACTGGGTCTAAAATTTGAATTCGAGTTTTCGACGAGAGAGCACGTTTCAAGCATCCTTGATCACGAATCAAACATTTTTGAGGTGATGTGTGTGAATGTGTGTGGGTGTGTGTGAGTGGGTGTGTCAGTGAGACTTTGGAGACGATATCTTACGAACGAATGGAGCGATTCGAATGAAATTTGTTACAAAAATCACAATCCATGAATACTGGAAGCCTATTGTTTTTAAACGCAATCAAATATTCAGAACCCCCCCTAAATTTTCGAATGAAATATAAAAAAAATCATAAAATCAAAACCTTTAATTACGAAAATAGACATTATTATTAAATTTATTATTGTGGGACGTGGAAAAGAATATGTAACTTTAAGTTACAATTAACATTAAAATTAACATTAATTATATGGCCGTTGAACTCATAACGTGGAATTAACATTCAAACGTACATCGCTCGTTGTTGTGCTACAATAACCCTCCAATTATTTTTACCTTTTGTGTAAGTCCTGAAAAGAATTATTAATTAATATTAAAAAGATTAGGCTATTTAAAACTTAAACAATATCATTTATTAACAACATCAATTTATCAAAAGCACTAATTTTCAACAATATCAACTTTCAATTATTATCAATTTTCATTTAATATTTTAGCTAGGGGAGATACGACCAGCAATATTAGATTTCGATGATTTCTATGACCTGGGGAAATGAGCACATACCTTACAGTTTACTCTTCGGCTCATCAGACTTGCATCCGTCTTAGTGCTGAGGTACGGCCACAACTCTATGGTGTGTGGCTCCTAATCGTACTTTCACTTCGACTGATACTTTACATCTGCAACTGCTAGGTCATGTTCGCTTTGCTCCTTTTATCAAACTCTTTTCATCAACACTTCGTAGGACTTCTCGCAACCACATTTCGTGTCAGACTTGCTTTTGCAACATTTTTCATCAAAGTTACTTCTACCACATTTCGTATCCGAGTTCGTTCTACAACATTTCGTATCGAAGAGACTTGTGGTTCCTTCGGCGGGGGGGGGGGGGGGGGGGGGAGGGAGCTCCGCTCTTCTTCTCCTTGGTGCTCATTGGTTCTTCTGAACCCAATAGCATCACTTGACATTTATCAAGGCCCCTCTCATCCCCTTTTGGCCTGGGACACTCACATTTATTGTATTTGATCTAAAAGTTCAAGTTGTTGTAAACACCGGCGCCAGCCAGACTCGATCTTTGTTAGCCGTTCTATGCCCCATAAATATTGCAATAAAAATGCCTCATGTGAGGACATATTCTGGCCTCACAATTATTATATTACAATATCATAAATTTTTTTACGAAAATAGGCATTTCTTATGTAATTTGTCCTTAGAAAACGATTGACATAAATTTTAGAACGCTAGCATGATCCGTTCTCGAGATATTGTACATTTTTCAACTAAATTTATGAAATTATCCCATAAATTAAAAAATATATTATCTGTTGAGAAACATGTTCACTTTCATATGTATATCCTGCGATAAATTTATTGACATTATTCTCGTGGATCTAGATCGTTCCATTCATGAGAAAAGATACTTTGAGTAATACTTTTGTATTTGAACGCCAATAGTCATTTAATCTGCTATAAGAATATCTTATTTCTCGTTCCATAACGCTTAGCGAGATTTTGACGACAAATTTGGCGGAATGTCGCCAACTTGGCTATTTTTTAAATTTCGCTAAGTTAACGAAAATCTCGCCAAATTGAGGAAAATGACGCTAAATCAATGAAAATAGCGACTAATTGAAGAAAATTCAATATCTTGGAAATAATATAAGTGCCTACTATAAGAATAACATTTTTTTAAACTGTAAAAGTAGTAAATTCATTGCATTATATAAGGAAAGTCATGTGTTGCCCACATCAGATTTTTTTTATGTTGAAAAAGTAACATGTTGGCTATTTGTTAATACATGTTTATTTTTTATCTCGAGCACTGACATTAAATACTCATATGATAGAATTTCTTTTGTCAAGAAACGAATTGATTTCTTCGTGGAATGCATTACAGAGAAGAAAACACTGCCGGTACATATAATATAAAAAATTTGACTTCCTTATCATTCAAAGTTAGAAATTATTCTTCCAGAAAGGCATTAAATGTATTCAAGGGGCACTACTTACTGTTACAGTGAGACAGATATTTGTTATAGATAATCCAGGGATTATTTACTATTTTGATAAGATTTCTTCTTGGAACTTCCTTTTCCAATAGCACATTGATGTGTTTTGTTAAGTCATATTGTTCTACAGCAAGTTGCCAAAATCTTTTTTTCTTTCTTCTGTGAAAACGTTGTCTTATTAGTTTAAGTATGCCAAAAAACAGTTTTTTGCTCGGTCTTAAATATTTTTCATGTCAGAAAGTGACAAAATATATTTGACATATAGAAATATTTGAATAACTATCATATTTTCAAGAGGTGCATGAAAAATATGTTTATTTTTTATTCGGTCATTGCCGTTTTCTAGAAGTAGTCTGATCAGCGCTACTTTCAAATAAAAATTAATATTCTCACAGGGGTGAGATGGTGGATTTTCATGGAATTTTTCTTAAAAAGCTAATGCCATAATATCTAAGATGCTAACTTTTACTGTTTTTGACCTAAATTTTTACTGTTTTCGAGATAATTTAAGTTTATGATGTGAAATGAAAAAAAAATCATAGAAAATTAAACACACTCATTATTATCAATTGAGCGTCACTTTTTAATTATTTTGAACCAGAAAAAAATGAGTACCATTGTTTAAGAGATTTCAGGAGCTATTCTTCAGATATTGTAAATTTTACTTTTTACTTTCAGAGGTATATATAATCAAATAAAATGACTAAAACAAAATTTATTTTGTATGCGATCAATAATCGTCAGAGAACAAGTGGTTTTCAAAGGAATTCAAAGAGATTTAGCTCTAAATTTGTAATATTGATTATATTACACTTTGTTACAAAAATATTCATTTTACATGTCATATTTCATTTAGTAAATAGTTCAATTTACAGGACAAAAAATATGCCTTTCTGGTGCATTGCAAGTTTTTATTAACACTTTCCAACATAGTTTAAATTTGTTTATGATTTTGTTCATTCACACACCACGATTTTGTTCATCACGAGACTTTGTTCATCTGTCCCTCTGTCTGTATGTCTGTCTGTTCGCACGATAACTACCGTAAAAATGACTTTATCTAAATGAATTTTTAGTACGTTGTTGAGACGGTGTGTGGGACATATAGGAATGTAAATGAATAATATCACCCAATTAGTTTTGGATTGAACGCGAGTTGAAAAGGAGAAATACATTGAACCATATGGGATCTAATTATTCAAATATTTTTTAAGTGAAATTAAAATTCACAAATTGTTTCGAAAATATTTAAATTCTGCAATGAAAATTATACAAAAAAATTTCAGCAAAATGTGTTCGGTAGTTTTTAAATAAAATTTAAAATAATACTTACACCCATATTATATGGAGACATCACATGACACTCTTCAAAATAAAATAGGACATCCATAGTTTTATCCAGTGTAAAAATCGTGATTTTTAAAGCGCTTTTACATTTATATTTAGTGTTGCGTCCGTCCTAAAACCGCTTTATTTTTGCTTATTTTCTGTGGATCTATATTTTGTGTCAAAGCAATTACAATATTTGAATTTAAATGATCCTCAAATTTTGATTATTTCTATAACGGAGCCTAATTTTAATGTATGCAGAATGTAAACAAGGGATTTTAGGATGGGTTGCATAAGAATTACTGATTTTTTTTCACGCAAAATTATTTAGCACTCGAGTCTGAAATAAAAGTGAGATGAATGAAATATTTATTGCTCTTACATAGAGAGCCAGACGATTTATATTTCAATGACGTCATTTGAGTAAAGTTCATTTTTTTCGATGAAGTTTTAAGTTTTTAAATATATTAAATTTTTGTATTAGTGTTATACTTTAAAATATATCAGCGGTGAATGTATTGCTTTTTAGATATGTTTAAATAAAACTGCATTTGTGTTGGAAAGTGTTTCATAATCAATGCTTTGCGCATAATTGATCTTTCTTGTTTAAAATGGCACTTTCTTTTGTTATATATACGTTGTTATGCATACTTAATATTAGTAAATGAGTAAATAATTTGTAAGTATTTTTAATCAGGATGAAATGGACGACATTGTTTAGAAGTTATCACTGGTATGTTTATTAGAAACTTTACTTTTCCACGGGAATGATTACACATGTCAATAAAATATAACGAATTAATTGAAAAGTGGTAATAAATATACCAAATTAGTATTAATAAAATTCATATTACATCTCAGCGATATCTAGTTATACGAAAGCGCTTATATATGTTATTGTTTTTTATAACAACGAAATTTTGTAATGTACATGGTAAATCATGTGTTGGAGACACATATTTTTTATTTAAAATCGAATGCAATCATTTAACGTTAACATGTTTTGTTCCTGAGATATTGCGCATTTTTGATTTAAAACTGAAAAAATCAAATGATTTAATCCCATGGATGATATATGCACTTGAGAAACAAAACTGACTCAAAAATTACTGTTTAACAACATTTCTGTTTTCTATTTCAACTTATAAATGTAAACTAAAAATGAATAGAGGACATTAAAAGGCATTCCAGAACTATTAATATCCTTATATACATAATGTATAAGAAAAGTATTGTGACGGGGTCGAAAATTCGAATTCGAGTTTTCGACGGGAGAGCACGTTTCAAGCATCCCTGATCACGAATCAAACATTTCTGAAGTGATGTCTGTGTGTGTGTGTGTGTGTGTGTGTCAGTCAGTCAGTAGAGACGATAACTGACGAACGAATAGACCAATTCGAACCAAATTTGGTACAAAATCACAATCCATGAACACTGGAAGCCTATTGTTTTTATACGTAATCGAATGCTCAGAACACCCCTCAATTTTCGAATAAAATTTTGAAAAAATCGTCAAAAAATCAAAACCACTAATAAAGTTACGCAAATAGACATTTCGTATGTAATTTTTCATTAGAAAACAATTAACATAAATTTTAGAACGCCAACACGAACCGTTCTCGAGATATTGCACATTTTTCAAAAAATTATCAAAAAGTCATATAAAATGGAAAAAAATATTTCCTATTGAGAAACATGTTCACTTTTCATATGTAATACCATGCGATAAATTGGGTGACATCATTCTCGTGGATCTAGCTCGTTCCATTCATGAAGAAAGATACTTTGAGTAATACTTTTGTATTTAAACGCCAATAGTCATTTATCTGCTATAAGAAAAACTTATTTCTTCGTCCATAACGCTTGGAGAGATTTTGGCGACGAATTTTGCGATATGTCGCCAATTTAGCGACTTTGGACCAAATGGGTAAAAATGACGCTAAATCAATGAAAATGACAATTAATTGTCGAAAATTCAATATCTCGGAAAGAATTAGTATCTACTATAAGAAAAACCTATTTTTTTTACTGTAAAAGTAGTAAATTCATTACATTATATAAGGAAAGTCATGTGTTGCCCACATCATATTTTTAGTAATATTTTTTTCTTCCTGTGCAACTTATAAATGTTAACCGAAAGTGAATGGAAGGCAAGCCAAATCACTTTCCACTTGGGGCCGCTAAAAATCTAGAGCTTAGCCTGACTATGGTATTGTCCTAAAATTTTTATTAGTGTAATGGAATATTTGGTGATCGTTTTCACAATGGAATTACATGCTTTCAATGATATTTGAAACCATGAAATTAGAAAGAAGGAGATAAAACGCCTATGGTTAAAACGCTTGAAAATACCATGCATTTCTTTGAAAACCATATGTAGATGTAGTTAGCGATAGTAAAGTAACTGCTATTGTCAGTTGTCAAAACAGAAAGGAATATTATTTAACATATGTATTTTTCATTATTTTTAAATTAAAAGTTTTCTAGTTATGATCATAATTAACCAGTATTTTGTCATAGTTGTAGGATAGAGTACAGAATATATGGAGATAAAAATACATTGAGAGGTAAAATAATTTTGAAAACGTAGGAATATTCTTTATAATTTCAGTTCTACTTTGCATTGCACTAATAATTTATTTTTACAAAATTAACAGTTTAAATAAATATTTTAAGCCCTTCGCCATAAAAATGCATGATTATCTTATCCTAGCGGTACTGAATTGTTTCAAACGATATTGTCGCTTTTAACACTTTACAATATAGTTTAAAAGTGTTTATGCCTTTGTACATTCCATCTGTCGGTCTGTCTGCCTGTCCGTTCGCACGATGAATACCGTAAAAATGATTATATCAAAATGAAATTTTAGAATGATGTTGAGACGGTCTGTGGGACATATTGGAATGTAAATGAATAATATCACCCAATTAGTTTTAGATTGGACCTAGGACAAAAAATGAAATTCATAGAACTGTATGGGACCTAATAATGTTTCAAACATTTTTAAGCGAAGTTAAAATTCTCAAATTGCTTCGTAAATTTTAGTAAATAATAATACTATCGTATAATATAAAAATAAATCAGCAAAATGTGTTCGGTAGTTTCTTAAATAAAAATAAAATAATAATTACACACATATTCTATTTATAGATCAGGTGACATACTTCAAAATACAATAAATCACACATTTTTTCTCCGTGTCAAAATCGTGATTATTAAAGTTATTTTAAATTTATAATTAGTGCTGCATCCGCCCTAAAACCGCTTTACATTTGCGTAATTTCTGTGCATCTATATTCTGCACCAACGCAATCATAATATTTTTGAGTTTAATTGATCATCAAACTTTAATTATTTCTATAACGAAGCCTTATTTTAACGTATGTAGAATGTAAACAAATCAAGCTGTAAGATGAGTTGAATAAGAGTTACTGATTAAAAATTATTTTGCCCTGGAGTCTGTTATAGGGGAGAGTCGGTAAATGCCGTACACATTTTTTAAATGTCGTCTATCTTTGTTAATATTCCAGCAATAGTGGCTGTATTGGTCTCATATTTACCTCTGATTTATGTCGAAGTAAATTATATTTGAAATTGGCTAAAAACAGCATTGCATTTTTTTTTAAAAATTAAAAAGTGAAAGTGGTGAATGTACGGTATTATGCGACATGGTCGGAAAATACCGTACAGTAAAATATTCGCGAACTGAAATGACGATAAGTCCGTATTGAACTAAAGAAAATGTTTATTCTTAAAAAGCACAAATGGAAAATTATTTTTGGCAACTGTCGCACTCGTATAGTCCCACTGATGTACCCAGGCCATCAGTGCATCCCTCGTGAGACCATCCTCAGCATTTATGGCATTCAATCCAATCTTCTGATGGCGGCTCGACGTATGGCTCTCCACAAACTAAGCAACTGAAATCTTGACTTGGAAGATCTATAGGTTTTTCCTTCTTTTTTTTAGTTCCTTTCTTTCCAGACGCTGAAGTGATTTTTCTTTTCTTTCCAGCTTTACAAACATTTAGCTTCCGTTTTGTGGTTGTTATTCTCTTATTTGGTTTCAGCTTATCCAAAAGCTTGTTCTTTATGGGCGTGGAAGTCAGAATTTCAGAGGATTGAGCAAGTCTTTTCCTGTTTGTTAATGATGGCAACGCTCGAGGCAGGTTTAGTGGCGAAAGATCCATCTCTTTTGGAGACTCATCTATGACTAATCCTTCTCCTGGTGGTTGGGCACTGTGGGTAGCTTCTCCTGATTGTCCAGATTGTGGAACTTCCATGGCTTTGGCAACGACAAAGTCCTCATCACTGATTCCTCATCCCTATTTCAGGATAAAATTCTAAAACAAAATCCTGATAGCACGATGAAATCCTAAAACAATATCCTGATATCAGGATAAAATCCTAAAACAGTATCCTGATATCAGAATAAAATAAAATATAGCCTGAAAACTAATAACTGTTTGTTTAATAACACTATTTTTGAAAAAGATAAAAATTAAATTTTGGAATGGTTCAAAAAGCTTAAATCTAAGATTTTCGAATATTATTATTATTATAACTGGGCACAATGGCCTGTGTTATGGCTACTACTTCCAGAGGAAATTCACCAGCCAACAATAAAAAAGAATCGTATAGTCTCATTTTCGAATAAAATATACCCGAAGGCAAATACCGTACACAGGTGGGTAATGCCGTACACAATGTACGGAATTACCCAACCTGATCCTTTATTTTCTGAAGCCTAACCACGTTTAAATGAGGCAGGAATTGATTTCATCTACCACTTTACCATTAAATTAATCGTTTAAACTAACAAAAAAATTCCGAGACAACAAATAAAAGGAAACTGGGTGGTCTCTAGCAGCTAGCAAACATAATTAAAATAAAATTTCCAAAAGAGAACTTACCTTAAATCGCAAATATTTCGGCAGTTTTTCAGCGAAGGACTTCGTGGCGAAAACAAAACATTTATCATATTATTATTTACATACAACAAAGAAGACTCGAAGCAATAAATGCTGTGCTGCCACCTATTGGCATTATTCAGAAATAAGAGTGCACGGCATTTACCGACTCTCCCCTATAGGGGATATGAATACATTTTTCTTTCATTTCACGTAGAGAAGTAGACGATTTTATATTATTGCTTTTTTCGATGAAGGTTTAAAGAGTTAGGGAGTTCTTTTGTCGTCATGGTTTTAAGTTTTAAGTAAAATAAATCATTGTGGTTCTGTGATAATTAAAAAAAAACAATCACTGTATGTATCACATTTTATAGATATTTAAATAAAATTGCATTGCAGTTGAAAAATGTTTTATAATCAATGCTTAATCCATGATTGATTTTTTTTGTCTTAATTTAAAGTTTAAACTACTTACTTTTACCTCCATGTTTGAAACGCTGAATTTTCAGTTTTGTTGGATGAATACGCGTGAGGAAATAGGAATTATAGAATTATAGTTTAAAATGATTAGATAATTGGTAAATATAAAAAAAAAAAAAAAGAAAAACAATTTTTTTTTTTCCTAGTTTAAATAAATAAATAATTCATAATTAAGAATAAAAATTGGAATTTAAATAAATAAATAATTCATAATAAAAAAAAAAAATAAATTGTAATCTAAATAAATAAATAATTGGCAATTCAAAATAAAAGTTGTAATTTAAATAACTAAATAATGGGTAATTAAAATAAAAAGAAATTAGGGTTTAAAAGGGATAGAGAATTTTAATTAAAAATCAAAATGGCAGTTCAAAGAAAATAGATAATTGTAATATACGCAAATTATAATTTCAAATGAATAGATAATTTTAATAAACATACGCGAATTGTTGGTTAAATAAAAAGCATTTGAAAAAAAAAAAAAGCGTTTCTACATACATTTTGATAGGGTCACACAGTGAAAATTTTAAAATAGCGAGGTTTTCGATTTAGATGCTAGGGGCGGGAATAAACATGATATAATAATAAAATACAATGGTAGAACAAAATAACACTAACCGCATTTTAATTAATCCAGAAAGTGTATAATCCTAGAGGTAATCCGGGTAATTCCAGAGTTTTTAATCCATTTGGGGGCCTCGGTAGAGCACTTTCACATCACACAATTCATAAGCCACTGAACACTGGCCAGAATGGCGGATGACGAGATGGACCATTTTCAAAAAGGCGACATGTACGAGCCATGTACAGCTAATTGGCCATGGGAACTCACACGAAGAAATGCCCGTATTAGCCGCAGGCCAGAAAGGGGACCGCTTTCCAGGGAAAATGACACAATAGCAAGGACGTGTTGACCTTGTGTCCAAACAACATTTAAGGAATAGGATCTTGGGAGAATTGGGAAAAATACATTGGAACGAATGCTTTGGAGACTCGAATAAATGTTACATGAAGTTTGGAAGTTGAAAAGAGAAAGAGGTGAAACGAATTAATTCAGGAGACTTTGCATTCAATTACAAGGGATATATGAAAAGAAAATGTACATTTTGGTATTCAAGTATGGAATATGAATTGAGTTAGAGGATATTTGAGAGAAAATTTGTAATTATGTATACATTGAGAGAATTTCAGTGAGTGATAAGATTTACGAAAAATTTAAGTATGGTTTCATTAAGTGGGAAAGTGAATAATTTAATGAATTCGGGAAATTCCGTATCCAAGTATATTTTTGGATTAAACCAGGTGATATGTGAAAGAAAATGTATAATTATGGATTGTGTAATATAGAATCGCAGGGGAGTTATAAGATTTTCAGTAGGATGATAATTAAATGATTACATGGGTTTTTTTTCTGTCATCTCAGTTGGTAGGAAAATTTTAAAGTATTGTGCGGAATTTTTTGGAGTTATATAGGTCTTATCTTGATAGTATTTGAGAGAATAGTGTAATTGTTTAAGTATATTAGTATAAATGTGTACATGAGTTATATTTATGGCACGTTCAATTGAGAACACATGATGAAGTCAGGAAAATATAAATTGATAAGAGTGGTGAAGTTTAATGTATAGAGAGTGTAAGAATTTCAATATTTTAAGTATTGAATAAGATATCAAACTTAAGTGGATTGCATGTTAGATAAGAAGTGTATATAATGTAAAAAATATATATATATATATATATATATATATACATAAGGTAGAGAAATGTAAAATAAATAAATGGTAGGAATTTGAAAAAATGTAAGTTTGAAGGGTGTATCAAATTTGAAAAAAAAATGTATATACTATAGGGAAGGATTTAAAGTAGATAAATGGTTAGGATGTTAAATAAGAAATGTATATATATAGTGTGGAAAAACATAAGGCAGAGAAATGTAAAATAAATAAATAGTAGGAATTTGAAAAATTTAAGTTTGAAGGGTGTATCAAATTTGAAAAAAAAAAATGTATATATTATAGGGAAGGATTTAAAGTAGATAAAGTATAGAAATTTCAATGGGGCAAATTTTGAGAATGTTAACAAATTTAAATGAGTTTGAGAAAAAAAAAAAAAAGAAGTTTTTTTGGTAATGTTTCGTGTGCCGGGTGACAAATTAAAATTATGGAAATTGAATTTGTAAAAAAATATACTTTGGTGAGTTTTTAAGAGAGGAGAGTAATAATAAGTGGCCTGAGTGTAATGTATATGTATTGATTTGCTTAAACAAAACATGAAATAGCATACAGATCCTGTTGCCCAATGATTTCCAAGTGGTCAGCGATTCCGGTTACACAACCATTCCAGACAAACAACGATTCTCAAGTGGTCAGCGATTCAACAATTCCAGACAAACAACGATTCTCAAGTGGTCAGCGATTCAACAATTCCAGACAAACAACGATTCTCAAGTGGTCAGCGATTCAACAATTCCAGACAAACAACGATTCTCAAGTGGTCAGCGATTCAACAATCCCAGACAAACAACGATTCTCAAGTGGTCAGCGATTCATCAATTCCAGACGTGCAACGATTCACATATCATTTCAGCGATTCATGTCCATTTCTGCAACAAGGCCAGTGTTTAACCATAAGGAGATAGTGTACAATCAATCGTACCATTACAAAGATGTACAGTTTAAACATTTTTCTTTACTATAAGCTTTTCAAAAGACATTCCACGAATGCAGCTACAATGTTTCAGATACAGAATAACAATAAATCCAACTGATACTTACAACAACAACAAAAAAAAAACTTTACAGGAGCACTGTGATTTGTATATATGCAAAGAGTATTTGATATTTTGTTACCAGTAATATTTTTGTTGTACTGAAATGACTGATATATGTATATATAGTGTAATGTTACAGATGATGCAGTATTTGAGAGAGAAAGGAGGTGATGTCACAGGTAACTCTGCCAGTGTGATGATGAACTCGCCACTCGATAATTGGCTTTTTTCCCACCAAACTTTGGGGGGGGGGAAGAAGGGTAATTGTTATATTGTAATTTTCAATTCCCAATATAACATTGCTATTTTGAAAGTGGAAGGGGATCTAAGAAGATGGTCCCTCATACAGCGAGACAATTCATATAACGTTCCCTTAGACACAGCTGGACCGGACGTAGTTCGAGAGTGAAAAAGGGAGCTTCTCGTATTCACGTCAACACTAGGTACTATATTAGACGAAAGGGGTTGAACCTCTTGACCCGAGAAGTCAATTAACTTCCTGATGGACATGGGAAAATGTCCGTGAGAACTTTCTGCTCGAAAAAGACAATGCTCAAATATCTGATATTTCAAGGGGGGCTTCGGCCAGTTAGATAGCCGGAAGGCGGAGTTATGTATTTACGGAACCAATGAGAGTTTGGGGGCCTAAGAGAGAGGGGAGAGATGAAGAGAGACTTAAACTTTTAAAATTTGAAAATCGAGATGAAGAGGAGTTAATTTTTGGTGTGTGCTAAAAGGTGGTCGCACTAGGGCGACGATAAGACAGAGCGCACCGGGGAAAGCCTTTCCTCCTGCCGATGAGAAGTTTCCAGCCGACGGTGATGTTCCGAGGTATGCAATTTCTTTACATGTATTTTGCACGAAGGTCCATGGCCCAGTATGCTCTCACCCTCTCTCTCTATTAATTATGAAAAGTGTTAGGAGCAATAAAGGTTTTATTGGATTTAATTAGGCAATTGTGTAATGTATGCCTCACGTGAAGTAGATGTTGATAAAGGAGATCTATCAGTATATGATTTGAAATATTGGTTCCACGGCATGATTGTAAAATTAAATGAGTTGATACGAGGTCTGGAATATTAAACATGCATTGTGGAATTGTTGAATTTATCAAATATTAGTAATGGTTATCGCATAAATAAATGCTTATTTACTTATGTTTAAAATATGTCTCTTCATTTTTAGTTTCTTATTAGATGTATTTTAATTTACTCCACTTTACGAGATCGGTCTATATAGCGTCAATACCTGGCGTGTGATGACTCACATATCAATAGCCTTAAAAATAAATAATGAAATAAAATAATAATAATTACATAAAATATATGTTATAAATAATAAAAAAGAAAATCAAATTTAAAATAATTTGGATGAAATTTACTTTTACGTAAGTTTTTATAAGAAAAACAATGGGGATATTGATGTGGGCTATGTAAGACCGTTCTGTTTACATTGCCAATTTAAAATATATTTTGTGATAATTTTTAATTTAGTATCTTGCACAGGAAACATATTTATAGTAAACTTCCTATAAGTCAGCAGGTTGAGTGGGCAACTTCAATGATGCTGCATTACTAAATTTTCCGATTTATCTTATGTCAAACTGGAAAGACTAATTTACAACAAGGTAATGGACAATAAATGTGGTATTTATTTGTATAGCACTTTACACACTATGTGCAAAAATTGAAATTAAATTTAAAATTATGAAGTCTTCTTCAATGAACAGAAGTGTACACATAAAACCATTTTGCCTACTCTAGTGAATGTAACACAGTACAATCAAACGACCCAAATGCCGCTCAAGGGGCGTGTTCAACCATTGGATATCGAATTAACAGAAATATGCTGTACTATGAAATTCGTTACAATAATTTACTATCAGTATTATTTGATGAACATATATTTTTCAAATATTTTAAAATCACAAATTCAAATTTATTAATACAACAAACAGCACAATCGAGGCAAGCAAAAGAACATAATTAAAACCACAACATGAACACAGAGCACAAATATTTGTTATAATGTGGCCTAGGGGTTAGCAGATCCAGTTAGGTGGCTAAGATAAAATCTAATAATGAGAGATCGGCAATAGATGCAATACAATAATTAACAAAAACTATACTTAGAATAATGAAAATATACTTCCGTATCCGTATTATGTGAATATAGATAAACTCTTAGATTATACTTAAACGAGTTAGGTGACTTTACAGACTTTTAAGTTCAAACGTTAACATATTTAGAGGCTAACCATAAGAAGTTTTCCTGCAACATTTCATGAGTTGCTGTAGGAATAACATATAGTTGTCAGAACGAGTTAAACTGATGTTAAGATTAATTATTTCTGAGTTGTTGGGGTTCTTAAATAAAAGAATACATTTAAAAATATACAGTTGACGAATGATTAATATGATAAAGCGCTCAGTAAGATCGTCCTCATTACTATAACGCAAAACCAATTGATGCAGCTTTGATTAAACTTTAATGAATGGATACAGGTTAGTAAATAATACACATTAGAAAAGTTTAATATTTTTCAAAAATACTTCCCTTTGTACCTTCTCTTCATCTGCCTGTGAAAATGCTTTCTATTAGAAACGAGATACAAGAAAAAAAAAATTGTGGGTAGGGAGGGAAATCCTGTTTGATATGAAAAGAAACGAAGTTTTTCCTTTTCACCCCTTGGGACTAGCCCGTCTGAAGGAAGCATAGAAACAGCTTTGCCTTTTCAAATGCTTCTTTCACGTTTTAACATTTTGACAATGACTTATTTAGAATAAGGTCAGTGTATTCAATGTCTTGTTTAATTTTTATCAAATAGATTAGTTGTTAGTAACATGATTTAAATGAGTTTTTTTTCTCGTTTATCTGTATTCGAAACCATGTTCAGAAAATGAATACATCTCACTTCTTCACTGTCTATAGATCGCTCTTTTCTGCACTATTTAAATATGACTGACAATGTGCGCAAGGCTGTGTGTGGAGTTTCAGCTCTTTACGTGCTCTGGGAGCCAAGAACAAGTCCATAAATCATGGCGTACGTAAATTAATTAATGACGTAGTGTAGTAGCGTGACAATTTTATACATTAAAATGGTCTACGAGATAAGACTGTGTACCGAGTTTTAACTCTTTTGGGCTTTGGGAGCCAAGAACGGATCTATAAAAGATGGCGCACGCAGATTACGCAATAACACAGTGCAATAGCGTAATAATTTTATAGATTAAGATGGTCCACGAGATAAGATTGTGTATTGAGTTTTAACTCTTTTGGACTCTGGAAGCCAAGAATAAGTCTATAAAAGATGGCGTACGTAAATTACGTAATGAGGCAGTGTAATAGAATGATAATATTATAGATTAAAATGGTAAACGAGATAGGATTGTGTCCCGATTTTTAACTATTTTGGGCTCTGGGAGCCAAGATTAGGTCTGTAAAAGGTGGCGTATATAAATTACGTAATGACATAGTGTAATTGCGTGATAATTTTATAGATAACAAGAGAGATCAATCATGCTTAAAGCATTGATTATGAAACACTTTCCAACTTCAATGTAATTTTATTTAAACATGTCTAAATTGCAATGCATTCCTCGGTAATATTTTAAAACTTATCACAATACTACATTAATTTACTATATTTGAAAACTTAAATCTTCATCGAAAAAAATGAACTTCATTCAAATGACGGCATTGAAATATAAATTGCCAGGTTTAAACATCTCTAAAATGTGATACATTCCTCGGTAATAATTTCAGAATTATCATAATACTACGATAAATTATTATATTTGAAAACTTCATCGAAAACAACTGAAATTCATTCAAATGACGTCATAGAAAATGTAACACGCTGTCTCTCTCTATAAAAGCAGCATTTCTTTCATAAATAATTTCCCATTCATGTCATTCATCACAATACTATGATAATTTATTTTTTTTAAAAATTAAGACCATGGAGCTACGAGTAATTAAAGTCTATGCGTAAAACTTCATCGAAAACAATCGTCCTGCTCATTGTAAAATCAATGAATATTTCATTCATATCAGCTATGCAGACTCCATGAACTAAATGATTTTGTGTTAAAGAAATACAGCAATTCTAATACAACTCATTCTACATATTTTGCTGTTTACATTTTACATAGGTGAAAAATAGGCTTCGTTGTAGAAATAATCAAATTTGGATGAGCATTTAAACTCAAATATATTATCATTGCGTTGTTTCAGTATCTAGATGCACAGAATTTAGGCCAAAATAAATTGGTTTTAGGACGGATACAACACTCAATATGAATTAAAAAGAACTTTAAAAATTAAGATTTTGAGACAAAAGGGATGCCATATATCATTTTGAAGTGGGTGACGTGATCTTTTCATATCATGGTCAAGTGATCGCTTCATATAAGAGGTGTTATTATTATTTTAATTTTTATTTAAAAAACTTCGGAATATATTTCGCTGACTTTTTTTTTATATATTTTATGTAACAATTTGAATATTACCAAAAATTTTCGAAGCAATTTGTGAATTTTAAATCCGCTTAAAAAATGTTTGAAAAATAAGGTCCCATAGCGCTCAATGTATTTCATTTTTTCAACCCGGGTTCAATCCAAAACTAATTGGGTGATGTTATTCATTTATATTCCCATAGGTCCTACAGATCGTCTGAACAACATACTAAAATTAATTTTGATTAAGTCATTGTTACAGCAGTTATCGTGCTAAGGGACAGACAGACAGACAGACAGAATGAACAAAGTCATACACACTTTTCAACTTTGTTGTAAAGTGTTAAAAATGGTGCACGATATAAAACGGTGTACCGAGTTTTAACTCTTTTGTGCTCAGAGACCTAAGAACGAGTAAAATATTGTGCACATGAATGTTCTAGCAGAATAAAGTAATGACGTGAAAATTTTATATACATAAATGTTCTTATTATGTTCTTTTATATATATAAACGAATGTTCTTTTATATATATAAACGAACCTCTAGGCCGAGGTTTGGCTCCTTACGTACTCTGGGGGGGGGGGGTCGAGAATGAATACGTAAAAGAAGCACAAATAAATGACGTAATAAAGTAACCCCATGGCGTGAAAATTTTATATATGAAAGTGTTCTTTGAGATGAAAGTCTGGGCCAAGTTTTAACTCTTTACATATACTGAGGGCCAACAACGCGCCAGTCAAAAATGCAAGAGAGGGAAAAAACAAAGACAGTTAATATGAAGATAATAAGAAATGCACAGATAAAATAATTATACTACGAAGTATCCTGAATGTCGGAAGCACATTTTTATATAAAAATTTAGCAAGTATATAACATATTTAAAAATATATATAAAATAAGAAATGGAGTACTGTAAGATTCAAGAAGAATTAGAAACCTTTGAAGCGTCACTGGTCATGATAAAGATAAATATGTAGTGAACTTTAAAACAATCAGGAGTTTAAACTGCCAAGGGAGAGGTGGAGATAGGGAGAAATCGACGTGCTCTCGATGTTGATTAGGAGATATCAACACATACATATAAGCGCGTTCAAATACATATATGTTGATTATTGAAAATAATACAAAGCGTAGAATATGCTTTCTTCAAATGAAGTGAAATTGGTATCATAGATCTAGTTTTACTTCATTGAAAATTAATTACAGTTATAACTTGTCAACATTCACCTTAAAAGGCTTGAAAAATCCCTCGATTGATTTACCGTACTTGACAGTGTACCCCCCCCCCCCCCCGGAGGGCAGGCAACTTGGTCCCCGAAGAGACGACTGACATCACGGACAAGGAAATTGTATCGCGGCTATTTTTCACAACAATGATTGGAACTATATAGTGTCTTGACCATTGAGACATAAGTGAATTATTTTATGCATGGTTATGTCAAATGTTGTCCTATGCTGCCAAGTTAAGAAAATATATAAAATTTCAAATAAATTTGGAAGATTTCGCTTTACATTAAATATTCTAGATATTTATATTCCAAGATATTTTGATAATAAAGCCGAATATAAAGTTTCGTAAAAATCCAATATAATTTGTGGCCGCTATCATGTACACAAAAAATCGACCACAGACATACAGACAGACAGACAAATAGACAGAGAGACATCACTATAAAAAAGTCAATACGTGCTCAGGGGGGTCCTAAAACATATATGGCATCAAAATCAAGAAACGAAAATTTTTGTGAAAATAATACTTTCTCAATACTACGCACGAGAAAGTAAAAAAATCTGATGTGAGCAGCATATGACTTTCCTTATATAATGCAATGGATTTACTACTTTTACAGCAAAAAAATAGCTTATTATTATTGTAAATACTTATATTATTTTCAAGATATTGAATTTTCATCAATTAGTCGCCATTTTCTTTGATTTAGCATCATTTTTAACCATTTGGCGAGATTTTCGTTAATTTGGTGACATTTCAAAAGCGACATTCCGCCAAATTCATCGCCAAAATCTCGCCAAGCGTTATATAAGGAGAAATAAATTATTCTTATAGCAGATAAATGACTATTGGCGTTCAAATAAAGTATTACTCAAAGTATCTTTTCTCATGAATGGAACGAAATAGATCCATAAGAATGATGTCACCAAATTTATCGCATCATATTACATATGAAAAGTGAACATGTTTCTCAACAGTTAATATATATTTTTTAATTTATGGGATTTTTGATAAATTATTTGAAAAATGTGTAGTATCTCGAGAACGGTTCATTCTTGCGTTCTAAAATTTATGTCAACGGTTTTCTAAGGAACAATTACATAATAAATGTCTATTTGCGTAAATATATTACAGGTTTTGATTTTTTGATGATTTTTTCAAAATTTCACTCGAAAATTTAGGGGTGGTTCTGAACATTCGATTGTGTTTAATAGCAATAAGCTTCCAGTATTCACGGATAGTGATTTTTGTACCAAATTTCATTCGAATCGCTCCATTCGTTCGTGAGATATCGTCTCCACAGATTCACTGACACACACACGCACAGATATCGCCTCAAAAGTGTTTGATTCGTGATCAGAGGAGCTTGAAACGTGACCTTCCATCGAAAACTCGAATTTGAATTTTCGATCCTTCACAATACTTTCCTTATACATTATGTATATAAGGTAAGTAAAAATAAATATTCATCTCCAAACCCCAGTATTATAAAATACGTCCGGGAGAGATAGCAATCAATTATTATAATAGTATATTACTTTTAAAAGTTATTCAGAATAACATATTCTAGTCAATACAAATATTAATAAGTATTTTAGTTATTGAATATAATTTGTAAATAAATATCATAAGATTTATACGAAACTTTGCATTATAGGAAACCGCTCATTAGAGAATACGAAATAACTTATTACATACAAAACAAGCAAAGACCAAGCTACTAATTCCGGCTACAATTTAAACCAAGCTACAAATTCTGGAGAGCGGTTTCAAGTACACTATTCCGTAATGAAAGACTTTGAAACAAGTGAGAGTTTGAATCGCCGCAGGGAATTTTGATTTCCTGTACGGAAATGTCACTTTTTATATTTGCTTTCCTGCCGAATTCAAACACTCATTGTTTATACATAATCTGTTCTAAAATACTCAGAGTCAGAAAATATGGAAATACTTCTAGTTATTTCTTGTACTGCATTTGAGGAATAATACCAGTTTTCTAATTGTATACATAAAGTTTGTGAGAAAGACCGTTTATCAGAATTTTTCTATTTGTTTTTAATTTTATTTGATTTTTGCTTTCTCTGAAATACATAGTATATGCAGTAGAAAGACAGTGTGATGGAATAAAAAGGCGTAATAATGAGTAATAATTAGTTTTAATTATACTTTAATTTGTATAGTTAAAATTAATTATTTTAGTTTGTAACTTTTTGTCCGCCTGTACTTTGAATCTAAGGCCAAGAAAACTTTTAAATAAATGGAAAGTTTTGAAAGGAATTGGGTGTGCATCTATTTCTATATGAAAGATATGTGCTGATTTTCCAAATACATTAAGCAGTGAAAAGCTCAAATTTTGTGAACATTTTTTTCAAAAATCGAAAAAATGTAAAAAATCGTTTAACATGTTTAAAAATAATTATGACCAAAGCTGTCCGCCAAAGCAAAGATCCTGTTCTCGTTTCATGTTATATCAAAGTCAGTAATTTTTAGTGCACTTCGGAACAGAATGCTTACAATGACAGCAAGCCAACTTATTTGCGACATAGTTCGTTTCCAAAATAGTTAGTAAAATTATGGCACACAGCAAATTTTATAACTTTTCAGAATCAGATATCTAGTATTGAAGAGCAATAAAATCGCTACAGCATTCTACTGATACTGGCCTTTGCAATTGGAGAGCAATTCTAAATGTCAGTATATTACCGTATATTAAAGTATTATAAATGTAAATGCTAGTAAATCTTGTAGTACATAATCGCGTGTTACAGTATATAATAAATGTATATGTCGCCGTAATTTAGCGCACGCGAAAATTAAATTAAAATAAAACAAAAAAGATCAATCATGCTTAAAGCATTGATTATGAAACACTTTCCAAATTCAATGCAATTTTATACAAACATCTTTAAAATGCGATACATTCCTCGGTAATATTTTAAAATTATCACAATACTACATTAATTTATTATATCTGAAAACTTCATGGAAGAAAAGGAACTTCATTCAAATGACGACATTGAAATATACATTACCTGGTTTAAACTTCTCTAAAATGCAATACATTCCTCGGTAATATTTTTAAAATTATCATAACACTACAGTAATTTATTAGATTTGAAAACTTCATTGAAAATAAATGAACTTAATCAAATGACGTCATCGAAATATAAACCGCCTCTATATAAAAGCAGCATTTCATTTATAAACATTTTTCCAATCGTATCATTCATCACAATACTATAATAATTTATTTTATTTAAAAATTTGAAAAATCGTTATCTACCATATTTATTTTTAAATGTGAAACTATTCTCATATATAAAATAATTAAACTCTTGGAAAGATATTTATTTTATAACTAGCAGCATACCCGTTCTTCGTACGGAGTATATAATATAAAGAAACTTGAAATTCATAATCATGCCCAAATTCTTATAGTATATTAAATGACATGTTTAATCAAAATATTCTGTTAAAATATTTAATATAATGCTCCTAAAAAGAAGTTTAAGAATCTCTGTTCTCGCTATATAAAATTATCTTCATGGACATATCTGAAGAATAAAACATCTTGGACCCCTTATGTAAGCAAATATAAAAAAAAATATGGAATTGAATCAATATATGCAAAATAAAAGCGTTAAAATTGTATGGGACCCGTACTAATTATATACGCGAATATTAGAAAATATAACCTGTATTAGTAGATTACATGTATAAATTAAAAATACCAATAAACCCGTAATCTTTAAATCTGGCGACAGTCATTTATTCCAATATATGTCAAAATTAAAGTGCTAAAATTATATGGGAAGATATACACGTACTACTTATAATGTCCGATTATTAGTAGAAGATTACCCGTTTTGCAATATGAGTCACAAATGTTTTTTGGTAAAATACAACAGACGACGTAATAAATTGAATATATAATTAATCCCCTTAATCTTCATACCAGAATACTGTACTTGATTCCAATATATATGCCAATATATGTCAAAATATATGCCAATATACCAGTACTACGTATATTCTCGTAGGTTAGAAGATATACCCGTGCGTTCCTAGAAGATTACTCGTACAACGTACAATATGCGTGTGTCAGCAATTTTTGCCGCAATAAAACAATGGAGTAATAACTTAAAAATATCAATAATCCCTGAATCAATAATTCCGGAAAATATCAATAATAATAATGTTTAAACCTGAAGAGTATAATTGATATTATCCAGTCCAAAATGAAATGGCAATGAAATTTATTTTATATACATATCTTCATTATTCAAATCGGAAAGGATTTAATAAAAATCGTCTGCCGCATAAACACATTGGATTTAAATCCGTTGCTAAGCGACATGATATCATTTGCTTCAAATAAATTGGTAGAAAAAATATCGTCTAAATAGTTATATTTCTATGGAACATTTGGCGACAGTTTCGTCAAATTAGCGACATTTTAAAAAATCGCCAAATTTATCCCCAAGTGGGACTGCAGAACTGGCAGTTCCACTTTCCGACAAATTGACGAAATATCATCACAATACTATCCCCTAACAAAAAACAATTAATATCATTTATGTAGCGCAATTTTATCAATTTCAAGATATTTTTATAGATTTGAAAACATTTTTATCAATTTGGTGACATTTTAAAAATTCGCTAAATGTATTACTAAGTAGGATGGTTGGTCTGACAGATAAATGCTAACCAAACATCATTTCAGTACTCTCTTTTAACAAAACAAAAAAAAATTTCATTGATATGTAGAAGACCCAAGCCACACGACCAACCCGAAGGTTTATGGCAGCTGTTTGTGTGTCGTTTATATCAATTTGGCGACATTTCCGCCAATTTGGCAAAGTTTAAGAAAAGTTGTCAAATTAGCGATATCCCTCCAAATTCATAGCTTTGAATTTGCAGATCTGAATGAAACATTCTTATCCCGTTTCAATATACTAAATGAAAACACTACAATTATATTAGAAGATATACCCGCTCTACTCTATTTCTGTTTCAACAATCGGCTATATGAATTTATTGACTAAACACAATATATGAGTTTAGTAGCTAAATACGATATAAGCTTGAAAACTCTTTGCCAAAATAAATGAAATTGATCGCAGTCAGCAATAATTATAATTAAAAGAAAAATCAAACAGTCCATTCATAAGATATACTTTTATATCCATTTATCCATTTATTTATTATTTAAATCGAAAAAAAATAATAAAAACATTGACAAACACATTTAATTTAATTGCGATGCCGAGCAACATGATATATCCTCCTAAAATGTTAAATTTTATTAACCACTAACAACACACCCGTTATTCGTACGGAGTGTATAATTTAAAGAAACTTAAAGTTCGCAATCATGTGCAAATTCTGTTAAAATATTAAATGTATTGCTCCTAAAGAGAAATTTAAGAATATATGTTCTCACTATGCAAAATTATCTTCACGATCAGATCTGAAGAATAAAACATCCTGGCCCCTTTTGTAAGCAAATTTACAGAAGAAAAAATAGGAATTGAATGAATATATGCAACCCCGTACTAATTATATTGTCGCTGATCAGAAAATATGCCAATGTGTTAGTAGAAGATTACCCGTATTACAATATGCGTCTCAAAAATATTTGCCAAAATAAAAGAGATGGCGTAATAAATTGAAAACATCAAAAATATCCGTACTCTTTATACCAGAAGGTCGTAATTGATTCCAATATATGCCAATATATATCAAAACATATGTCAATATACCTGTACTACTTATATTCTCGTAGATTAAAAGATATACACGTGTATTTGTAGAAGATTCGTACAACATACAATATATGAGTTTAAACAATTTTTGTCATAATAAAATAATTGCATAATAACTTGAAAATATCAATAATCCTTGAATCAATAATCCCCGAAAATATAAATAATAATAATTTTTAAACCTGAAGACCGTAATTGATATTATCCAGTCAAAAATGCTATAAGAAAAATCAAATCGTTCTTTTCTAAAATATATTTTTATATCCATTTATTTATTATTCAAATCGAAAAAATAATTATTAAAATCAACAGACAGATTTAATTTAATTGCGTTTCTGAGTAACATGATATAAGATAGAATCTTATAGCATGTTAAATATGTCATGTCTTATAACATAAACTGCGAAATTAAATAACGATTTTGATTTCTCTATACTTTTCATTGTTCCGTAAAAGCTTGTTTTAAATAAACCATGAACCATGGAGATAGATTTCCCCTTTAAATCATGTTTCAAACAATTCATGTTTTCAGAAAGTGACTAATTAACGCAAAAAATCTCCCATCAAACTCAGAGATTAAATTTTAATTCACTTTCAAACGATTTTCAAGCTTTTCGCTTGGATAAACCACGGAGTTAGGGAGTAGAACTCCTAGGAAAAAGTTCCGTTTTTCATTAATATCTCGACAACCCCAGGTCTTAGAAACTCGAAACTTGGACAAAATTTATGGGGGGATATTTCAAGGCTATTCACCAAATTTCATTAAAGTCGGTTCAGCCGTTTTTCCGTGATGATGAGACAAACGAAAATTTCGTTTTTTACTAATATCTCGAGAACTACTGGTTGTAGAAACTCAAAACACGGATATAATTTTAAGTGGGGCTATTTCTGGGCTACACACAAAATTTCATCAAATTCGGTTCAGCCGTTCTCCCGTGATGGTGTGACAAACAGACAGACAGACAGACAGACAGACAGATTTTCATTTTTATTTATATAGATATATCTATTTTTTCTTTCTGTAGGATATAACGAGAGTCAGAAATGAATTGAATTTGTTTTTCTCCCTATATTAAATAATTTTTATTTAAAAAACTACCTAACATATTTTACTGAAATTTTTTTGATATATTTTATGAGATAATTTAAATATTTCCTAAAATTTTCAAAGCTATTTGGGAGTTTTAAATTCACTTAAAAATATTTGAAACATTAGGTCCCATAGGGTTCAATGTATTTCATTTTTTCAACCCGGGTTCAATAAAAAACTAATTGGGTGATATTACTCATTTATATTCCCATAGGTCACACATACCGTCTGAAAAACATACTAAAATTTCATTTTGATAAAGCTATTTTTACGGCAGATATCGTGCTAGTGGACAGACAGACAAGCAGACAGACAAACAGACAGACCGACAGACAGACAGATTGAACAAAGTCATAAAAACTTTCAACTATGTTGTAAAGTATTAATAAATGAAGTAGATACTTTTTGACATATTTAACATTAAAATATTTTGTAATGCAATTTTTCTAATAAAGACAATTTATCGTACAACTTTAACATCCTTCCAAACATTATTTTCCATTTCGTTCTCAATTTGTCACGGAAAACGCACATTGTCTAAAAAATGTCCAGGCAAGAAAATTAACATGGATTTAAAAACCGAAAATTATTTTAATACTTACCGATTTTTTCTTTACATTCTCCTTGAACTCAACGCATTAGCCTACGTTGATGAATTATTACATTTGGAAGCAGTCCAAACGTGGCCAAATGTGAAATGAAACTCCCTCTTTTTTTTATAGGGGATTTTCTTAATGGATACGAATATAATGAAATTTATTTTAACAATTTTAGGATTTTAATATTAGGAAACAATACATATCCAAAGCATTTTTGCTATGTGTCAACGACATTATAAATGTTAAGACAGTTCGTGCTTATAGAACCCATATACAGGGTGTACCAAAAAGATTGAAACGCGCTTTAATTCTTTACCTGTTAGAGATAGGTGGCGATGTAAATTGCAAAAGTGTTGAAAATAAGATAGGAAATAAGACTACGCTAATGAAATAGTCCTCCCATTAATTTTCAAAAAGTTTCAATTTTAAATTTTCATTCGACCCCCTTAGACAAATTGGATCAACCAGAATTTTTTTATTTTTAATGCAACAAGATCATTAAAAAATACCGCATATCTGTATCATTAAAATTGAGCGAGTTATAATTAATTGAAAATTGAACATTGTGAATTTGGACCATATATCAAATTAGATATGCAAATTTGTGACATGTCACAAAAAATATAAAACTGAATGATAATACATAGGAGACATTTTTACGAATTACTCTTAAGCTCACGATGCAATCACGGATTCTTAAGTACTTTTTCAATAATTAAGTACTTTTAAGTATTTTTGTCATCTAAACAATTTCTATCGTCAATTTGTTTATGATCTCTATTTTCACTGATGAAACAACCTCTCACATGGTACGGAAAAGTGGCATAAGTCAGATTTTTTTATCATAATTCAGTTGATTTTAAAGATACAGATATGCGGCGTTTTTTTAAACATATTGTTGCATTAAAAATAAAAAAAATTCTGATGCACCAAATTTGTCTAAGAGGGTTATATAAAAATTTAAAAAGCGTAAGTTTTTGAAAAATTATGGGAGGTCTATTTCATTAACGCAGTCTTATTTCCTACCTTACTTTCAACATTTTGCAATTTACATTGCCCACTTATCTCCAAAAAGTAAATAATTAAAGGGCATTTCAATCTTTTTAGGACACCCTGCATATAAGGTCAATTTTTAACACTTTACATCATAGATGAAAAGTGTTTATGACTTTATTCATTCTGTCTGTCCGTTAGCGCGATAACTGCCGTAAATACGACTTAATCAAAATGAAATTTTAGTATATTTTTCAGACGGTCTGTAGGACCTATGGGAATGTAAATGAATAATATCAACCAATTAGTTTTGGATTGAAACCGGATTGAAAAAATGAAATAGATTGAACCCTATGGGATCTAATGCTTCTGACATTTTTTAAGCGAATTTAAAATTCACAAACTGCTTCGAAAGTTTTAGGAAATATACAAATTATCCCATAAAATATATATAACTTATCTCTAACAGTTAAAGAATTAAAGCGCGTTTCAATCATTTTGGGACACCCTGTATAGAGGGTATTCTGAAATGTAACACCTCACATTTAGACAGCATTTTAATCTAGAATCACTGGTAGCATATACCAGTATCCGTTCTTGCTCTAATTTTTCGCGCATTTTTAAAAGCCTGCAGCTGCAGCAGGAAAACTTTATATTTTGAGTGTTTTACGAAGAGTGTCCAAAAGAATTATATTGCTAACAAATGCTGGTCGTTTGGCCGCTAAGCCATCAGGCTATGAGTTCTTCTGTATTTCGCTATTTATGAATGAAAAGTCACTAGTGCAGGGAATCAATGAAAAGTCATTTTCCAGACATAGGATGTCCCAGGTCACATAAAGAACATTCCGGGGTTGCAACAAGTCGATAGATGTGAGCTCTGAGACAGTCATGACCAGTCAGGCGGCCGAACCTGGCAACTGCTTCTCGTCGATGAGCCTCTGGAATGACTAAAATGTTCCTGGTGAGGACGCTGCATGACTTTCTTTACATATCGAAAAGATTATAAAATCAAGGATTGGTTGTAGAAGTGAAGTGAAATGTGAAAAGCTATCGGCACACAAAAGAGAATGTTGATGCACTGTTGCACTTCCGGAACGTATAATTTCATAAATATGCGAAACTTAATTTCTATACTGCCCCAGCGAAAAATTCCAAGTAGTAATATTTGAACCGTGCTTAAATGGGGTTGTTGTTGAAACCCAGACCGTCCGACCTACCAGAAAGGTGTAAGGTAACTGTTTGGACGGTCGGGAAGTGCCACCCAATTTAGACCGGAACCCAGTGGGGGAGGCATCCACAGGGACCGTACCCTCCTTCCCCTACCACCAACCTCTCGAAAGGACTTTCAGACCCACATGTTTAACGTGATCGTACTCCGCATGAACACGGCGCTTAAATGGGGTGAAAAAATTTACCAGATACCTTGTGATAATATTTTTTTAATATGCTCATATTTTTGCTACTATATTTTTCGTTCAATTGTAGGGGACCAGAAACAAATAAAGTGCTCAAAATGAAATAATAGCAAATTTCAGTTGAATTTTTCCTGTTTTAAATAGATTTGTAGATGCCCATCTTATTTACTTTCAAAATAAATAAACTATTCACATTTGCAGTTCCAGCAAAATGAAATAAATGAAGAATTTGAATTATCGATATATCGGTGAAATTTTTTACCAGTAGAAGCCGAGTGTATTCCTTTTGCTTTAATTAAGCGTAGCGGTAATTTTACTAATTGATATTTTTATTGGATTGACGAATAAGATTGAAATTTTAAGTTTTTATATAATTATCCATTCCTGGAGACGCAACTATTATAGCTAAATTCTCCAATTTTTTCTGATTTATCTTTTCATCTTGCACTTTATTTTACAACCAACAGTTGATTTCATATTTCTACTTGGCATTTTCCAGAAACATATTTTCTGTCTTCTCCTCGTGAACTACCCTTTGTTTCTTCCATTCGTGAAACACCCTTGACTTTTTCTCTTCGTGAAACACCTATTTTGACTTTTCTGAATAAAATACCCATTATTTCTCGTCTTCGTGCAACAAACTTTTGCTCTTTTCTTAGTGAAATATATCTTCTTTCTTCCCCTCGGGATTCACCTTCAATTTCTTCTCTTCGTAAAACATCGTATATTTCTTCTCCTTGTAACACACCATTTCTTTCTTCTCCTCGTGAAACACCATTTCTTTCTTCTCCTCGTGAAACATTATTTATTTCCTCTATTCCCAAAACACCTATTCTTTCGTCTCCTCCTAATACACTATTTATTTCTCCTCCTCGTGGAGCACTGTTTGATTCTTCACCTCCTGATACTCTATTTCTTTCTCCTCCTCGTGGAGCAGTGTTTCATTCTTCTTCTCCATAACCATCAGTTATTTCTTTTTTACGTAAAACACCCTTTCTTTCTTGTCGTAAAACACATTTTCTTGTGTTAAAACACCCTTTTTTCTTCTCCTCATGATACACCCTTTATTAATACTTTACAAAACAGTTAAAAATTGTTTATGACTTTGTTCATTCTGTCTGTCTGTCCGTTTTCACAATGACTGCCGTAAAAATAACTTTATCAAAATCAAATTTTAGTATGTTGTTCAGAGAGTCTGTGGGACATATGAGAATATAAATAAATAATATCACCCAATTAGTTTTGGATTAAACCATGGTTGAAAAAATGAAATACATTGAACCCTACTGGACCTAATTTTTCAAACACATTTTAAGCGAATTTAAAATGCACAAATTGCTTCGAAATTTTCAGGAAATATTCAAATTGTCCCATAAAATTATAGAAAAACATTTAGCAAAATATAATCGGTAGTTTTTTAATTAAAAATTAAAATATTAATTACACCCATATCATATGAAGAGATCACATGACCCTCTTCAAAATAAAATATGGCATCCATCTTGGGTCAAAATCGTAATTTTTAAAGTTCTTTTTAATTCATATTTAGTGTTGTTATATTTTCTAAAACAGCTTTATTTGTGCTTATTTTCTGTGCATCTATATTCTAAAACAACGTAATTACAATATATTTGAGTTTAAATGATCATCAAACTCTGATTTTTTCTACCACGGAGCCTAATTTTCACTTATGGAGAGCTTAAACATATAAACCTGTAAGATGTGTTGTATAAGAATAGCTGAATTCCTTTATTTCAAAATTATTTAGCGTTGGAGTCTGCAATAAAGTTGATATGATTGAAACAATCATATATTTTATAGCAGACTTTTTCGATGAAATTTTAAGCATAGAGTTAAATTGCGTTTACCTCCATGGTTTCAAGATTTTAAGTAAAATAAATTATTGTAGTATTGTGATGAATGAAAGGAATTGAATAAAAGTGTATGAATGAAACATTTATTGCTTTTTCATAGAGAGCCAGGCGATTTATATTTCAATGATGTCATTTGAATAAAGATCAATTTTTTTCGATGAAGTTTTAAGCTTTCAAATATAAAAATTATTGTAGTATTGTAATAAACTTAAAAGTGATATCTCTGAATGTATCGCATTTTAAAGATATTTAAATATAATTTCATTGCAGTTGGAAAGTGTTTCATAATGAATGCTTTAAGCATGAATGGCTTTCTTGCTTCCTCTTGTCGTGGAACACCCTTTGTTTCTTTTCATCGTGAAACATCCTTTCTCTCTTTCTTTCTTTTCATAGTGAAATATACTTTCTCTCTTCTCTTCTAGAAACACCCTTTATGCTCCTCTTCGTGGAACTCCCGATATAACACATTGCGTATTTAACGGAGAAATGCCTGTAAATAAAAGTAAGTAAAATCGTAGGGCACAGCACGTTTCTTGCTACCATTAAGGTTAATTTATTACCAAAGTAATGAACGTATAAAGCAAAGGCGTAACTGTCCATGAATGTTGCTATCAACAAAAGGAGTGCGATCCTAATATATTGAAATGTTAAATCTAAAAATTAACAGGAAAGATCAATCATGCATAAAGCACTGATTATGAAACACTTTCCAAATTCAATGCAATTTTATAGACATCTCTAAAATGTGATATATTCCTCGGTAATATTTTGAAAATTATCACATAACTACATTAATTTATTATATTTGAAAACTTAAAACTCCATCGAAAAAAATGAACTTCATTCAAATGACGGCATTGAAATACAGATGTCCATGTTTAAGCATCTCTAAAATGCGATACATTCCTCGGTAATATTTTTAAAATTATCATAACACTGCAATAATTTATTATATTTGAAAACTTCATCGAAAACAGATAGACTTTATTCAAATGAAGTCAACGAAATATAAATCGCTTCTATATAAAAGCAGCATTTCATTCATAAACATTTTTCCAATCTTTCTCACTCATCACAATACTAAAATAATTTATTTTATGTAAAAACTTAAAACCATGGAGGTACAAGTAATTTAACTCTATGCTTAAAACTTCATCGAAAACATTGTCTGGATCCAAATATTTCGTAAATGACGACAAAATAGCTTATAAAAAAATATATAACGGTATCTTTAACTCAATTATACTAATTAACTTCTGATTACATGTAATAACTCGTATATCTCTAAAGAGATTCTTTTTCTCCAGCCAAAGGAACATTCTACTTTAAAAATAATAAAAATTCGATATTTTTCTATTGTATGATATAAAAAGCGTGTTGGTTTGTAACAATTTCATACAGATATTATTTCAGTACGTTACATATTTCCAGTGACATAAAAACTATTCAAAACTTCAACTCAAAAATGTGTATTATAAGATTATATTTTGAAGGTGGTTTTCTCTAAACGTGATTTTTGAGTTTATTCGCATCATATGTGAAAAACCGTTTAACGTAATTTTGTGATTTTTACTTTCCCTGCAATACATGGTAATGTATAGGGAAAGTATTAGAATCATGCCGAAAATCGCAACTCGAGTTTTCGACGGATCTACACGTTTCGAGACCTCTAGAATACGAAAAAAACCATTTTAGCGTGACGTCTGTGTGTGTGTCTGTGTGTCTGTCTGTCTGTCTGTGCAGATTTTGTATCCACTCTAACTAAAAAACTAAAACACCGAATTTCGAAAAATTTTGTAGGTAAGTCTCTTGTGGGCGAGTCTGGTGCTGATTTATTTTGGGTACGATTCGGGATAAAAGAACCCTCCTTTTTTTGCGAAATGGCCCTTAAAAGCTTGTATCCCATCTAGCTGAAAAACTAATGAACCGAATTTCACAAAATTCGGTAGATGAGTCACGTATAGGTCACCCTGGTGCTGACTAGATTTTGGTATGATTCAGAAAAAAATAACCTGCCTTTTTTTGCAGAATGGCCCGCAAAAATTGTGAAAATCTAAACTAAAAAGCTACGTAGACTAAAATATATCCATTAAATGCTTGTTTAATACGTAATTTTTAACGAACAAAAGAATAAGACCAACGCCATTACACTGGGATTAGCCGTTCTCGAGATATATTAGTTTGTTTCGTATTTTCTCCACGCCACCTTTGAAAATAAGTCCAGTTATCAAATGAGAATGAAATTTGAATTAAAAGTGAATTAAATTTAATTAAAATAAAGATAACGTGGATAAAAGTCTGCAGGGAAAGTCATGTGCTGCCCACATCAGATTTTTTTTGTTTTGTAATAACAGTGTTAATTTAAAAGGGAAGTTTGAATTAAATCTATAACTTATAAAAATATTATCAAAAATTATTTAAATATCAAGAAAAATTAAATGATAATAATAATAATAATAATAATAATAGTTTACAGTAACTGAAAAAAAAATAATACAATAATCTTTCTTTAAATATTATATATTGTGAATGTTGTCTTATATAATACCAAAAAGATGTTGAATTATAGTTATAAATATCTAAAGTGGGCAGCACATGACTTTAATTGTATAATACAATAAATTTACTTCTTTTACAATGAAAAATGATGAAAATATTTACGGTTCAGTTATTTTAACGTTGAATCGTATATTTTGCGCTTCTCTGGATGACAACATGTAACACTATTTCAAGGTACCCAATTAAATTATATATTATGTAACTCTAAATAAACATTTATTAATGGTGATAGCATCCTCAATAAACAATGTCGTCTATATATCAAAATATTTTAATAATTAATTCATCATTTGGGCATTATTTTCATTAATTTTACGATATTTTCGTCAAACTGGGATAAAATGTCACCAAGGTGATGATATTTCTTTAGAATATAAACCAAGCTCACCAAATGCAGCGTCCAGTGTTACAGATAAACGAAAACACGAGCATTTCCTATATACTAGAAGGCATGCCCGTCATACGGCGGAATTCGAAAATTGCAAATCATTACCACCCATTTGGCGTCGATTTTATTTACCGTATATCTTGCACTATGTACCGGGTGGTGAAAATTAAAACACCTCTACTCTGAGCTCTTTATAGATCGAACTACTCAGTGTAAGGCTCTAAATTGTTGAACCAACTATTCAACACATGGGGAAAGGGATTACGCGAAAAAAATTAGTTCCAGAAACACCGATAGATGGCGCTGTACGACAGAAAATATGCTGAAAAGACACAAAATACACATTTGTAACACATTTTATTCGAACGTACCAAACATTCATATCACAAGGACCTTATCGATGCAGGGAATGCTGCACATAACGTTATCCATTGACTGTTCAACAATAGCGGTGACAACATCGTCAACGACATCTGAACGAGTCGATATGCGTCCTCGACCCGGCTGAACTCCAAGATGTCCAGTTTTCTCGAATCGAGCGATCATTCTCCTGAGAGCTTGTGGAAGTAATGGTCCTTTGCACAAATTCTTAGGTCTTCGAAACTCTCGAAGTGCAGCTGCGGCATGTCCTTTGTTTTCATAAAACAGCTTCACAAGCAAAGCGCCATCTGGCAGTGTGACAGCCATCACTGATAAGAATGAAAATTTCCCAGTTTTATGCCCAGGACATAGTAGCTGTAAACCAAGGGTTTATGCAAATTTTTGTGCATACAGTGCGAAATTGCAGTTACAATGAGAGTTTAAGTTTCTTCACTTTTTTATCTTCTTTTTTTTTCATATCAGCAAAAGAAATTAAAAAGGAAAAATTCCATATCGCATGTGTTTTTTTTTTTTGTGATTATTTTGTGCCTTTTCAGCATATTTTCTGTTGTACAGCGCCACCTATCGGTGTTTCTGGAACTATTTTTTTTTTTTTTTTTGCGTAATCCCTTTCCCCATGTCTTGAATAGTAGGTTCAACAATTTTGGAGCCTTTACACTGAGTAGTTCGATATATAGAGAGCTCAGAGTAGGGGTGTTTTAATTCTGACAACCCGGTATATAAGGGAAGTAAAAATATAACATTTGGCGCATAACAAACTACTGTGATTTATGGTTAAAAACAGGAGTGACTTTTATGTATTATATCTCACTTTTCAATTACATTTCTGCTATTATTACTTTCCTTATATACATAATGTATAAGGAAAGTATTGTGACGGGGTCGAAAATTCGAATTCGAGTTTTCGACGGGAGAGCACGTTTCAAGCATCCCTGATCACGAATCAAACATTTTTGAAGTGATGTCTGTGAGTGTGTGTGTGTGTGTGAAAGTATGTGTGTGTGTGTGTGTGTCAGTGGGTCTGTGGAGACGATAACTGACGAAAGAATGGACCGATTCGAACCAAATTTGGTACAAAAATCACAATCCGTAAACTCAGGAAGCCTATTGTTTTTATACGCAATCGAATGTTCAGAACCCCCCTAAATTTTCGAATGAAAATTTGAAAAAATCGTCAAAAAATCAAAACCACTAATAAAGTTAAGCAAATAGACATTTCTTATGTATTTTTCTATTAGAAAACGATTGACATAAATTTTAGAACGCTAACATGAACCGTTCTCGAGATATTGCACATTTTTCAAAAAAAATATCAAAAAGTCATATAAAATTGAAAAAAAATCTTGTTGAGAAACATGTTCACTTTTCATATGTAATACCATGCGATAAATTCGGTGACATGATTCTCGTAGATCTAGCTTGTTCCATTCATGAAAAAAGATACTTTGAGTAATACTTTTGTATTTGAACGCCAATAATCATTTATCTGCTGTAAGAATAACTTATTTCTTCGTCCATAACGCTTGGCGAGATTTTGGCGACAAAATTGGCGGAATTTCGCCAACTTGGCGACTTTCTGAAATGCTGCCAAATTAACGAAAATTTCACCAAATGGATAAAAATGACTCTAAAGCAATGGAAATGACGACTAATTGACGAAAATTCAATATCTTGGAAATAATATAAATATTTTCTATAAAAATAATCTATTTTATTTTTATTGTGAAAGTAGTAAATTAATTGCATTATATAAGGAAAGTCATGTGCTGCCCACATCAGATTATTTTAAAATGTAGTTTTATATTTCTCTGAATTCAACATTTGATGCCAGTGACTTCAGCAGATTTTTTATCTAAATACCGTTTAAAACTGTGTTGAATTTTGCATACTTTAAAAAGATGTGATGTGGGCAGCACATGACTTTCTTTATATGAGGCAATGAAGTTACTACTTTTATAGTCAAAAAATAATGTATAAGATCCATGGTACTGTGTTTTTAACGTTGAATTGTATATATGGCGATTTTCTGGATGACAACATGTAAAACTGTTTCGAAGTGCTCAATTAATTTAACTCTCAATAAACGTAACTCTAAATAATATTCTCGAGTAACTCTAAATAAACAATTATCAGTACTGATATCAACCTCAATAAACGATATAGTCCATATATTAACATATTACTTTCCTTATATATATAATATATAAGGAAAGTATTGTGACGGAGTCGAAAATTGGAAATCGAGTTTTCGACGGAAGAGCACGTTTCAAGCATCCCTGGTCACGAATCAAACATTTTTGAAGCGATGTCTGTGTGTGTGTGTGTGTGTCAGTGAGTCTGTGGAGACGATAACTGACGAACGAATGGACCGATTCGAACCAAATTTGGTACAAAAATCACAATCCGTAAACACTGGAAGCCTATTGTTTTGATACTCAATCGAATGTTCAGAACCCCTCTAAAGTTTCGAATAAAATTTTGAAAAAATCGTCAAAAAATCAAAACCATTAATAAAGTTACGCAAATAGACATTTCTTATGTAATTTTTCATTAGAAAATGATTGACATAAATTTTGGAACGCTAACATGAACCGTTCTCGAGATACTGCACATTTTTCAAAAAAATTATTAAAAAGTCATATAAAATGAAAAAAAAATATTTCCTATTGAGAAACATGTTCACTTTTCATATGTAATACCATGCGATAAATTGGATGATATCATTCTCGTGGATCTAGCTCGTTCCATTCATGAAAAAATATATTTTGAGTAATTCTTTTGTATTTGAACGCCCATAGTCATTTATCTGCTGTTAAAACAACTTATTTCTTCGTCCATAACGCTTGGCGAGGAATTTGGCGGAATGTCGATAACTTGGCGAATTTTTGAAATGTTGCCAAATTAACAAAAATCTCGCTAAATGGATAAAAATGACGCTAAATCAATGAAAATGACGACTAATTGTCGAAAATTCAATATCTTGGAAAGAATATTAGTATCTACTATAAGAAAAACTTATTTTTTTACTGTAAAAGAAGTAAATTCATTACATTATATAAGGAAAGTCATGTGTTGCCCACATCAGATTTTTTTAATATTCAATACATCAATTAGGTGTCATTTTCATTAATTTAGCGTCATTTTGCAATTTTGGTATATTTTTATCAATCTGGAGCGAAATATCGCCAAGTTGGCGATACTTGGCTAAATTATCCACCAAGTTCGCCAAATGCATATCCAAGTGTTACAAACAAACAGATAGAACATCATTTCTTATATACTAGCAGTTATGCCTGTCATAAGGAGGAAATCATAATTTGCGAGACATTATTTCCCATATGGCGCCATTTTTATCAATTTGCGACATTTTTTCTCTTTGGCAACATTTAACATAGTCGCGAAATCGGCGACATCATAAATTTCTCGCCAAGCGTTACGGACGGACCGACGGTGAAATGGGTTATTCTTATAGGCTACTTTTATGTTATTTCCAAGATATTGAATTTTCATCAATTAGACGTCATTTTCATTGAGTTATTGTCATTTTATCAAATTGGCGACATTTTCGTTAATTTGCAACGTTTAAAAAAGCTGTCATGTTGACAATATTCCGCCAAATTCGTCGCGAAAATCTCGCCAGGCGTTATGGACGGAGAAATATTTTATTCGAATAGCAGATAAATGACTATTGGCATCCAAATACAAAATTATTACCCAAAATATCGTTTCTCTTGCATGGAACGAGCTATATCAACGAGAATGATGTCTCTAAAACCATCGCATGATACTACATATGAAAGGTGAACATATTTCACAATTGTGAATTTATGTGGTTTTTGACACATTTATTTGAAAAATGTGCAATATCTCGAGAACGGTGAATGCTAGCGTTTTAAAGTTTATGTCAGTCGTTTTCTAATGAAAATGTATACATGGTACATGGCCATTTATGCATCGATGGTATCGATTTATGATTTTTTTTAAAATTTCATTCGAAAATTTACAGGGGTATTGATCACTCGATTTCGAAAACACCAGTATTCCAGTGTTCACTGATTGTATATTTTGTTTCAAATTTCGTTCGAATCGTTTCATTCGTTTGTGGGATATCGTCTCTATAGACTGATTGACACACAGTCACACATACACACAGGAATCACATCGAAACCAGTTGATTCGTCTTCAGGGATGCTTAAAATGTTCTATCCTGTCGAAATTTCGAATTCTAATTTTCGACCCATCACAACACTTTTCTTATACTTTATATTATGTATATAAAGAAGGTAAAACTCGTTTTCTGTAAGGAAACCAGTCCAGAAAATATGTAGAAAAAATTAAACGTTTAATTAGTTCATTATTACTGGCCTTATATACATAGTAGAATGTATAAGAAAATTATTGTGAGGGGAGCGAATATTCGAATTCGAGTTTTCGACGGGCGAGCACATCTCAAGCATCCCTGATCACGAATGGAACATTTTTGAGGTAATGTCTGTGTGTGTGTGTGTGTGTGTGTGTGTGTGTGTGTGTGTGTGTGTGTGTGTGTGTGTGTGTGCGTGTGTGTGTGTGTCAGTGAGTCTGTGGAGACGAATTGAGCAATTCGAATAAAATTCGGTACACAAATTATAATCCATCAATAATGGAATCCTATTATTGGAATACTAGAATCCTATTTCAATCGAAGGTTGAGAACATCCCTAAATATTCGAGTGAAATATAGAAAAAATAATCAAAACACCAAAACACTTAATAAAGTTACGCAAATAGATATATTTTATGTAATTTTTCCTTAGAGTATTGACATAAACATTAAAACGCTAGCATGAACCGTTTGCGAGATATTGCACATTTTTCATATAAATTTAACAAAAAATCCCAAAAATTAAAAAAAAAAGTATTAACTACTGAGAAAGATGTTCACTTTTATATGCAATTTCATGCGATAAATTTGATGATATCATTCTCGTGGATCTATCTCGTTCCATTCACAAAAAATATACTTTGAGTAATACGTTTGTATTTGAACGCCAATAGTCATTTCGCCGCTATAAGAATAGCTTATTTCTTAGTAAATAAAGCTTGGCAAAATTTTGGTAACGAATTTGGTGGAATGTCGCCAATTTGGTTACTTTTTTAAATGTTGAGAAATTAACGAAAATCTCGCCAAATGGATATAAATGACGCTAAATCAATGAAAATGACGACTAATTGACGAAAATTCAATTTCTTGGAAAGAATATAAGTATCTACTATAAGAATAACCAATTTTTACTTTCCTTATATACATAATGTATAAGGAAAGTATTGTGACGCGGTCAAAAATTCGAATTCGAGTTTTCGACGGGAGAGCACGTTTCAAGCAGCCCTGATCACGAATCAAACATTTTTGATGTGATGTCCGTGTGTGTGTGTGTGTGTCAGTGTGTGTGTGTGTGTGGAAACGATAACTGGCGAGCTACTGGACCGATTCGAACAAAATTTGGTACAAAAATCACAATCCATAAATACTGGAAGCCTACTGTTTTTAAACGTAATCGAATCTCCAAAACCCCCCTAAATTTTCGAGTGAAATTTTGAAAAAATCGTCAAAAAATAAAACAGCTAATAGAGTTACGCACATAGACATTTCGTTTGTAATTTTTCATTAGAAAACGATTGACGTAAATTTTAGAACGCTAACATGAACCGTTCTTGAGATATTGCACATTTTTAAAAAAAATTATCAAAAAGTCATATAAAATAAAAAAATATATATTTTCTATTGAGACACATGTTCAGTTTTCATATGTAATACCATGCGATGAATTTGGTGACATCATTCTCGTGGATCTAGCTCGTTCCATTCATGAGAAAAGATACTTCGAGTAATACTTTTGTATTTGAACGCCAATAGTCATTTATTTGCTATAAGAATAACTTATTTCTCCGTCAGTAAAGCTTGGCGAGATTTTAGCGACGAATTTGGCGGAATGTCGCCAAATTGGCGTCTTTTGAAATGTTGTCAAATTAACGAAAATCTTGCCAAACGGATTAAAATGACGCTAAATCAATGAAAATGCCGACTAATTGTCGAAAATTCAATATCTTGGAAAGAATATAAGTATCTTGTATAAAAAAACATATTTTTTTACTGTAAAAGTAGTAAATTCATTGCATTATATAAGAAAATCCATGTGCTGTCCACATCAGATAATTTTTCTCATTTCTTTGAAATAAATATATTGAAAATTGATAATAATCTTGGAAAATTAGAAAATGGGATATCTGAAGATGAAATATGGAATATTGGATTTAAGAAGGTGGTTGAAAATTGAATGATTATCGATAAAATACATATGCTTCCTTTCTCTATTGTAGCTAATTTTAAAGCTGACTAGCTATTAGAGCTATATTAATATAAAATTCCCATGACTAATTTTGCAATATTTTATTTCATATATCTCTAACATGCTGCGTATTAAAAAATTAATTTCAAGCGAATCCTAAATATTTGTCATTTTTCAAAATATGTTTTATAAAATCGATTAAAACTTAGAGGTCAATCAAAAGATTTCGAAGGCACTTAACAGCCTTTCTTCGTGAAAAACAAGTACAACGTCACTTATTCAGGAAAATTCGGCAAATAAATCTGTACAAACACTCTCGTTACGCCTCTAATAATTAACTATTGTCAAGGATGTAAAATATGTAAAGCCATTAACCGCTTGTTTTTAAATTTAAAATCATATAACAATATTTCTCATGTACACAATCTAGGAATGATATTAACATATAGGAATGATATTAACATCACCATATTTAAATCATCACCATATCAAAATAAAATTTCAGCATGTTGTTGAGACTGTCTGTGCGACACATGGGAATGTGAAAAAATATTATCACCCAATTAGTTTTGGATTTAAAAAATAAAATATAATGAAAGCTATGGGACCTAATTTTTCAAACATTTTTAATGCGGATTTAAAATTCTACATTGCTTTGGAAATTTTAGAAAATATTCAAATTATTACGTAAACTGTGTGAAAAGTTTCATCAAAATATGTTAAACATATTTTTAAATAAAAATTGAAATAATAATTACACCCATATTATATGAAGAGATCACGTGACCCGTTGCAAAAATGTATGCAAAATAAAATATTGCTTACAATTTTTTTTCGCTCAGTGAAATTCGTAAATTTTAAGGAACGGTTATATTCATTTTTAACACTTTACAACATAGTTGAAAAGTGTTTATGACTTTGTTCATTCTGTCTGTCTGTCTATCTGTCCGTTAGCACGATAACTGCCGTAAAAATGACTTTATCAAAATGAAATTTTAGTATGTTGTTCAGACGGTCTGTGGGACCTATGGGAATATAAATAAATAATATCACCAAATTAGTTTTTTATTGAACCCGGGTTCAAAAAATGAAATACATTGAACCCTAAGGGACCTAATTCTTCAAATATTTTTTTCAGCAAATTTAAAATTCATTCTCAAATTGCTTCGAAATTTTTAGGAAATATTTACATTATCCCATAAAATATATAAAAAAAATTTCAGTAAAATATGTTAGGTAGTTTTTTAATTAAAAATTATTTAATATAGGGAGAAAAACAAATTCAAATAAATTCTGACTTTTGGGATATCCTCCAGAAAGAAAAGAGGGATATAAAGTATAATAAATATCTTTCCAAGAGTTTAATTAATCTGTATATGAAAGAGGCTTCGCATTTTAAGATAAATTTGGAAGATAACAATTTCTCAAATTTTTTATTTATTTTATATAACTTTTCATATTATACTTATTTGACGGCATTTTTAATACACTTTCCTGCGTCCTAGAGAGTTAAAATTTGGTACACAACTTAAATTTGTTGAACATTTTATTCTACAAAAATTTGGTGGATCTTTAAATATAGATCCTACATTTTCTTCGGAATGACCTGCAAATAATCTCCGTTCACTTCTATAAATTATTGTTGTAATATTGTTAAAAATTCTGATGTGGGCAGCACATGTCTTTCCCTGCAGACTCATATTCACTTTCTCTTAATTTCTTCAATAATAATGTCAGTTTATCTGCACAAAATAAAAGCCATAAGTATTTTAAATGACATTAAATTTGCACGTTAAACTTAAATTGGGTTCTCATTTGATAGCTGAACTTATTGTCAAAGGTGGCGTAGCGAAAACGCGAAAAACTAGAATATCTCGAGAACGGCTGGTCCTAGAGTAATGGGGTTAGTCTTATTCTTTTTGTTGTCAAAAATTACGTATAAAATAGGAATTTAATTGATATAATTGAGCACACGTAGTCTTTTATTTTTATATTTAACGATTTTTGCGGGACATTTCGTAAAAATAGCCCGTCCCTTTTTGCCGAATCGTACTAGAATAACCTACAAATGATTTATATACCAAATTTTGTTAAATTTGGTATATATCAATTGTAGGTTATTGAAATATTGTCCACCAAATTTTGTTAAATTTGTTCCATTAGTTTTTAGCTAGAGTGGATAAAGGCAATTTCTGCCGGCCATTTCACAAAGAAGGCAGATTGTTTTATTACGAATCGTACTATAATTTAATGAACATCAAGGTTTCCTACAAAAAAGATACCTACCAAACTTTATGAAATTCGGTTCATTAGTTTGTCAATTAGAATGGATGTAATATCTTCACAGACACACAGAAACATACACAGATATACCCTTGCACACACAGACGTCTTCCTAAAAATAGTTTTTTCGTGTTCTAGAAGTCCCAAAACGTGTAGATCCTTAGAAAATTCGAGTTCCGATCTTCTGCACGATTCCAATACTTTGAATACACACACACACACACACATATATTATCTGTGCATCTGTGTATTATCTGTGTACCTAAATTCCGTGCTTACTCAATTACAATAGTTATGATTTTAAATGATCCCTGAACTTTTATTATTTCTTCAACGAAGCCTAATTTTAACTGAATGCATCACATTTTAGAAATTTTTAAATAAAATTACATTTCAGTTGGAAAGTGTTTCATAATCAATGCTTATGCATGATTGATCTTTCTTTTTAAGATTGCATCCGGCCTAAAACCGCTTTATTTTTGCGTATTATCTGTGCATCTAAATTCTGTGCCGACGCAATTACATAATTTTTTATTTTATATGATCACGAAACGTTGGTTATTTCTACAACGACGCCTAATGTCAACGTAGGCAGAATGTAAACAAATCAAGCGATTGCAAGATGTGTATAAGAATTTCCTGAATTTTAATCACAAAATTATTTAGTTCCGGAGTCTGAAATATAAATGATATGAATGAAATATTCATTGATTTTACATAGAGAATCGGTCGATTTCATAGCAATACCTTTTTTGATGATGTTTTAAGTTTTCAAATAAAATAAATTATTGTAGTATTTTGATAATTAAAAAGATATCCCCACTGAATGTATCGCATTTTAGAGATGTTTAAATAAAATCGCATTTCAGTTTGAAAGTGTTTCATAATCAATGTTTTATTCATGATTAATCTTTCTTGTTTAAAATTATATTGATCTAATAACTAAGACAGCAGTGTGCAAATTCAAATTCAAAATAATTTCTTAAAACTGTTTAATAATAAAAGGTACGTCAGTTTGTAATCTATACACATTAATGAATCCAATTCAATTTTCCAATAGTCCATGTTTTAATCTAATCGCATTATAAGGTACATATTCAGAATAACTATTTTTCCACAATTCTGTTTTGTTTCAAATCGGTAATGCTAATTATTCAATTAAACTACTTAATTTATTTGTTAATGTGCATAGACAGCATACTTATTACATTTAAGATTAGCCGCCTTCGGCGACTAGTCTGTACACTACACTTGAAAATTAAGACCGGAGGAAACTCGCTGGCACATAACTCCGTGGAGTTAACGAAGTTTGTTTTAGTTTAATGACGTACATTCTAATTTGGCAGGCGCAAATATCGAATGTTCCATTCGATTTCGCTAGGCGTATCTGATGCAACCTCGCAACCTCGTCTGAATCGTGACGTCATAACCTCGCACACCTCCCGTCCACTATAGAAACACCGTGCGTCTGCGCGCGTATGTGGGTGAAAAATCGATTCCTGCTTTCGCTGTTTGGCCGAGAAATTGAAAATCATTGCTTTCTTAAAATCCGGATCGTGCGGCTACCTTTTTCTTATTTCTTGACCAGATTGAGCTTGAAAGAAAGCTTGATCTGTGAGCTTTATAAAAATGTAAATTATTAGTCAAAATTGTCGGTACTTTTCCCGAAGCGAGGATTTTAAAACGAAAGTTCGTTTTTTAGAGCCGAAAGTGACTTTTGTTTTAATATCTCTTTAAAATATTAGAATTTATCCCTGAGATTTGAAATTGACAAATTTTACTCGCAATTGTCTGCTCTTTATGGTCGTGTGATTTGTTTTTTTTTACGACGTCTGAATGGTGGAGAAAAAAGGGAAAAAAAGGTCGAAATCGCATAAAACATTAAATAACAAAGAGAAAAATAATTCAAATTTTAAAAATCGGTTTTCACATGTTATTTTCCAACACCCCCCCCCCTCCTCCCGGGTCTCTGATTTCCAAATTTCGTAGCTCTGCGACGCACAGTCGATGAGCCTATAGTGTATAAGACAGGCAGACAGACAAACATTGCCTTTTATTATATATATATATATATATATATATATATATATATATATATATATATATATCATTTTGCGGCAATTCTATTTTGTATTCCAATCGATAAAGGTAGTTACTGAATTAAACTAATTCATTTATTTGTTAATGTGTGTAATTAGCATATTTGCCATATTATATTTAAGAAATATTATTTTCCAAATATTACTAGCAATAATGATAGTATATGCATCTATAAACTAATCATGAAACACATTCCCTCTGTATGCAATGACATGTAAATAGTATATTACATTTCACTCTCAATACTTAACCTCTACTCCAAGTCCAAATTAATGTCGAATGTTTGTTTCCTCATTACACTAGCATCCCCTTCTATTCATTAAAAATAAAATTTATTAATTAAGTTCTATCGGAAAATGAAGTGTTCGTTGTATACCAAATATGCCATGGAAATAACAAAAAAAATATATATAAAGGAACAGTTTTGAATGAAAATATTAATTAATTTTAACTTAAATACCGTAATTAGCTTATCAATATTTTCTAAAGCATCATCTGTAATAGGATTTTTTCAGTTCATTATACCTCATTAATGACTGAGATGTGTATACAAGAGCTAACAAAAAATTTAAAAGTACATGATTACAACATACTTACACTTGTGGAAGACATCTGATTATACTGGAAAAAAAATTAGAAATATTCTAGTAAAAATTATTTCATTAATTATATGAAAAACAAAGCTCGATTTATGTTAATTTCTTTATAACTAGGGGGCTGCTCCTCCTGCTCGCTACGCTCCCCAACACCCGTCACTCGCTTCGCGAGTACGGAGGTTCCGCATCCCACTGGCAAACGCTCGCTGAATACTTCGCGAGTATTTTAGTGGCTCCTGATACGAAGGCATAGTACTCCCGTTGAAGGTCTCTCATTAATTGACATTTAAAAGCCGTGGAACTCGCTTCGCGAGCTATTTCAATCCGACCGGCTCACACGACCTCTTACATGTACTGTACACTCTGTCGCTTTAATTCCTTGTTCTCTACCCTCATCAACACTCGTGAGTCGCTTCGCCAGTCGGTAGACTTCGCGTTTTACTCTCTAACGCTCGTTACGATCGTTTTGCGAGCACTTTAGTGCCTCCTGCTATGCAGGAGTAATACGTATACGGGTGCCTTCCCTTGTTAACTGACATTCTCCAGGCTTGAAAGTCACTTTGAGGGGTCTTTTAATCCTACAGGCGCACACGACCGTTTACGTGCCCTGTGCTCGCTGACGCTCGTAAAACACCCACCCTCATACCTGCCGCTAATTAATCGGAGTTTGTCTCAGGTGTTACGCCCCCATTGGGGCTTCGCCTCTTTATTCAGAGTCGCACACCTCCGAACAACTTCATTAAGATTCATCTCCCAGATCCTTACACTCGTCAACACCGAAACTCGTTTCCTGAGTTGGGAGGCTTCGTCTCCTTCTTTCTGGCGCTCGCTGACCTTACATCACAATCTATTTCGTGCCACCTGCTATTAAGATCGATTGTTTACAATATGAACAAACAGCAAAATTTCATAACTTTGTGTTTTACCGTTTGTTCATACTACAGTGATAAAATATAGTATTGCGCTTTCAGTATAGAGATAACGTCCCTTATTAACTAACATTCTCAAGCCCTGGAGATCGTTTTCCGAGCTCTTTCAAACCGTCTGGCGCACACAACCGTCTACGTGTCCTGTGCTCGCTGTAGTTCGTTAAACTCCAAGATTCCACTCTTCATTCCTGCCGCTCATTTAACTGGAGCTCACCGTAAGCTTGATGCATCCATTGTTACTTCGCCCTTATTATCTGACACCCACCTTAACTCGTTTTGCGAAAAATTTTATCAAGCTTCAGCTCCACCGTCGTTACGCTCGCCAACGCCGAAATTCGTTTCGTGAGTTGGGAGAGTCGCTCGTTGAGGATGCATCCTCCTGGGGCTCGTTGAACATGCATTATGAACAAACTGCAAAATTCCATAATGCATGTTTGCCGTTTGTTCGTGATACAGTGACAAGCCTTCGACTTACGTTCTCAGTATAGGGAGATTTATAACAATGAAACATATAATTGTTATGAAATATAACAGTTAAATTGAAATGTTAATGACAACAATACTTTCAAATCTTCACCCGTAAAGATGAAAATTTTGATTAAAAAGTGTGCAAAAATTGAATAACTCATTAACTAAATCGAAAACAAGAAAGCTCAGTCCTGTAAAAATTCAACTATGTAGGTATATATCACCAAAAATTCGAGGTCTTGCTATTGATAGTCTGTCCAGGACGCTAACTCGCAGCTCGAAATTTCTTTTTTTGACTTTGAGATTAAATATTTCCTAAACTAAATTTTAAATCGAAAAGCTGTTTATATCAGTGTGTCCCTCTAATACTTTTCTACAAATGTACCAAATTTGATATTCTTGTATGCTATATATTTTGTGCTATGTGACAGAGAAACTTGAGAAACGCGAAATGTATCAAACAGTGACGGAGGCTACTATATTTTACTTTCCTTATATACATAATGTATAAGAAAAGTATTATGACGGGCTCGAAAATTCGAATTCGAGTTTTCGACGGGAGATCACGTTTCAAGCATCCCTGATCACGAATCAAACATTTTTGAGGTGATGGCTGTGTGTGTGTGTGTGTATGTGTGTGTGTGTGTGTGTGTGTGTCAGTGAGCCTGTGGAGACAATAACTGAGGAACGAATGGACCGATTCGAACGAAATTTGGTACAAAAATCACAATCTGTAAACACTGGAAGCCTATTGTTTTTATACGCAACCTAATGTTCAGAATCCCCCCCCTAAATTTTCGAGTGAAATTTTGAAAAAATCGTAAAAGAATCGTCAAGAAGTGTCGGATCGTCAAGAAGTGTCGGAAATCGTCAAGAAGTGTCGGATCGCACTGGAAAAGTGTGCTGGAGACACCACATGGCTTTTTTTGTGGTGAGCGAAACAGCTTGAAATAAACCGAGCTGCACTTGCTCCAGGAAGCTGACGCTTTTCTGACACTCATAGTGAAATGCGAATCTAGGTTCCATACTAAATATTGTTCGTCTTGATGGGTACTCCTATTTTGTTAAAACAGTTTATATACACTCTGTATAATAATAGTTTGAAAATCCAATGATAGAATAAAGAGAAGTTGCAAATCAAAAAAATTCTAACTTTAAAAATTGCCTACATTATAAAAAGAAGTATTAAACAGAGAATCGTCAATCAAATGGCAAAAAAAATGCAAATTGCTAGTCATCAAGCTAAAGATAATCAACAAATATCAATGGAATGGGATCGATAATTGAAAAACAAATAAAATTCAAGCATTAAAGCTATACAAGTGGATAAGCGCTAGGCCTAAATAAATGAATTGTTAATTTTGAAAAAACTCTTCGGAATTCCAAGTATTTAATCAAATGAACACAAAATGTGTCTTTCTGTTTTTTGAGATAGATAATATCTGTAAACTCTAAAAATCTGGACTACACATAAAGGTAGAAAAATAATAAAGGAAACAAGAATACTTGACATAAAAATACTGCAAGTGTACTAACCATTGGAGCCCAAAATGAAGACACCAGTGTTGCCAATCGCTAAGTTTAAGCGTAGAGATCCACTGTTGCCAATCCTGTGAAACAAATAACAGTAATGCAAAAAGGCAATAAAAGATGCTATTCTACAATAAGATCTAAAAAGTATTGGGGCGTATAATCAAAAACAGTGAGGCTAATATATAAGGCGATGTAAATACTATTTAATGTTAAATCAAGAGAATGTTGATGTCTGGCAAATATAAGATACAAAGAAGAAAATTCATGGATATTCAGCTAATCCAAACTTTTTAACAATACCATTTACTAAATATGCTGGATATTCATATAATTTGTTGGTAATTTTTAAATTATCAATATACTTAGCATGATTTTTTTATCTAATAGTCAACAAATTCTAAAAGGTTGATTAAGGGTAATATTTCTAAACATTTGAATCGAGTTGCAGGAATTAAATGGTAAAATTTTATTAATGTTGAAATTAAAATATTCTTTTTTTATCATATAAATTAGTAACAATTTCATGAGTAGGTTCAATAATTAGATTTAAATCTAAAAAATTTAATATTATTACTAATAGTGCTTAATTTGGAATTAATTCCAAATTGTCAAGGATACAAATCTATATATATATGATATAATTTTTAGTATAAACTAAACAATTCAGATCATCAACATATCTGTAAATTTTATAATCAATTAAAGTAAAAGTCTGTTTATAATTATAAAGATATAAATTAGCTAACATACTGCTACTGCAACCACCTCGTGGAAACCCTGAGACTTGTAAGTATAATTTATTTCATTGAAAAATATAATTATTGAAAAGACCAAAATGAAGAAGTTTAGGGAAATTGATAAAAAGTGTTTGAGTAGTTTGATTAGTAATATAAGCATTACATAGAGCTGAAATTACAATATATAAATCAGAGATCTTAATATTATTGAAAAGATCATTAAAGTCAAAAGTTTGAAATCCAATTAAATTACCTAGTGAAGTTAATTTATTTTTTTAATTCCTTACTATTATTTAGAATAAGGTAATTATTGACAGAATAACGTAAGCTATAATTTAGATTTAAATAATTTAGTGGTAATTTACTCGCTGTAGTAGAGTAATTATCATGACCACTAGTAGTTGTTCTACATTTAATAAGATTTTTATGAAATTTAGGAATAAGCACTATATATGTACATTTAAGAAATTTATAATTGTTATTTAAATCACTACATTCATAATTTTGAATTTGATACTATTACTAGAATGTGAATCTAGTTTAAATAGACTATTATTCCTTAAATATTCAAACACAGAAATTGTATATAGAATTTTTGCAGACAATAGCATAATTATTAGAGGCTTTATCAACATACGTAATAACAAAATATCTTTGTAAATCATTAATACTTACATTCTAACATTGGAATTACAACAATTTTATATTATATATATATATATATATATATATATATATATATATATATATATATGTATATATATATATATATATATATATATATATATATATATATATATGTATATATATATATATATATATATATATATATATATATATATATATATATGTATATATATATATATATATATGTATATATATATATATAGATATATATATATATATATATATATATATATATATATATATATATATATATATATATATATATATATATATTTAAATATAATAATAGAAGTTTGAAAATCCAAAGAACGAAAAGTAAGAAGATGTAACACGATAAACCTAACTTTTTAAAACACCCACAGAATAAAATATAATACAGCAAATCATCAATCAAATGGATAAAAAATACAAAACACAAGCTATCAAGTTACAGAAAATCAACAAAATTAAAACGTACGGAAACAAAAAAAGAAAAACTTAAACTAAATTCAACTATCTAACTGGCTTACAAAACAAAAGTAAAAATCAACTATTCCTCAAAGCAAATGGAAAAAAATAAATAAAATAAATATCGAATCAACAAGTCAATGAAAAATATATAATACAAAGGAATTTAATCGAAATAAGTATAACAAACGAAATCAAGCACAAACGCCATACACGTGGACGAGGCTCTAAGCCTAAATCATGATGTGTTAACCTCTACAAAAATCTAATCATGTCCAAGTTTATTGTAGAAGCAAACACAAAAATGTATGTTTCTGAAGAAATAGATAGATTATATCTATAAACTATTTCTACTTGGACGACATACATAAAGAAGGAATAAAAGAGAAAAAATGAATACCTGGAAAAAGCACAGCGTATGTACAATCGAGTCGATACAGGGAACACTGATAGAAGATACCAATGTTGGCATTCGTAAAGAAAAAATAAAAAACCGTTTACTGTTGCCATTCATAAGAATTGAAAAACAGTGAAGCGAAATGTTAAGAAAAAGTATTAATATACAAAAAGAGCTACTAAAAGGAGGGGCAAATAACAGTAATGCTGAAGTGGAAGAGAATGTAAAAAAAAATACAAGAGAATATATATATATATATATATGTGAAAAATATCTAAAAAATACGATACATAAAATACACAATCATAACACTGCATAATATTAATGAATTTGGTTAATGAATTACCATTCTACCGCTTCGTTGACGATGTGATAATTGGACATACAGATTAACATGACCATATTGAATTTGGGTTTTACCCTAAATGCCTGGAACTTATAGAAACTCAATATACATATCAAGGAATTGTTCATTTCCTGGATATAAGTATTTACTATAATGAATATGACAAAATATGTTTTAAAATTTATAACAAACGGGACAATTTTGATTTCGATATTAATTTTATAATAGACTGGAAATCCAATTTAAGTAGTGGTATATTCAGAAATGTTATCATTAATCATTTAAATCGATATAGACGTCTTAATACCGAAAAAGAGGAACAGCAAGACTGTATTAATAAATGACTCCAAGAAGCAGCAAAATGCCATTATCCGCTTCGATATCTAAGGCACTATGTAGACTTGGTCTTTAAGAAGGAAAAAAACAGTTTTACATGATGATTGGATATCGGTGCAGTACCGTTACATGGCGTTTCTTTTGGTCTTCGAGCATTCTGCTGTAGGGTCAGGTTTGGTTTATTTTCATATCTTGAGCCCTTTTGTGCTTCATGGTATTTTTACTTCGGGATGTTTCATTGATTCCATCGGACGGAGGGATGTTTCGGGAAGACAGGGGCACCGGGTGTGTTTCTGGAGTAAAAGTGCTTTAACCTAGAACGAGGGGTCACAATCCCCCGGCCTTTTTTCTGTCGTTCCTGTAAACACTCGCCATTCAATTTCCCCCTTCCCCCTCTTTTTTCAAACTGTTTTTGTATTTATATATATATATATATATATAAATATATATATACACATATATATATATGTGTATATATATATATATGTATATATATATATCTGTCTGAAAAGGAAAATTAAGATTTGAACGCAAAGTACCAAAAGTTGGCCGGAGGGGGATTGTGACGCCTCACCCAGATTAAAGCAAGCTTTATGTCCCGACAACACTCCCGAAGGCCTGTACATTGGTATAAAATGAATACATATGTATCAATTTATAACTGGAAAACCAGACACTAAAATTATCTACTCAGACAGAAATATATACAGATTAAACAATTTAAAAGATCCAATCTATTTAAGATTTAAAACCATCCATCGACTCTATCATAACACTTCACAACAATTTAAGTCAACGTTTAAAAGCCAAACAATTCCACCAACTCATTAAATCTATGACATCAAAGTAAAATAACATTTTTACTTCAATTCCAAATTACTTAAACCATGTTGAACTTTTCTACTCTATATTGAGCAGATTTCACTCACCAAACAAAACATCTAGTGTTGAGATCCACCTGCATCTGAGACCAACCAGTAATAATGGCATTGGCACCCGTCTACTGAATCCATAATTCATCTAAACTACAGTGTGAAAAATAAATTAAAAAACAAATTTAAAAACTTATCCGAAGCTTAATAATGGCGAGGGGTTATGCATCTTTTCGGGATCTGAAGATTAAATATATATTTAATCTTCAGATCCTGAAAAGGTGCATCACTCCTCCGCATTATAAAGCTTCGGATAAGTTTTTTAGTTTTTTTTATATTTTAGGTCGATTTTTTATATTTTATTCGATTTACAGCGGTTTTCGGCGAAAATCACTCAAATCGATTCTTTTGAAAATGGAAAATATTATCACAGCGTTTTTATCTTGACACCATTCGAAAGATCGAATAATTCTCTTTCAAATAAACTAAACCCATACGATAAATAGATGGATAATTGTGAACTTTTAAAGAACATATACTTTTCGTGCGTTTTATACCTCCCCGATTTTCATATTGCGATTTAAATTAAAATGGTATGCAATCAAAATATTATAATGTAACAGCAACTCCTAAATATTTCAGACAAAACTTCAAAATAAATTTCCTCAACTCTTTCATGGATTAAATTTTTAATCAAACGAATTGTTAACATTTCCGAAGAAGTGCTTGAATCTTGCTTATAATTTTTTCTTCGCCGGTGTGTTGCAAGCTACAGACAGAAGTTGCATACGATCTGACTCATTTTAAGAGTGGAAGAAAGGGGGATAGGTCATCGAGGACGGGATCGTTGCACAGGTTGTCAAGAATTGTGTAGCGTTGTATATTATTATTTCATATGAATATCTCTGTTTCTGAGATTAGTAAATTCTATTCATCTCTCCCGGGCAACGGCGGGAGCAATTTCTAGTTAGTTATAAATACAATAATTAACACTCCTCATTATAAAGGTAATTTCATATTTTATTTTTTAAATACTTGACATTTTAAAACACTATAATATTACTGATATCAATTATATACTAATATTAATTAATTTAATTACGCTTTGAATTTTATCTAAAGTACACAGCATCTCATTAAAAATACATTAGAGCAATTGACTTTAAAAGCATTTTAACCGAAATATTTCAAATAAGAATTAACGTTGCTCGAATATATGTAACATGCTTTTTGTTGCAACAATAATTTAATTTTATAAATTTTAGAGATATAATTAATCATATAAGAAGCTTATACATCGTTATAAAAGAAGATACGTACATTTATGTGAAAAGGATAATTACATATAAAAATATATATTTAAAGGCAATTAGACTGTTAATGAATCAGAAAAATAAAGTAACCTCTTAATTAATTTTTTCAGTGCATCATATTTAAAAGTAAAAATACGCCAAATTGCCGTGTCTACGAGATGGCTTTCAGATATATTGAGTGCATGGAATTCGGATCTTTTGATGCGGAAATTAAGTAGAAAATAATCATAAAGCTATATTTCAAGGAAATAAATGTTTCTAGATTTTACTTTCCCTACAATACATGGTAAGGTATAAGGAAAGTAGTGGAATCATATCGAAAATCGCAACTCTCGTCCACGGTCGATCTACACGATTTAGAATCTCTAGAACACCAAAAATTATTTTTAGCGTGAAGTCTGTGTCTGTGTATGCGTCTGTATCTGCATGCGTGTGTGTGTATCTGTGTCTGTATGTGTGTATCTGTGTCTGTATGTGTGTGTGTGTGTGTGTGTGTGTGTGTGTGTGTGTGTGTGTGTGTGTGTGTGTGTGTGTGTGTGTGTGTGTGTGTGTGTGTGTGCGGTCAGTAGCGAGAAATATAAGAGTCGTAGAACCATGAAATTCGGAACACGCGTAATTCATTTATTATGTCCGATTATGTGCACACTGCAATTTAATTTTTTTAAATTTATAATTAAAATTTAAGTTGTTTTATATTTAAGCTCGATTTACAACGATTTTGGGCGATATTCGCACAGAACGATGGTTTAGCGAAAAACAGTATTATCTCAGATTTTCCATCTTGACAACATGAGAAAGATCGAAACTTCTCTTTCAAACGAAACTTTAAAAAACGCCATACGACTCATAGACGGATTTTCGTGAAATATTAAAGAACAAATACTTTTGGAGCGTTTATACTTCCCTTATTTTCATATAGTGATTTTAAAAAATGTATATGCAATCAGAAGTTTGCAATTTAACAGCTATATCTCAAACTACTTCAACATAAAAAATATTAATCAAAACTCATATATAGATTACTATGAAATATTTTAACCGAGCGAATTGTTACATACATATATGTATTATATAAATGACTGTAAATTCAGGAATTAACAAAGTGTAAACAGTTATCACACTTAGAGTTTTAATTTTCTTGATTTGTCATTATATAAACTTCATGATGGCACTACAGAATATCGTTCATACGATAAACGTAATGACTTTCATTCTAAAATCAATAATATTATGCATCGGAATTATTGTTTGCATAATATGTGTTCAGAAACATGATACTGGGACAACTAATTCTAAGCAAGCAATTAAACAGCAATGCTGAAGATCGTTTTGCTAGCGATTTACGTTTCCTGAATAGCACGATCAAACAGGGTTTCCCTAAAAGATTTTTGTGTAATACCATTTGAAGTTTTTACAACATAACTGTAACTGACAGTTACCGTCTGTATTTAAATAATAAATCAGATGAACTACAAATTCCAAATTCAGTAGACAAGTATAAATGATCATTTAAACCTGTCTACTGAATCATTTGAATGTTTAATCTTTATATGTTTATGTCTGAGTAGATCAGTGGCGGCTCGTGAGCGACATGTAGAGGGGGGCGCTCATCTATGTATTTATGCCTATATATATGTTAGTAATATATATATATATATATATATATATATATATATATATATATATATATATATATATATATATATATATATATATTATATATATTATATATATAATATATATATGCATATATAAAGCATATGTATATACATATACGTATTTTGGGCATAGCAACGGGAGTATTAAAAATATAAATGACGGATGTATTAAGTAAAATAACGTACCTCCCACCTGCTCGCTCGTTCATAAAAATCCTGGACACATGGAACGTATTTTTCCTAGTGAAAAACATTACATAGTCCTAATTTACATTAAGTAAAATTGTAGGGGCTAGTTAAACTAAAAGTTATGCCAGGGAGTTGACTAAAAAATATGCATATTCTGGCGATACGTACTGATGGATCGGTGGATTAGGAGGCGAGACAGAAAATTGGGGGGGGGGGGGGGTAACCAAAGTAAGAGTTACGCTCGGGGATTTGCCATATTAAAGTTGCATATCCAGGTGACATGTACAAATGGTAGAGAGACTCACTATAGCGACAAGCTGAACCAAAATCGCTCAATTAGAAGCAGATATGTAAAATTCTGGGGACCAGTTAAACTAAAAGTTATACCCAGGGGTTGACACAAAAATATGTGTATCCAAGTGAAATGTACAAATGTTGCTCAGACTATATAGTCACCAGCAGAATCAAAATCGCTCAATTAGGAATTGAAATGTAAAATTATGGGGACTAATTAAACTAAAAGTTAAGCCTAGGGGTTGACGCAAAAAACGTATGTATATCATATCCATCAAATATGTATATCAAGTTAATACGTACATGTGGGCCAGAGACTATAGCCACCATCTGAATCAAAATCGCTTTATTAGGCGTCGAGATGGATAAGTGTGTGTGTGGGGGGGGGTGCTTTTTGAAGTAAAAGTTACGCTGAGAGATTTATCACTATAAAGATGCAGATCAAGGTGACATGTGCTAATGGTGCTGAGAACTAGCAGAACCAAAATTGCTCAATTAGGAACAGCGATGTAAAATTGTGGTGGATAAAAGTTACGCCCAGGGGTTGACACAAGAAAATTATGTATATTATATCCATCAAATATGTATATCAAGGTGATACTGATGGTGCAGAGACTATAGCCATCAGTAAAATCAAAATCGCTCAATTAAGAGGTGAGATGGGAAATTGGAGGGGGGGGGGCGTAACTGAAGTAAAGTTAATCTCAGGGATTTCTCACAAATATGCATATCCAGGTGACATGTACAAATGGTGCAGAGGCTATAGCCACTAGCAGAACCAAAATCTCTCAGTTAGGAAACGAGATGTGAAATTGAGGGAACTAAGCTAAAAGTAACATCCGGGGGGGTTGGCACAAAATATATATTCAGGTGACACGTACAGATGGTGAGAGACTATAACCATGATTAGAATCAAACTCGCTGAATTAGAAGCCGAGATAAGAAATTTGGGGGCGATCTCAATTTAAATATAAGCCTAGGGCCAATATTATAAGTCTAGAGCCAATTTGGGGGCTACCAATATGCCAGCGGTCGGGACAAAATTTCCAGAAAAACGACGTTAGATAAAGGATCATGTTGAAAATTTAATTTTTTGAAAATTTAAGTTTTTAACAAATACTTAAAATTTCTTTAATTTTTAGGCATTTTTTAATGTTAAATAGCTGAAATAGTAAGACAGCTGGGTAAGTCAACTCAAACTAAATGTCCGAAACAACACATTTATGAAAGTGTCACTAAAAATAGCCTATATGCCACAGTGTGCCAAAAATTGGAAACTCGTGACGTTAAAAGAATTATTTTGAAGTCAAACATATTGAAATTCGTCACCAGCCGATCAACCAGAGCATAGAAATAAATCCCTTCGGAAGAACAGAACAACAGAAAAACTACGTCAGAAATGACGAAATGCGAAACAACTTCAATAATTAAGACAGCTGGATGGTTCAAGCGATCCCTCAAACTGAGTGTCCTAAACAAGACACTTTATTCACGATGGCCAGAAATCCCTAAAATATCATAACCCCCCCCCCCTTCTCATCACCACACACGTACACTTAATTCTCTCATTTGTTCAAATGTTTATTTAAACTTGCAAATGTATAACAAAGACGAGAATGAGAACAAACACATTCCTAAATGTAGAAAATTGAAGCCAAATTAGCGAAACTGAGCCAATTTGAGAAGTCCCTCTTCATGTTTTTCTACTCTTCTGTTCCTTTTTGGCTGAAGGCGCGCTCAGTCTCGCGACACAATCTACTAGTAAATCTGCAATGTCTGGTTTTTTTTCACGCCAAATTTCAAATATTGCTCCTATACCATTATTTCACTAAGGAGATGCCGATGGCAGGGACGCGGCTTTAAAAATATCCCTGTATTTTCCCCTATGTGTTGAAAATTATACAGCTTGCAATACAGCTTCCGTGAGTCGACTTTCTCCGAAGAAAGGTGTAGTGCTGCCATCTAGTGACATTTTTCATAACTTATTTTTAATAATTCTCGATTTAATTGAACCAAAAATTCAGATTTTTTCAATGGAAATTTTAATAAATCTGTATAACTAAAAACATAATTTCAGGTGTTTACGCAATGGTGTCGCGCGTACTCGCCCCCCCCCCAATGGCAGCCACTGGAGTAGATAGCATTAACGTCTGACTTTCCTCTTTTAAATTGATACATACGTATTCATTTTGTAGCAATGTATCGGCCTAAGGGAGTGTTGTCCCGACATAAAGCTTATTTTAACCGGACTGAGGGGTTCACACCCCCGGCTAATTTTTGACACTTTGCTTTCATATCTATCTTCATTTTCCTTTTCGGACTGATATATATATATATATATATATATATATATATATATATATATATATATATATAAAGATTGAAATGACCTGTAATTCTTTACTTGACTACATTATTGAAATAATCCTCACATTAATCTTCAAAAAGTTAAATTTCTATACAACCCACATAGACAAATTTGGTCAATCAGAAATTTTTCATTTTAATGCAACAAGATCAGTAAAAAGAACCGCACATATGTATCTTGCATTAAAATTGTATTGTTGTAATTGTATTGTATTGTTGCATTAAAAATAAAAAAATTCTGATTGACCAAATTTGTCTAAGAGGATCGTATAAGAATTTAAAAAGTGTAACTTCTTGAAAATTATTGGGAGGAATATTTCATTAACATAGTCTTACTTCCTACCTACATATTCTTATTTCCTACATTTTTGCAATTTGCATTGCCCACTTATCTGCAACAGGTAATGATTTAAAGCGATTTTCAATCCTTTTGGGGCACCCTGTATTATGTATACATATATATATATATATATATATATATATATATATATATATATATATATATATAATAAATAAGATAAAATTAAAAATAAAATTAAAATAGTTATACTAATTTAAAACATGATCAGTGTCATACCCTGGTTCAAAAACAATATGGAGGAATATTAATTAAATATGATATGATAGGAAATATATATATATATATATATATATATATATATATATATATATATATATATATATATATATATATATATATATATATATATATATATATATATATATATATATATATATATATATATATATATATATATATTTATATATATATGTATATATAGCAAATAAATTATTAAGAAAAAAAAGGGAATCAAGTAAACGGGAAAGCATAAATGGCCGAGGGGGATTGTGACCCCTCGGTCCCGGTTATAGCATGTTATTACACCCAGGTAGCACTCCCGGTACCAAATACTTTGCTGAAACTTGACTTCCGAAATGGTGTCGAGCACAAGACACTGATCGTGGAAGTGAGTACAAAACTCAAGTAACGAAGAAAAATCCGAAGTACAAAGCCGAAGTAAAGAACCATAATGAAAATGGTCAAGAGTCGTTGACAAAGGAGAGTGCAATCCATATACAGCATTATACTACCACTAGGGTGCGCTATCAGTAAGTTCCGTGTAAGTGAATCACACTGTTACCATTTACAAAATCGATAATATCACAAGTGTGTACAAGTTATATCCTTAAAATAAGCGTTTTTTACATCGTTGTATACAGTATTATAATAATGTCTAAGGAAATTTGTGGGATAGTGTTTCTTAATCGCCACTTGCATTATTCTTCTGTCGTTGGTAGTTCGTTATGGACTCGAACTATCAACGACAGTCCTTTGTCAACGACTCTTGGCCTTTTTCATTATGGTTTTGTACTTCGGCTTTGTACTTCGGATTTTTCCTCGATATTTGAGTTTTGTACTCACTTCCACTGTCAGTGTCTTGTGATCGACACCATTTCGGAAGTCAAATTTCGGCAAAGTATTCGGTACCGGGAGTGTTACCTGGGTGTAATAGCATGCCATAACCGGGAACGAGGGGTCACAATCCCCCTCGGCCATTTATGGTTTCCCGTTGGCATGATTAATATTTTTTCCTTAATCATTTTATTTGCTATAACTACTTTACGTACTTGTGCAGCATTGCGCCATCTACGATAAGCCTTTCTCATACTTTTGTATGCTTTCGTTTTCTTCATCTGATTACTTTTGTATCATATATATATATATATATATATATATATATATATATATATATATATATATATATATTATATATATATATGTGTGTGTGTGTGTAAGAGATAAGATGATACAACAATTTAAATTTAATGTAAAATTATTTTCTCATTATTCTTCTTGCCTTAGTAACAACGTTTTTAAAAATCTAATCATTAGCATTTTGCTTCGAATAAAACGCCTGGATAGTAGTAATTGTAAATAATTATCACATATTATCCGTTTCAAAAGTCTGTGCTATATGTACAATTTTCCAACCTTAATTGTAGATCGCTGTATAAGTACGATACTCAATAGAAGCGGAAAAACCATAAAATAAACACCGCCCCTGCGGGCACTAATAAAAATGTACAAATACTAGAAAGACAGTAAGTTTGGTTACACAAAATTTCTGCAAAAATTTTAAAAAACCGCTTCGGCGGGTAACGAAAAAAAAAATAAAACACTAATTAAACCGTTAAGAAGGATATCTAAAAAGCAAATAAACTAAAAACATGGTCCAAAAAAACGTTTTATCTCTACTTCAAATGTTTTTAATCTTAGTGTTCACTTCTAGGTCAGTTTCTGGACTCTTGGGTTTGTCTCACCGAAAACCATGTACTAATACTTTCACTTACATTCAACTGGTCCATTCCATTGCGGTTTTTCGTGTGGTAACCATTGAAGCTGGATCACGTGGTGAGACTCGTATGAAGATTATTCAAACTGACGACCGATTTAAACTTTGTGAGTTGCCCAATTTTTTGCATGTTTATGTATTTGTGCGCTATATTTTTCATGATCATGAGATATTTTATGATATTTAAGTTGAACATTGCTCTCATGTGTCGTTTCTCTATGGATCTCGTTTATTCCGTTGTTGGGCACAGATTGCATAAAATTTCAACCGCGTGTTTTTATGCAATCATAGAAACAATGGATTTTAGTTTATGTGCCTAGAATGAGCCCCTGAAGTCGCTTCTGGCAGATATAGTATGCATTGATTTATTTTATTTTTCTTGGCCATTCCATGATCTACTTTTCCAGCTCTTCCTCGTTATTCTTTGCTTTTAATGCAATTAAACACACGTTATTTTACTATCCGCTTTTTGATGCTGTGTTTACTGATTTGCACTATTGCACTTTTGTTTTTATTATTTTAATTTATATATATATATATATATATATATATATATGCCTAGCTCATCGTGCAAAACAATGTTTCTGTTTTGCAACTTTTCATCTTTTAATACATTTCTTGCATTTACACAATGTATGTTTATGCAGGGAACAAGGGGATTAGTACCTTAAATATCTGCATGGCATATATGATTTATATTAATAATTTCATCTTAATGTGTTGTACAAAATTTATTTATTCCTCTTTGCCACATGTAATTCTCATTTAATTCCTTCCTTTTTATATGAACCAGGAAAAAGGGTATTTTATACCAATTTAGTACCTGTTTTATTTATAATGTTTTCTTATCATGTTTGTTTAAAATATTCAGTTGCTTGTCGTATAGTATTTTTGATGTCACATTTATATTTCAATCTATCTTCCTTTCACTTATGTTATACAGAACATTTTCTGTTAGTGATCTATCTCAGGTATATATAATACAAGTAAAATAAATATTCTTCAATTATATATATATATATATATATATATATATATATATATAATATATATATATATATATATATATATATATGTATATATATATGTATATATATATATATATATATATATATATATATATATATATATATATATATATATGTATATATATATGTATATATATATATATATATATATATATATATATATATATGTATATATATATATGTATATATATATATATATATATATATATATATATATATATATATATATATATTAAATCCAGTTTATTTCACCCGATAAATGCCGGGAAGTTCGTTATAATGACAATATTAAACATACTCTTCATTATGAACTAAATTTTCTACTTTATTTTTTAATTACCTAACATTTTCAAGCATTCTAATATTACCGATACCAATTTTATACTAATATTGAATAGTTTACCTACGCTTTTGTAATTTAATTTAAAGGACACAGTATTTCATTAAAAAACATACATTATAGCAATATCTAAAAGTGAGTAATCAACGAATTCTAACCAAAAAATCTCAATTAAGAATTGAATTTGCTCGAAAATATGTAGCATGCTTTTTGTTGCGCTGTTAATTAAACTTTATAAATGCCAGAGATATAATTAATCATATAAGAACCTTATTGATACATCGTTATAAAAAAATATATGTGCATTTGTATGAAAAGTGTAATTAATGAAAAAAAATGTATTTAAAGAAAATTAAAATGTTAATGAATCAGAAAAATAAAGTAATCTTTCAATTAATTTTTTGAGTGAATCATATTCAAGAGTAGAAATGCCCATGGTTAAAAATTTCCATGATTACGAGATAGTTTTCTGAAATATGGAGTGCATGGAATTCGGATCGTTCTATGTGAGAATTATGTAAAATATACTCATAAAATTATATTTCAAGGTCATTTCAATTATATGTCTGGATTTTTGTCATTGAAATATATATTTTTTGTGAAAATTAAATTTATTTTATCCCTCGCAGTATATGCGTTCTTCTCACGGAATATATGATATAAAGAAATTAAAATTTCAATTATGTGCATATTCCTATAATGTACTGTAATTCGAAATAGTACAATTTACTGTACTACTGCACAGCATTAATTTTAATTCACTGTACTACTGCACAGCAATTTCATCAATTTCAATATATTTTTATGGATTTACATACATTTTTTATCAATTTGGCGATATTTTGGATGGTTGGACTGACAGACATATGCTACAGAAACAGTATTTTAGTACTCCTTTCTAACAAAACAAAATTAATTTCACTGATTTAGAGTTCTTTTTATCAATTTGGCGACATTTCCGTCAATTTGGCAACGTTTGGGAAAAGTTGTCAAGTTAGCGACATCCCGCCAAATTCTTAGAACTGAATTTGTAGATCTGAAGAATAAAATATCCCGATCCCGTTTGTAGTATATAGTAAATGGAAGTACTAAAATTTTATTAAAAGATATACCCGTTCTACACTTATTCTGTTTCAACAATCGGCTAAATGAGTTTATAGGTTAAACACTATATACGAGATTATAGGCTAAACACTATATACGAGTTTATATTCTAAAAACTATGAGTTCATAGGCTAAATACTATATATGGGTTCATTGGCTAAACACAGTATATAAGTTTGAAAAAATTCTTTGCCAAAATAAATGAAATTGATGTACGCAGTCAGTAATAATTCCAATTAAAAGAAAAATTCGTTCATTTATAAGATATATTTTCATATCCACTTATTTATTATTCAAATCGAAAAAAATTATAACAAAAATTACAAACACAATTGATTTAATTGTGTTGCTTAGGAACATGATATAAGAAAACATCTTCCTCATAAAATGCTTATAATTATATAACCATTTTGATTTCTTAATACTTTTCCCTGTTGAGTAAGCCTGTGAAAAATATACCATAGTGATAGAATTTCCATTTAAATTCACGTTTCACTCCAGCAATTTTCGAAAATGACTAATAAGCGCAATAAACTCCCACAAAACTCAGAGACAGAGTTGTAATTCACTTTCATGTTTTAAACCAATGATTTCCAGCCTTTTTCGTTTCGAGGGGCCAGGGAGTTAGAGCGTAGAACTCCTTGGGAAAAGTTTCGTTTTTCATTAATATCTCGACAACCTCTGCTTTTAGAAACTCGAAACATAGACTAACTTTTAAATAGAGCTATTTCAAGGCTACCCGCAAAATTTCATCAAATTCGGTTCAGCCAATCTCCCGTGATGATAAGACAGACATCCACATATTTTCGATTTTATTTATATTGATTTAAGTATTTGTGTTATATTTCATGTAACATTTAAACATACGGACATTAAATTAGCAAAGATAACCTATACAATTTCTTATGATGTGACTTATTTAGGGTTCCAGAAGATGATATTAAAACAGAAACGAATATTTATATTAAAACTAAAAAAGATTTAGCATTGTATATAATCGAATGACATAAATATGACGTAATTAACACTTTAAAATAGAAAGCATTAAAAACTTTACTGATACGTATTGCATAAAACAGAATTTTAAAACTGTGCTTTCTCAGAAATAGTCTCCTTATATAGTTATGCTTATCTTCAGTATTTATACATAAATTTGTAAATTTTAAAACTACGGTGTTTGAAACATGAGTCACTTATATAAGAATGTGTTTTCCATTGGAATATTTGTTTTTAATTTTTTGTTATCAGTATATCAAAATATCCTGAAGACATTTAAGTAACATGTTTCTCACCTATAAAAATATTTTTATTTTGCAAATAAAGTGCTTGAATTTCAAATGATATTGAACATAAAACTTACATTTTTTTGCATTTTATTTATTTTTAATGTTTTATTTCTATTTATTTTACACAGAACATTTACACTCAAGAAAAAAAAAAGGATTTGCGAATTTTTTTAAACAAAACTATCCATAAATAAGAGAAATAAAATTTTCTCTCCTAATTTTCCTTAAAAAGCATTTTATACCGTATTTTCTCTACAGCCGGCTATATCTCTAATATAATATTTCAAAGGAAAACTTCTGAGCCAAATAAATCCTGATCTGCTCTATCAGAAAATAAAACTGCTACTTGTAAACAAAAACTTTTTATAAAAATGAAGGCATATGTTAGTTATGTCACTATATTTTTTGAAGTCATTATATATCCTCTTCCTTGGGCCAAAAGAACAGCATGTGTCTTTAACAGCCACTATGAATGAAGAATGACGATGCTAGCAAAGAGCACTTCAAGCAGAACTAAAACACCCTCCGCAAAAATGCGCTAGTGGGTGGTATCAACCATTGAAAAGACAACCATAATGATATCAACACGAGTTGATAAAAGGTCCCTCTCCCGCACACAAAGGTGGAAGTTTGTTCTGAAAATGAATTCTTAAGCATTGATATGAGATTTAAAATAAAACAGAGAAAAATAATTGTGTGAACCGTTAAATTTGGTAAACATATGAAAGAATTTAGAAAATTTAGAAATAATTTAGAATGAAATTAGAATGTAGAAATTAGAAAGAATTTTAAGATTTTAGAATTTAGCACGGATTTTAGAAATTTGAAAGAATTTAGAAATCAATTAGAATGGAGAAAAAATAGTCAAATCCTCGTAAAGGAAGAAAGTTAAGCAAATTACAGGAAAATGATATAGTAATTAAGAAGAAAATAACAAAATGAAGCAACCGGTTCCGAAAGTTAATGTCATCAATCAAACTACTATAAAATTAATAGTGGTTGAGACTAGGTCAAAAAGAAGAATTTGGTACAGAAAAAAAGAAAAAACAGTTTCAGAAGCTATGTCAGCTAACTTCATCAACTAAAAAAAAACAACTAGCCATTAAGAACATTAATGAACCATTGAGGTCTACAGCAGAGTCAATTGCTCATCGTTTGCTAAATCAATTATTTCCGGCTTACTACCGTCGCAGTTTATCCTTAGGGGTTGTTGAGGTAGCATGTTGTTCATTTGGCCTGAAACAGAAAACTAAAACCTCCTTTAAATAAACGTAGTCACATAATTGACATATTTCTGACTTCTTCAGGGAAGATTTTTAAGTCATTTTCTATTCTATAAATTTTGACAAAACATTTAATTTTACTCGTTTTGAAAACACTATATTTAACACTATATTTAAACACTATTCGTCAATCGACAATCCTGTCAAGTTTTAATAGTATTTTAATACTTATGTTGATACAACAATGACTGTATTCGGTATTACGAGTATTTCATACTTATTTAATTGATTATTGAAAACCTAAATATTATACTCAACTGGTATGTATTTTCATTATTATTAAGTTCTTAATAAGAAGAATGCAAAAACCAATGCCGCTTATTGTAATATTGCACTGAGAGCTACGATCCATGTCTTTCCCATTTAATTAACTTAAATGTATTTGAAATTAATTTTGCTATATGCTATTTCGTATATGAGAATATAAATTATGAAAGTTACGTATGTTATCGCACTTATTCATGAAAACTTTATAACCATTCTATTTCTTACCAATAAACCAACTTGTTTGGAAAGATGTTTGAAATTTGATATTAGAATATTATATTAAGATTTAAATATGGCGTTTTGGCACGCACGTGCATCTTAGCAAACATGTTAAATATGTTTCAGTTTAAAGGACGCAGAGCCTTTTAGTAGACATGCTGAATTTTCTTTTTTAAATATATTCAATTTTTAACTTTTATGAGTAATGCTTTACCAGGTGCTACATGATCTTCTTTCAGGATGTGGATAGACAGTTGATCCCTACATGCTAATACATATTGAGTTTAGTTAATGGCTAGTGACTCGGAGGTTAACGACATCTTCACGAAAAAATCTGATGTGGGCAACATATGACTTTTTCTTATATAATGCAATGAATTTACTATTTTTACAATAAAAATATATATTTTTCTTAAAGTAGATATTTATATTCTTTCCAAGATATTGAATTTTCGTCAATTAGTTATCATTTTTATTGATTTAGTGTCATTTTTATCCATTTGGCGAGATTTTCGTTAATTTAGCAACATTTCAAAAAGTCGCCCAGTTGGCACAACATTCGTCGCCAAAATCTCACCAAGCGTTATGGACTTAGAAATAAGTTATTCTTATAGAAGATAAATAACTATCGGCGTCCAAATACAAAAGTATTACACAGAGTATCTTTTCTCATGAAATGAAGGAGCTAGATCCACGAGAATGATGTCATGAAATTTATTGCATGATATTACATATGAGAAGTGAATATGTTTCTCAACAGTTAATATATATATATATATATATATATTTAATTTATGGGATTTTCTGATAAATTTATTTAAAAAATGTGCAATATCTCAAGAATGGTCCATGCTAGCGTTCTAAAGTTTATGTCAATCGTTTTATAAGGAAAAATTACATACGAAATCTCTATTTGCGTAACTTCATTAAAGGTTTTGATTTTTTGATGATTTTTTCAAAATTTCACTCGAATATTTAGGAGGGTTCTGAACATTCGATTACTTTTAAAAACAATAGGCTTCCAGTATTCACAGATTGAGATTTTTGTACCAAATTTCATTTGAATCGCTCTATTCTGTCGTGAGATATCTTCTCCACAGGCTCACTGACACACACACACAAACACACAGATACTTTCACACACACACACGCACACAGAGACATCACTTCAAAAATGTTTCATTCGCGATCAGGGATGCTTGAAACGTGCTCTCCCGTCGAAAACTCGAATTCGAATTTTCGACTCCGTCACAATAAATCCTCTTAAAAACTTTTATTTGGGTTTTCGTATTTTATATTCTCTTAATTTCTACATATTCGTATGTAATGGTCTATTTTATAGAATTATTTTTATTTATATAGTATTATTTTTTCTTTTTTTTGTGTGTCTAGTCGGTACTTTGATTTTCACGGATCAAGACCGGTACTGTGATGATTAAATTATTATTTTGCTACGTTAAGAATTTGTTTTTTATTTCCTTGTTTATTTTTACACGTTCACATTTAATTAAATATGCAGGGTGCCCCAAAAGTGACCGTCTTATTTGAAAAATGAATAAAAACTAAACGTGCAGCGATAGAAATGCACCGTTTGCTGCAATGTACTTGGAACAACTGTACATTTTCAGTCAGACAGACTTTCGAAATTAGTTATAAAGTTCGGCAACAGAGAGATATGAGAAAACGCTATTCTGTAATTCTGCTGTTAGTGTGTGGTATTCATAGATTGCAAGTTTGTTGTGAAAGAATGGTTTATTCCTTGGAACAGCGAGTAGACCAGGTGTACCATAATCCACAAACGACTGCAGAACTGGAACAGTACATCTTTGCTGCATATGAAGCCATTCCGGCTGAGACGTTTACACGGGTGTCTGATAATTTTGTTCTGAGACTGCGCCATGTTGTTGCTACGCATGGTGGATATGTCGAAAATATCGTATTTTAATTTTCCAGACTGCAGCGCCATCTATGGTCGAACTTCAACTAATTTCGAAAGTCTCTCTGACTGAAAATGTACTGTTGCTCCAAGCACATAGCAGCAAACGGTGCATTTCTATCGCTGCCCGTTTAGTTTTTATTTATTTTTCAAATAGGTCAGTCGTTTTTGGGACACCCTGTACAAACTTACATTTTAAAATTAAGTTTTAGTATCCGTTTTATTATTTACTCTTTTTTAATCGAATTGTCTGAAATTCCCATATTTTTTGCATCAATAATATATTGGCATACTAATAAGGGAAATTAGAAATCAAAATACGGCAATACTATTTTGTATCCGCATTAAAGATCATGCCGAGACAAATGAATACATAGTTCATTACTTTCCTTATATACATAATGTATAAGGAAAGTATTGTGACGGGGTCGAAAATTCGAATTCGAGTTTTCGACGGGAGAGCACGTTTCAAGCATCCCTGATCACGAATCAAACATTTTTGAAGTGGTGTGTGTGTGTGTCAGTGAGCCTTTGGAAACTATACCTGACGAACGAATGGACTGATTCGAACCAAATTTGGTACAAAAATCACAATCCGTAAACACTGGAAGCCTATTGTTTTTATACGCAATCGAATGTTCAGAACCCCCCTAAATTTTCGAATGAAATTTTGAAAGAATTGTCAAAAAATCACAACCACTAATAAAGTTACGCGAATAGACATTTCTTGTGTAATTTTTCATTAGAAAACTATTGACATAAATTTTAGAACGCTAACATGAACCGTTCTCGAGAAAATGAAAATTTTTCAAAAAAATTATCCAAAAGTCATATAAAATAAAAAAATATATATATATTTCCTATTGAGAAACATGTTCACTTTTCTTATATAATACCATGCGATAAATTGGGTGACATCATTCTCGTGAATCTAGCTCGTGCCATTTATGAGAAAATATACTTTGAGTAATACTTTTGTATTTAAACGCCAATAGTCATTTATCTGCTATAAGAATAACTTATTTCTTAGTGCATAACGCTTGGCGAGATTTTGGCGACAAGTTTGACGGAATGTCGCCAACTTGACGACTTTCTGAAATGTTGCCAAATTAACGAAAATCTCGCTAAATGGATAAAAATGACGCTAAATCAATTAAAATGACGACTAATTGTCGAAAATTTTTTTTTGGAAATAATATTAGTATCTACTATAAGAAACCTATTTTTTTTACTGTAAAAGCAGTAAATTCATTACATTATATAAGGAAAGTCATGTGTTGCCGACATCAGATTTTTTTATTTTGCATTGGATGTAATTGGCTTGAAGTAATTTTGATAAACATTTCTTTCCAATGGGTGTACTTTTTTACGTTGTTATATATTTCGTTTTCTGACAGGTATTTAACAAATCGGTGAAAAATGAATATTTTACTTGTACATTGAGCTTCATTGATTCGAGGTGCAACAAGTTTCTAATGAATAATTGCTTGCTATTATTTTTCAACTGCAATCAAGATAATATTTAATATATAATTTATACACACAGACACTAAATCGTATATATATCTAATCGTATTTAAACACATAGGTACTGAATAACATGGAATATAAGTAAAATACACTTTGTGCGTTTATACGTTACTCAAGTTCTTCTGGACATGGAATATAATCAAATTGATCAAAGTTTCACGGGATATCACATTTCTAGCCTGACGCACACATATACGTAATATCATACATATGCATATACTGATATACCTTTGAAACTTTTGTGTTATGTTGTTAAAACTTGTGTGTTATATTTGTACGTTTTGTGTTATGTGATACTCAGATATTCGTCGAAATCGCAAATTCAAACTTGACACAAACACAGCGTCCTAATACATTTCCTAAACACCCCATATACTTACTTAAGGAAATGCAGTAAAAATGAACATTTTCTATCTGCGATAGAATTATACTAGGAATTGTTTCATTGAATTTTTCAAATGTCGACAAAGTTTAAATTTCATCAAACGATTTAGAAATATTTCTAACATAAAAAATAGCACTAGTGAATGAGATTTGATTAATCATATCATCGAAAACATTCATCGATATATTGTATCAATAGCAGAAATATAAATCGCCACGTTTAAACGAACAGAAAACGTCCAGAATTATAAACAATCTTATATATTATTCAACATCAATGAAATAGTCCAAATCAAAATGATACAAATGTGATAATAAAAGTAATATGAAAATTAATAGTATTAAAATCGAACCACGTGGTCTTCAAATATCACATGCATTCGTCAGCACATAGAAAACAGAACGAATTGTAAAACGTGAAATATTTGTACTCAACTCTCTATAACCGACTGAATTTCATGCAATATGCATGCACTGAGCGTCCAGAAATTAAAGAGATTCAAAGAATGAAGTAAACAATTTTTGTCTGTGTATTGATACCTTATATAACACCTAATAAAAGAAAGAGTAATTCCAGAAGCATAATTTTTGTTTTGAAACAGTGTGTAATGTTCAATTCGTCTCCTATTACTTTATTAAGATCAGATTGTCAGTGGATTTTTCTGTCGGAATTCGAAAATCGATGAAGATTTTAAAACACAGAAAAAGTATCTGTTTTTATTTTAATTCACAAAACATCGGCTATCAATTGTGCAGATTTTGTTTAAAGCTTTTCCAAAAGAAAAATAATGTAGATATGTCCAGTGATGATAAGATGGAATCCCTGCAGTCATATATTCAATCACTAGTGAACCGATTTCCAAAAATGTTCAAAATATCACTTCAATAAATAACAAGACACTAAAGTCCATTAAAAATTCTCGAAACATTGTTTCTTTCCGGGAGACCAGTACACATGTAGTAATTTCCATAGCTGTACATCACTTAGGCTTTCTGCTACGCCCGACACAAACAGTACATGATTTGCTTGTATTATAGATACTAAAATCTCTAGTTTGAAACTTTGAAAAGTGTTTAGTTCTTTTTAATAATCCAAACTTCCACCACAGCATACACTGTACTCGCACGCACTTTTCCACTTCAGATTCTATCATTTATAGACCATGTGTCGCATTTTTCAATACGCTTTAAACAATTATGTCATTGTCAGTAAGAAATTCTACTATGTGCCGCAAACTTAAGAACCTTCCTCTCTTTACTGACAAAGTGGAACACAACACGTTGTCGGTTTCAACGTCCTCATTGATTCAACTAGCTGAGGTTGTACGAGGCTGCAAAGTTCATACTCATGTTCACAAATTCCTTGCAAGGGGCGTTTTCAAAGTTAGCATCACAATCTTATTTCGAATAACTGCATGCATAAACCAATTTAATACTTATGTACTCGTCAGAGTAGGATAGCTAGTACCTGTAACGAGAAAACATGCTATTTTCCATAAATTTTGCATATATCTATAGAAACCGACTAATGTAATGTTACCATGTAATTGATTTGAGATTGAATCCAATTACCATGCAATTGGATTGATCTCAGTTTAAAATGACAAAGTTCATAGTAATAGCTTTAGAACTCCTCTTGAAGAAAAGCCCTGTGACTATAAATTTTATCATTGCTTTCTATCGCATACTGATCTAAATCTTCTTGAAATTGGAAGTTGTCAGGTTTGTATGAGTATTTTTGTTGGTAAGCTGTCCATAAAGTGTTTGGAAATGTATAACAAAAGGGTTTTTTCTACTAAAAATTACAAAATCATTTACAAATAAGAAAAAAAAAATATAAATAAGAAATAACACAAAGAATTTTGTGAGGAGGTTATTTTATTTTAAGAAGAATAATTAACTTTAATCTACTTTTAGTAGCATCCATGCGTTATTTCCTCACTTTTAGTAGCATCCATGCGTTATTTCCTATTTAAGCTAGTATTAAAAGTTCTTCACATTTAATTTCTTCTTCTTCTTCTTTAGTCATATTTACATAATTATCATAAAAAATATATTCCTCATATATAATATATATTTATTCGCATGTACCATATTCAGATCTAAGAGATCGTTAATTATATTCATAAGTAAATAGAAAGTTACATTATTAATAAATCATTTTTAAACATTTTGCATTAAATAACTCTCATAATTTAAAAATTAATTATTAATAATTAAAATTTTTCTGTGGTGCTTGATAAAGGAACATTTAATTGGAATTCATTTCTTTTATAAATATAATTATATTTTGTGGACAACAAAAATATTATTCTTAATTGAAGTGGTCGTGAATCGAATATTTGTACATTTTTATCGCCGCCGCAATAACCCACAATTACCTCTTTGCACGAGTTCCATAACATTATCATTGGTAAGTCAAAAACATTACAAATTAAAATTCATAATTTTAACTTATAAAATAAATATAATTTATTCACACATGTTATTGATATGAGTAAAATTACATTAATTTTAAGAAACGCTTAAGGTGGAGAAATGCACAGTGTGAGACCAGGTTTTTACAATTATTACAAAGATTAACAAGAAAGATCAATCATGCTTAAATCATTGGTTATGAAACACTTTCCAACTTCAATGCAATTTTATTTAAACATGTCTAAAATGCAATACATTCCTCGGTAATATTTTAAAACTTATCACAATACTACATTAATTTATTATATTTGAAACCTTAAACCTTCATCGAAAAAAATTAACTTCATTCAAATGACGGCATTAAAGTATAAATTGCCTGGTTTAAACATCTCTAAAATTTGATACATTCCTCGATAATAATTTTAGAATTATCATAATACTACGATAATTTCTTATATTTGAAAACTTCATCGAAAACAACTGAAATTGATTCAAATGACGTCATAAAAAAATAACACGCCTGGATCTCTCTATAAAAGCAATATTTCATTCATAAATAATTCCCCCATTCATGTCACTCATCACAATACTATAATAATTTATTTTATTTAAAAATTAAGACCATGGAGCTACAAATAATTTAACTCTATGCGTAAAACTTCATCGAAAAATATCGTCCTTCTCTTTCTACAATCAATGAATACTTCATTCATATCAGCTAAGCAGACTCCATGGACTAAATGATTTTGTGTTAAAGAATTACAGCGATTCTAATACAACTCATTCTACATATTTTGCTGTTTACATTTTACATAGGTGAAAAATAGGCTTAATAGTAGAAATAATCATATTTGGATGAGCATTTAAACTGAAATATATTGTCATTGCGTTGTTTCAGTATGTAGATGCACAGAATTTAGGCAGAAATAAAGTAGTTTTAGGACGGATACAACACTCAATATGAATTAAAAAGAACTTTAAAATCACGATTTTGACACAAGATGGATGCCATATATCATTTTGAAGTGGGTCATGTGATCGTTTCATATCATGGACACGTGATCGCTTCATATAAAAGGTGTTATTATTATTTTAATTTTTATTTAAAAAACTACTGAATATATTTCGCTGAATTTTTTTTTTATATATTTTATGGAACAATTTAAATACTGCCTAAAATTTTCGAAGCAATTTGTGAATTTTAAATCCGCTTAAAAAATGCTTGAAAAATTAGGTCCCATAGGGTTCAATGTATTCCATTTTTTCAACCCGGGTTCAATCCAAAACTAATTGGGTGATATTATTCATTTATATTCCCATAGGTCCTATAGACCGTCTGAACAACATACTAAAATTTCATTTTGATTAAGCCATTTTTACGGCAGTTATCGTGCTAACGGACAGACAGACAGACAGACAGACAGAATGAACAAAGTCATAAACACTTTTCAACTTTGTTGTAAAGTGTTAATAACGGACAGACGGACAGACAGACAGAATGAACAAAGTCATAAACACTTTTCAACTTTGTTGTAAAGTGTTAAAAATTGACCTAATATACAGGCTGTCCCAAAAAGATTGAAACGCGCTTTTATTCTTTACCTGTTGGATAGAAGTGGGCAATATTAACTGCAAAAATGTTGAAATTAAGGTAGGAAATAAGACTACGTTAATGAAATAATCCTCCCATTCATTTGAAAAGTTACACTTTTTAAATTTTTATGCGACTCCTTAGACAAATTTGGTCAATAACAAAATTTTTATTTTTAATGCAAGGAGTGCAAACCCACATATCTGTATCTTTAAAACTGAGCAACTTATATTTAATAGAAAATTGAACATTATGAATGGGGACCGTATATCAAATTAGAAATGTAAATTTGTGACATATCACAAAAAAGATAAAACTGGATGATAATTTTCATTATGTTCCCCAACCGCGCATTTGTGATAAAAAATTTTGACACATATTTACGTATTTTTTATCTAAACAATTTCCATCGGCAACTTGTTTATGATCCATATTTTCACTGATGAAACAGCCTTTCATATGGTACGGAAAAGTGGCATAAGTCAGATATTTTCCTTTATCATAATTCAGTTGATTTCAAAGATACAGATATGCGGTTTTTTTCAATGATCTTGTTGCATTAAAAAAAATCTGATGTGGGCAGCACATAACTTTCCTTATACAATGCAATGAATTTAGTTCCTTTACAGTAAAAAAAATAGATTATTTTTATAGTAGATATTTATATTCTTTTCAAGATATTGAATTTTCGTCAGTGAGTCGTCATTTTCATAGTTTTAACGTCATTTTTATCCATTTGGCGAATTTTTCGTTAATTGAGCAACATTTAAAAAAGTCGTCAAGTTGGCGACATTTTACCAAATTCGTCGCCAAAATCTTGCCCAGCGTTATGGACGGAGAAATAAGTTATTCGTACAGCAGATAAATGACTATTGGAGTTCAAATACAAAAGTATTACTCCAAGTATCTTTATTCATGAATGGAACGGGCTAGATCCACGAGAATGATATCACCAAATTTTTCGCATGGTATTACATATGAAAAGTGAACATGTTTCTCAATAGGAAATATTTTTTTTTATTTTATATGACTTTTTGATAATTGTTTTGAAAAATGTGCAATATCTCGAGAACAGTTCATGTTAGCGTTCTAAAATTTCTCTCAATCGCTTTCCAATGAAAAATTACATAAGAAATGTCTATTTGCGTATCTTTATTAGATGTTCTGATTTTTTGACGATTTTTTCAAAATTTCACTCGAAAATTTAGGGGGGTTCTGAATATTCCATTGCGTATAAAAACAATAGGCTTCCAGTGTTTACGGATTTTAATTTCTGCACCAAATGTCGTTCGAATTGGTCTATTCGTTCGTCAGTTATCATCTCCTCAGACTCACTGACACACACACACACACACACACACAGACATCACTTCAAAAATGTTCTATTCGTGATCAGGAATGCTGAAGCGTGCTCTCCCGTCGAAAACTCGAATTCGAATTTTCGACTCCGTCACAATACTTTCCTTATACATTATTGCATATAAGGAAAGTTATAAAAATTTTCTGATGGGCCAAATTTGTCTAAGGGTCTATATCTATTTGTCTAAGGGTCTATATTTGTCTAATAAAAATTTAAAAGTTCAACTTTTTGAAAATTAATGGAAGGACTATTTCATTAACGTAGTCTTTTTTCCTACCTTACTTTCAACATTTTTGCTTTATACATTGATCCCACTTATCTCCGACAGGTAAAGAAATAATGCGCGTTTCAATCTTTTTGGGACACCCTGTCTGTATACACATACTGGCAAATACCTTGGTTTTCAGGTCTGTTGCTCATCATAACTGGACTTTTTGCCACTTCTTTTTCTGACATTTGGAGTCAGCTTTGTCTTTTTCTATAACATTTTAATGTTTAAAATAACGACATCCTACATTTTCATTATTTGTCATGATGTTACTTACGTTATTCTCTACACATTTATTTACCTCAACTTTCTTATCACTATCTTTCTGATCACTCTCCTTGCTTCTTGAATAAAAATTACCATTATATTCGTTGAATTTAGTTCCTTGTCGCTACATCATTTTGCCTGAGGTCCAGACACGCTCTCTTTACTCTCATTGAAGGCTCCCCGGTGCGATGCCACATATTCGAACCATTATCTCCTTGAGTCTCCAATGGAGCTTAGTTTAAATCTTGATCCTACAAAATCTTTGTCCCAACCACACCTACAATTTGTGTGACGTAAATTTGTTGGCGTCATGACCTTCTGGGCCAAGACTGTCATACAACTGAGCCTAAAAATCTGCGTTTTGTTTAAATCGTAAACATGAAAACTGCATAATTGCCTCCTGGTCTCACACTTTAATAATATAGCTTTATATTTAAAAAATAAAATTAGAATTAATTTAAATGACCTTTATATAACGTCACAAAAAACGAAATTATTCCTTAGAATTTATAACACGAATTATTCCTTAGAATTTATAAACGATTCCTTAGAATTTATGGCGAGAGTCCGTAAAGGATATAAAGAACAAAAGCATCTGTAACAGAAAAATATAAATAATTATTGAAAATGTAAGTACTTGAATTTAATTACCGTTACCCATATCACTTCGTATATGTATAAAAATGCTCTACTTTATTTCATTTGCTTAATTAATACCTGAAATAAACGCTTCATTATATTAGAAATTGTTTAGTCAGCATCGTTATGAAATACGATGCGTGCTTTTGTGTAAATGAGCTAATTACTTGAAGAATAAAGCATTTTTTATATATAATTAGTGTATTGAACAAGATTAAATAAATTAAACATTTAATTAATTTTTTATTGTTTGCTTTTGGAACGTAAATAAGTAAGCCATGACACGTAAAGTAATAGCTATCATTATGTTATTTTCGTGGATTCAACAGTGGGTGCAGATATTGGAATATTGCTTAATATGTCTTTAATTATTTGATAGTAGGCATAGTAATTATGTAGGAGAGGTTTGACATATTCAGAGGTTTAATATATTTGTAAAATATCCCAAGCGATGATAAAATATATTCCTCAAATATGTTTGATATGTAATTCTGTTTATGACTTTCATTTGTCCTAGATTTAAAAACAAAGGGCCACTAACTTTTATTGGGTTTCGATTTATTAAAATTGAGAATTATAATACAACATTAGATATAAATGTTTAATATTATATATAAATGTTAAATATTATATATAAATGTTAAACATGGTTATCTAATGTGTATCATTTAATATTATATACAAGGTGTCCAGTGCTATCGGTGGCCATTGGCCATTTCCTCAACCGTTAGTCACAGAGATATATTTCCAATTGCAGAAATGATTTTAATTTTAAAATATATTATCTTAGAAACAGTTTAAATCAATAAATGTATTTCTGAAAGAAATACGAATAATAAGTTTTTATTCGGTTCCCTGTCCTACCAGTTATTTTTAGGAAAATCATCCTCATGCATTTGCATGCAAAAGAGGGAAAAAAACATCCTTTTACGACCAAAATTCACCGAGTTATGAAGCATTAAACTTTCTGACTTAAGTCGCTTTTCCGCGTATAAAAATGTCCCGTTTCAAGCAACCTTTAAGGGACCGTATAATTTTTTAAATTCCGTATTCAAAGTCTTATGTTTCTTCTGCATTTTCTGACATAACGTCTAGAATGAAGCAAAGCTTTTTATCAAATAGTAATTCGTTTAGAATAGTATTATAGTCAGGGCTCGACTAAGATCTTCTAGGGGTCATTCTAAAATATTTATTGTAAATGAGGTAACACATTATCGTATAAGTCGTTTAATGCATTTCAGTCAATAAATGCATTTCTGTAAAAATAACGAATTTTAAATTTTTATACGGTAATAGACCATTAATGAGACCAGTTGCAGCTTACTGCAATTATAAAATATTAATATACTATAGTAGTGTAATGTATATTGCTGCAAAAAATATGAAATTGCTGCGAAATATTTGTCTCCCCAATTATTTTGTGTATAACCCCCATTTCTCAGCACAAAAAGTGCTCCAACTTTAAGCAGCTATAAGTCGGTGCATTTTGGTCGTAAATAGTTTTTGTTTTCTATTTCGCATGAAATTGTATGAGGAAGATTTTCCTAAATATAACTGGTAAGGTCGGCTGACCGTACAAATATTCACATTTCGTATTTCTTTCAAAAATGCATTTATTGATTTAAACTGTTTCTAAGATAATTTAATTTAAAATTTAAAACATTTTTGTAATTGGAAGTATATCTCTGTGACTAACGGTTGAGGAAATAGCCATTGGACACCGATAGCACTGGATATCCTGTATAATGTGTAATATATAATATTATAAAACATAGCATTTTTATAGATATACAAAGTGACATAGGTAATGATAATTAAATTCAATTGCATAAGTTTAAAATACTTATTTATTTTTCTTTTGCCTGAACATTGGATATAAGTGTTTTCGAAACCTCTAAGAAATAAAATGGATACTTTATTTCCTAAGACATTATTACCCATGCTTTTAAAATTTTATTTTTCCTCTACCATATATCGTATGCGCACGAAAAGTATTAGCAAAGGTTCGAAAATTGGAGCTACAGTTTTCAATAAATTCATACCTTTTGAACACTGCTGAACACGAATAGCCATTTTAGTGTAACTTATGTGACTGTATACATGTCTGCCCCCTCACTGTACATAGCTCCGAAATTTTACGTCCAAAACATGATTAAGACTAATGAAATGGAAATTTTGCGAAACTTTATACTGAAGAGCTCTGAAAAGTGTACAAAATACTTTAACAAAATGTTAAATACCAATATCTAATAGCAAATAAAAACGCAAATTGCATAAATAAATTTATACTACTCATACTTTTGAATAATGACATAAATTTTACCTCTTGGATGATATATTTTTATATTGGGATATTTTTCTGTATTTTAATTAATTTATTTCTGCAAACAATACATTTTTACAATGAACAAAATGCGAAAATAGTTCTATATTATAATATTATTCATTTTTTAAAACTTATCACATATTTTGATAACTTAAACAGTGCTGGCTGTGTACAGAATCCTAAAATATTGACACAGGAATACTCCATAAAGTTTTATGACACGTTTCATCACTGAATTACAAAGTTTATTACCATCATTTGCCAAATGGAAAATTAAAATCATCAGTTCCACTGGTTTAGTGGTACTAAAATTTTAACATGCTGAAGCTAAATTTCTATAATTAAGCATTTCGGAAGCTAAAGCATAAACCGAGGCGTAGTAATACAGAGTGAAAATATAGATTGCAGTTTTTACATATTAAGGCTATACTTTAATTAAAAAGAAAATAAATATATTTATACTAGTTGAACTGAGGCATAGCATCTGCACTCTAGTGTATTTTAATTCCCAGCATATATGGGCAACTTAACCCAATCACTGGTTTGCCAAGCTACCTCCATGGATTCTGTTGCTATGACTTTATTGGAAATCAATTTATTACATAACTAGCAACTCAAAATGATACAAAAGTAGAAAACAATTAAATAAACTAACTAAACACAAAAGAGGAATATTATAAATTAGACCCACACAAATCCCAAAAATGCTGAGAAATACCATAGACATTATCTGCTGGAGTTATAAAGAAGGAGATAAAATGTCTATGGATGTTACGCCTGAAAATACCATAACGCTTTGAGAATTATATCTAGGTATCGTGTGTTATCTAGTGTTAGTAAAGTAATTATTATTAGTAAAATAATTAGTTATTATTAAATAATTAGTTTTTAAGTAATAGTGTTAGTAAAGTAATTAGTTATTATTAGTTGACACAACAGAAAGGCGTAATATTTAAAATATATACTTTCGATTATTTTTAAATTAAGGGTCCTCTAATTATGAGTATAATTAACCAGTGTTTTTCCATAGTTATAAGGTGCAGAACAGAATATATAGAGATAAAAGTAAATTGAAAGGTAAAATAATTTTAAATACGTAGAAATATGCTTTATTATTTCAGTTTAACATTGTATTGAGCTAATAATGTATTTTTACAAAATTGGTAGTTTAAATAAATATTTTAGGCCTTTCATCATAGAAATGCATAGAATTCAGGATTATTTATGTTATCCCAGCGCCACTTGAATTATTTTTTCGAACGATAATGACGTTTTCTTAATATGAAGTTTTAACTATCTACATTTACCTCCATGCATTATCTGTTACTCATTTAGCACCATCCAGGAGTCACGTGTGACTTAAAGTTTGTCACAGACGCGAGTAATATTTCTGTAAAAAAATAGGAACTCCAGAAAAGTCCCACTTAAGAAACAAAGCTAATCATAACAGCAAATGAGAAAGTCAATATTAGTATCAAGATAGAAACGTACAATAATAAGGCACAAAAATCAATCCATATGCTTAAAACAATTTTTCATTATTAAACAGTGTTAATTTACATATTTTTTTATCTATGGATACTTTTGATGAAGATTTTAAACCACGGAGTAAGATTTTCCATCTACCTATGTAGTTTAATCAATGTAATTAAGCCCAAACTCGTTGACATTCGGCAATCGATAATTAGACTCTTTTTCTGGGTGACATAAACTTTTTATTTTGTACGCAAATATTTTATTTGGTCATCAAAAGGCTGCAATGGTGGAAAAAGTTAAAAGAAAAACCTGACAGTATGTAGAGTTTTAAAATATTTGACAATGCAACTATCAGAGGCTTTTGTAACTTTAACATCATATAAAGCAAATATAAATTCCCCAACTGGTGCAAGAATACTATACAAGTAGCTGATTTTTAAGACTTAATTAAACACAAAGCAACTCAGATTTATTTAAAACAACTTTTAGCAATTCGGTTAAAGAAAAAATAGATAAATGGATAAAATTAATTACAGTAAAATATCAGCAATTCATCACCAATATTTTTAAAATAATCATTGATTCTATTTGGGAATGAGATAAACGAGTTCTGTGGCAAGGGAGCAGCAAGCTAAGTATAGACAGAGCAAGTGAATACCTACTATCCACGAATTGGCGTATACCATTGTCGGCCTACGAAATTTTGTATCGGAAAAAATGTAACACTTAAAAGGCGTATTGTTAACCACATTTCCGTGGAAACGACGCATGTTTAAGCATATTTTCAGAAAATAGAAAACGTATTGTTTACTGTATATCCACCATACAGGCGGAAATACGATTAATGATACGGCGCGGGTGGCTCACTGCTAATAATATCATTAGTCGTGACCCACTCGCACCAACACATATTTTGAAAGAATTTTCAGATGTGTACCAATTATTTGTGTCAATTATAACAGTGAAATATTTGTATTTAGCAGACACTCAATGATATAGAATGTCCTTAACGTTACATCAAATTTGACTATTAATGACATTTCCTGATCTCTTTCAAAATATTAAATATAAGTATAAAATGTTCTACTTCTTTGAAAGGACGTATTGTTAACAGTATTTCCACGGAAAAGACCCATTGTTAACCGTATTTCCGCGTGATGATCCTTTACACCTATACTTTTTTGAAATAATTTCTAGATTTGTGCGCGCATATAATTTCCAGATTTGCGCATCTGTTAATTATAACTGTAAAATATTTATATTTTGCATGCATCTAATTATATGAAAGTTTATTCATTTTACGATCCATTTGACACATTTAATGGAATTTCCCAATCTCTTTCAAAATCTTAAATAGAAGTATATATAGTATTAGAAAGTGTACCCGTCATATGACGGAATTAAAAATTTGCAAATAATTGCCTCCCATTAACGTTATTTTTATCAATATGGTGACATTTTTATCAATTTGGAGACATTTTCGTTAATTTGGTAATATTTAAAAAAGTCACCAAGTTTGCGACAATTTTTCGCCTAAATTGTTGCCAAATTATTCGCCAAGCATTATGAAATGGGTTATTCATATAATATGTTGTGGCATTTCCAAGATATTGAATTTTCGTCAATTGGTCACCTTTTTCATTCATTTAGCGTCAAATTCATCAATTTGGCGACATTTTCGTCAATTTAAAAGCACTCGCCAAGTTGGCGATATGCCTCCAAAAATTCCCCAAGCGTTACAGACAGAGGTTATTCTTATAGTAGATTATAGTAGATTCTTATAGTAGATTTTTATATTTTTTCCAAGAGTATTAAAGTTTCATCAATTAGTCGTCATTTTTAATAATTTGGCTACATTTTTATAAATTTGGTGACATTTTCATTAATTTGGCGACATTTTCACCAATTTGGCAACATTTGTAAAACTTTGCCGAGTTGGCGATGTTCCTCCAATGTCAACACCAAAATTTCGCCAAGCGTTACCCAGAGATAGATAAACAGATAGATAAATCAAGGTGTTTATATTATATATGTTCTATTTTGTGGAAAAGACGTATTGTTAACCTTATTTCCTCGTAAAATAGGTATTATTAACGGTATTTTCTCGAAATAATAGTATAGTTAGCCGTGACCAGGCCGTGCTCATTATTTTAAAGATATAAGCACGAGTGTCGATTATAACTGTGAAATATTTGTGTTTAGCAGACACTCAATTGTATGGACATTTCTTAATTTTACGTTCCATTTGGTACATTTAACGACAATTCCTAATCCTTTTCAGACTCTTGAATAGTCGTATAGATAATATTTTCTCCTTTAAAGAGGAAATTGCGTTTAATGATGCCCCGGTGTCTGGGAAACATTTTAACGTCACTTCAGTAATTATTGCATCAAAGATTTAATCCTAAGATACTAAATACAACGATATGTAATACCGCGTATTTCTTTGATAAATGTATTCACTGCTTTTATATACAGTTTAAATTTGATGCAGCATTAAATGACACATGACATGAATAATTAAAGCTTAATAAACATGAAGGTTAAGGATTTTTCATGGTTCAGCAGTGCCGGATGTAATCACATTGACACTGAAAGCACAGAACAATTTCCTGTCCTAAGATTTATTTTTATTTCACTGTTTATTTTCGATTCTGTCTGTGTACCCTATAATATATAGCAATTTTGATCAATAGAACTGGAAAAAATATGTTAAATTTGTTTTTACATAAAAACAAAATTTTAAAATCTTGTAACAGTATAACAGTAACATTTTACAAATTTCCTACCCTCACAGCAAAGATCATCACATATGTGACAGTGACATTATAGTCAAGTGACACCTGGGTCATAATGTGGCATCATATTTGTGACTTGTATGCAACGTTACGTATTAGTAACTCTGTAACTTCATTGTGATTATATTCTGTGACGTTTCCACATTTTAATTAACACGTAGCAATGGGACGACATTACAATGGCAATTGCAATGTGACTTCACAAACAAGTTAATATGCGATGTCACAAATTTACTATAAGGATATCTTTATATTTATAAAAAAAACGTCTATTATCAGTATCCTGGAATCAACATTATTTAACAATCAACACGGGCTAGTGTACCTTTTAGACTGAGAATATTATATAATATTTCAGTCTTTTGAGTATGTTAGCTTGTAATTTTTTGTGTGTTTTACAGTGAAACAATGCAATGCGTCTATTTTTTAATCTATTTTATGATTATTTGAATTAAATATATAACTATGTTTATCTAAATTTACTTAAACTATATATTTATGTTGCAGATTAATGTATTTCAAAATCCTGATCATTTTTATAGTTTCAAAAATTATAAAAGTACAGTCCTGTACATTTTTTTCCCTGCCGGTTTTGAAAAAAAAATAGCCAAGCGAGAGATAACGCGCCAAATCTGGCAGACGTACTTTGTTTACATCGTAGTTCAGTTCGTCCAACTCACGAGCACTAGTGTCTATGCGACATCCCACGTTAAAAATGTTGCCATAGGGTCCTATGGGAGTGAGCCTTCTGAATATAGTATTTTGTGATGAAAATGACCAAAATGACTTCGCTGTAAGCTAAATATGACATTGCCGAGACGTACTGCGACATCTTGTGACATCCCAAAGTCACAGTGTGACTTAAATCTTACGTCACTATGAAAAAAAATGCTGTTAGGGTAATATCATTTACTGTACATATTGAGATGAAATACTGGCGCAGCGTCTAAAAGCAGTGTCTTAATCATCGTGCAAAGCTTGATCTGGGAATTAATCATATTCATTCTAGATTATCTGATTGGGCATGGATTTAAATTATGCAGGACTTCGTTACCATACATATCTTCCTCCGATTTTTTGAATTGAAAAACCAATAAAATGTGAATATTTATCATTTGTTAACATAACATATTTTGCCACTTGGCTTTGGATTATATTTCGCTGCCCCTGGAAAATCTTCAGCCCAAATCTCGTGTTTCCTCTGCTTCTAAGGAAATACGGCTGCACTGTGATTCAGGTCGGCGAAATTCACGAATTGAACAGAAGTTCAGTCTTTTAAATTAGTTTGTTTCCTTATTAGGTAGATATTCTCTGTTAGAGTAAAAATTAATATTTTATTTAAAAATGAATTTTATGTCACTAAAACGAAACATTTTTTATCTATTGACTTTTTGTGAATAATTAACAAATATTTATGTTGAACGTGACATCTCTAATATTTAATTTAAAAAAACCAACTAACTGTAAACTATTTTTAAATTGGTCTCTAGTCAACATTTTAAATGCTTCTTGCGTTATAGAAACGATATATACGGATTTCAATTTAGGTCAAAACAATCTGATGTGGGCAACACATGATTTTCCTTATATAATGCAATGAATTTACTACTTTTACAGTAAAAAAATACGTTTTTCTTATAGTAGATACTTATATTATTTTCAAGATATTGAATTATCGACAATTAGTTGTCAGTTTCATTGATTTAACGCCATTTTTATCCATTTGGCGCGATTTTCGTTAATTTGGAAACATTTTAAGAAGTCGCCAAGTTGGCGACGTTCCACCAAATTCGTCGCCAAAATCTCGCCAAGAGTTATGGAGTTATGGACGAAGAAATAAGTTATTCTTATAGCAGCTCAATGACTCTTGGCGTTCAAATACAAAAGTATAACTCAAAGTATCTTTTCTCATGAATGGAACGAGCTAGATCCACGAGAATGATGTCATCAAATTTATCGCATGATATTATATATAAAAAGTGAACATGTTTCTCAAAAGTTAATATTTTTTTTAATTTATGGGATTTTTGATAAATTTATTTGAAAAATGCGCAATATCTCGAGAACGGTTCATGCTAGCCTTTATGTCAATCGTTTTCTAAGGGAAAATTACATAAGAAATATTTTTTTGCGTAACTTTATTAAAGTTTTTGTATTTTTGATGATTTTTTCTAAATTTCACTCGAAATTGTAGACGGGTTCGGAACATTCAATTACGTTTAAGAACAATAGACTTCCAGTATTCATGGATTCTGATTTTTGTATCAAATTTCATTCGAATCGCTCCATTCGTTCATGAAATATCGTCTCCAAAGACTCATTGATACACACACATACTTTCAAACACACACACACACACACACACAAACAGACACCACCTCAAAACTGTTTGATCAGTGATCAGGGATGCTTGAAACGTGCTCTGCCGTCGAAAATTCGAATTCGAAATTTCGACCCCGTCACAATACTTTCCTTATACATTATGAATATAAGGAAAGTAATAAATAGAAATGTCATGAGCGATATTTCTGGCTCCACCACTTAGTTTGTGTGTTCTCCATAAAGTACTTTATTGTTTTTTGAGAAAAGAATATGAAAATGAGAAACATTCATTTCTGTTTAATTATTCTGCTTACTATTTCAGGTAATAGATACATTTTTAATGTTGATAGTGTGACATAATACATTTTGTTACAATATTGTTTTATATGAAACATAAAAACATAATATCAATGCAGTACTATTTTTATAAGAGTAAAAATATTTGTCATTGTTGATCCTGTATTCTACCATATATCACGAATAAAGGATAATATATTGTCTTTCGCGAAAACAAAAAGAAAGATTTATAACAATGAGTTATTAACTTCTTTACTGATCATTGAAGTAAAACTTGCTTTAAAGCTAAACGGAGATAAATAGCCTTGGATGTAATGAGTCAAGGACGATCTGATAAAATATAGCTACGTGTCATCCATCAACAGCATATATAATATAAATATGTAAAATTAGAGGGGGGTGCGAAAACATTTATTTCTGAAATTAATTTTAATAACATAATTTATATAATAATTATGTGTCATTGTGACTTTATAGGCCTTCCAGAAGCTATCTGATACATTTTTGCATTCGTATAAAATCGTCCATAACACAAAATTTAAAGAAAGCAGATTTTCAATTAATCAGATGTGTTATCAATAATTGTGGGAATATTGACATTATCGGCTCTTTTTTATGCTTCTGTTTCAAATCATCGCTTGCAGTATAATTGTGACATGTAAGATCTCCTGGCAAAACTATTTTTCCTCTAAAAATATTCCAGCCCAAAACTAATTTTTCCACTTCGAGCTATCTTTCTACATAGGATCAGAAATTATTAATTATTGTTATATTTCTCTTAAAAATCAGCTTGTTTCTAGCAATTTTTTTTCTGTTTGCGGATAAACATAACGCTGTGCACTGTATAAAAATTCATAGGCAAACTTCATGTGTTTTGTTTATCTCAGTTATTGAAAATGGGTTTAAGAGAGTTTTCCGGGATCAACGTATTTGGGAATGAATCCTTTTTAGCAAATCGTTACTCCAAGGATTTTGCTTTTAGCCTAATAATTTCCATGAACATATTTTTCCTTTATCTCTCCCTCACTAAACTTTGTAATATACAATCTACATGTATCTAATTGTTCACTATAAGCGGTTTGTTTAACATTATTAAAGTATTGCAGATCTAAGCTGACAAAAAAAAATTGGAATAACTGATACTTCGCTAAATCCGAACTCGCTATTTGTGGGTTCTACTTGATCTTTAAAACAGTGCAAATCAGATCCATTCAACAGCTGCAAGTATAGTTTTTAATGAAACTCAATAACAAGACACATTTCTTCAGCGTTATTTACTCTAAAATTGTCTTGAAATTCAAAGCTGGTTGCATATATATGGTACGACCTCCTAGGTTGCATAAATATGCTATGACCTCAATATTTGTTCCCCTTTGCTAGTGCAAGAGAATCAACAAACCCGAGTCCAGAATAGGAATGGCCGCTTAAGGAATAGATGGGTTTCGTCCAGAAAAGAGCACCAGGCGCGAAGCGCCTTTAATCTCCAATCTCTAGGTGTGGTTCTTATCTTCATACTGTGACATTATTTCATTTGCCCATAGTTGGAGGTTCGAGGTTTTTGATTTACTGTTTTTATTATTTGACTTAGCTCCTAATGTGGCAGTTTGTTGCACATTTAGAGTTTGAGTAATTTTGGGGAGTTGATGCAGTTCTAAGGATTTCCTATCAATTTTGCAGTTTAAGGTTTTAAAAACATTTTTTAGAAAACATTGATCGAGTTTTAATTTAATATCAACTATTTAAGTTGGGACTTACCTAATTCCGATTTTCAATATTAAGTACCGCGCGGGGTCTCTTACGTGATTTGGCTTTGCGATGATCATAGTCATGCAGATTGAATAGTAGTTCATTTGGAACAGATGGCAGATTTTTATAGAATTTAAGCGCTAGCTTTTTAATTTGGGCTCTAACCGTTTTTATTTTGAAGTCTTTCCTAATTACCGAGTTTCTTAAGTATCTAGGAGCTTTCCTTATAATCCTTAGGATTTTGTTTTGTTTTGTCTCTAGTAAGTCTATAGTAGTTTTACAGGCATATCCCCATACGGGTGCTGCATACAGCATTCCCGGGCGGATGACCGATTTATAAATTAGGAGTTTATTTTGATAACTTAGATTTCCGTTTCCTATCATTGGGTATAAGGCTCCTGTGGCCATATACGCTTTTTTGATTAAGTTCGTTACGTGCTGTTTCCAGGTTAGGTGGGAATCTATCGTTACACCTAGGTATTTAGTAGATTTTTCCGCTTTTAGTGCATGGTTGTTTATGTACAGAGGCGGCGGAGGTTTACGTTTTCTAGAGAAATAAATCCAATGACATTTATTGGGGTTCAATTTTATTCGCCATTTTTCCAGCCACGTTTGGAGTATGTCTAAGTGTTGTTGTAGCTGTCTGTGCATTACTGAGACGTAAGGATGTTTTGCAAGTATCGCGCTGTCGTCTGCATAGAGTGCCAGGTCCGTGTCTAGGGTCCTGGGGATGTCATTTAGATATATGTTAAAGAGTGTCGGGCCCAGGATGGATCCTTGCGGTACACTACTTTTAATGAGCTTGGGTGTAGACAAGTTATCTTTTACTCTAACTTGGAAGTGTCTGTTATTTAGGTATGAGATTAAAAGTTTGACAAGTGCGTCAGGGACTTTTAGAGTGATCAATTTGTATGCTAATCCACAGTGCCACACTTTATCAAATGCTTTTTGTATGTCAAGAAAAATCGCAGCTGTGGGTGTCTTACTATTAAGTCCAGAAGATATGTACTCTACCACTCTCAGCAATTGATGAGTGGTGGAATGTTTTGGCCGAAATCCAAACTGCTCCGGAATGATAATATCATTCTCACTAAGGTGCGTGTTCAGTCTATTAAGAATTATTTTCTCAGTAATTTTACTAAGTGTCGGTAGTAAGCTGATTGGTCTGTAGTTGGCTGGAATTGTGGCATCCTCACCAGGCTTATGGATCGCTATAATTATCGCTTCCTTCCATTCTTTGGGGAAATAATTTAGTTTTAGTATTTTGTTTATTAGGGTGGTCAAGTAAAATATTATATTTAAGGGTAGGTTTTTGACCGCAATATTCCTGATTTTGTCGTGCCCTGGGCTTTTACGGTTTTTAAGGTTTTTGATGATATCAATTATCTCTTGCGGGGTGGCTGGGTTAATCTCAGCCGTGCGCTTAAGGAAGAAAGAGAGAGGGTTATTTATATCCCCAAGACCGGATTAAAAGAGAGCCAATCAAGAAGTCGCATAAAGAATAGTCCAGATAATCTGAAATTTCGAATTGGCTAGACTATTCTTCATACTGCTTTCTTGAGTATATTATTCGGAGTGGCTGTGTCTATTGTTGCTCAAATTTTCCTTAATTTAATATCTGTTCACGGACCAAGACAGTTGTAAATGAACGAAATTACCGAAACACTATTCGGCACCTTGGTCATTTCGTCCTGGGTGTATCAAATATTGAAACGAATCTCGATAAGTATGCATTTTTCATTTTAAAAGTATGATATAATATTGCAATCGTTAGTCTCACGTGAATGTAATTAAATAATGTAAAACATCATCAGCAAAAATAAAACCATAAAAATAATATGGGAAAATATATTTCAAGTAAAAATATATTCTATTGCAATTAACATATAATTTTTGCTTGAATAAATCAATTTAAAACTTTGAAAGCAATAAAACTTATGCATTACAAGTTAAACAATTTTCAAGAATTTTCCAAGAGATAGTCGCGTTTTAATTACTACCCTTAATTTTACCGTTATGTTCAGAGAAAAACTTTCTGTCGTGTCGTCCATTTTATAAAAGTTTATATAAAGTGAAAGTTATACTTTTGGATAGTTTTCCAATAGTAAAGAAAATTTGAAATTAAAAAAACTTTCTTGAATCTATATGTAATGCAATATTTTAAATCGACGGTGTCCAAAAGTTTTCTGTTTATTTATATTGAAAATCTGAAAACAATACTTTCGAGTACATCCAGAAGAACTTTCTGGAAATTCAGGATGGGAGGATTCAAAAAGATTGAAGAAGCACCCAAGAGACCCTTGAAGAAAATATGTTTGAAAAAAGTGCTTCATGGTTATTGGAGTAATCAAAAACAAATATGTCTTTTTAAAAACGATACTGTTGTCAACTGTATGGTCGTCAAACAGAAAACAGAAAAAAATACATATAAATGAATTACATATTCTCTAAAATATATGTTGGTTTTTAAATCCTTAATTTGTTAAATTTTTTACTATATCATGGTTATTGGAGTAATCATAAAAAAATATGTATTTTCCAAAACGATACTGGCGTCAACTGTATGGTCAAATAGAAAACAGAAAAATAAAAATATATACAGATGTATATATTTTTATTACATATACATTTATTATATATACATTTATTATATATATATATATTTAAATATATACATTTTCACTGAAATATAAGTTTGTTTTCAAATCCTTATTTTAATAATTGCTTTACAATATCATGGTTATTGGAGCAATCAAATACAAATATGTCTCTTTAAAGCCGATACTGTCGTCAACTGTATGGGCAAACAGAAAAATAAAAATATATACTGATAATTTCACTAATATAAAAGTTTTTTTTTAAATCCTTAATTTAATAATGTATTTACTATACGCTTCATTTTTAAAAGGAAGGTGCTGTAATGGGATTTAAAATCATAATATTTGATTTTAACGTTTACAGCATCATTGATAATGAAGCAATCTTATTGATTTTAAAACACCTTAGAGCACGGGATACAGAGTAAACAGTGATAGAAATGTCACTGTATGAAACGGAAGTATATAACGGAAGCTATTTGAATTTGTACTGTATACTATCGTGTAACATTCTCTTAGTCTTGTAAGACAACGCTATTTAACATACACCATCATAGATAAAGGCATACAAGGTCCCTTTTTAGAATTTTACTATTAAACGATTTGCCTTATCACATTATGTAATTTTTCCAAACATTTCTACAGAGAGTATATAATTTCGGAATTGTTCTTTTACATAGTTAAAGAAGTGATATGAGTAAAATTACCTACTGAACACAATAAAGAACTCAAATTGAACGTATTTTCTGATTATATATATATATATATATATATATATATATATATATATATATATATATATATATATATATATATATATATATATATATATATATATATATATATATATATATATATATATATATATAATAGTTTGAAAATCCAATGATAGAATAGAGAGAAGTTGCAACTTAAAAAACCTAAATTTAAAACATGCCTACATAATAAAAAGAAGTATTAAATAAAGAATCATCAATCAAATGGAAAATAAAATGCAAATTTCCAGTCATCAAGCTGGAGATAACTTAAGATGATAACAATAAATATCAATGGTGTGAAATCGATAATTGAAAATCAAATAAATTCCAAGCATTAAAGCTATTCACGTGGATAAGCACTAGGACTAAATATATGAATATATGAATTGTTCATTTTGTAAAACTCTTATTCAAGTCCAGGTAACATATATATATATATATATATATATATATATATATATATATATATATATATATAAATATATATATATATTAAGTTTTTCTTTTAACCCAGACCGTTGGATAAAAGAAGGACATTCGGCCCCACAGATTTAACATGCTCGTACTCCGCATCAACACGGGAATAATATGGGTAAAGCCGGAAATCAAACTCGGGTCCTTTGAATGCAATCCTCGTGCCTTGATCACTGAGCTATCTCGTCAGAAAAATTTTTAGCTGCATTATAAAACAATTCATGCAGAATAGTGTAAACAAGTTATATTTTAGATCTACGACATGTATGCATCAACATCTATGCTATAGGCCAGTATGCGTTTACACTCTCGGCCAGTGGAGTCATTGTAAACATTACAATCCACACATCTATAACTTCGTCGTTTGTGGCCCGATTTTTGTGAAATAAATTGCTTTTTATTAAAATATGGAAACAGCATAATTAAACATATCTAAATGAATAAAAAATTAAAACAATCATATTTTTGTGAAAACCACAAAATATGGAAACTTTTGTTTAGGTACCTTATACCATCGTCAAGCAGAACGTTTTCCCATTCGAAATATGCAAAAGGAGCGTTTTTTCACAAAAGTTTATATCAAGTAACAGAGTTACTCACTATTTTTTCACTGATGTCTATGTGACTATATATCTGTGAGTGTATGTGCAGAATTTTCCTTGAAAATTTCTAACCTTTCAAATAGATACAATTAATGAAATCGGTAAGATTTAAGAGGCTTATCCCTTAGTGCAGGGGAAGGTACTTGCATAATAAATTTTCGAAACAGCGAAAAAACATAATTATTCTAAAATATTAAAAACAGATAATCATTTGATATTTTTACGTTGATTTTTATACTGAAATGCTCAATAGTCTTCCGATACGAATTTTCATTGCTATATTTAACATTATTGTAAAAAATATTGAGTAAATTTTTTTTCCCAATGGCCAGGCTTGAGTAACTCTCTTACTCGTATTAGATTGATGTGAAACGTCAATCCTTTCGTATATTTTGACAGAAAAAATTGTAAAGTGTGTTGTGTGTGACCACTGTATAAGGTACTGAGGGATCCTTTTAGATTTCTTTATTTTTTCTATATTCTATTCTTTATTCTATATTTTTTTATTTTAATTTATTTTTACTTGCTTCACGCTAACAATATAAAAAATCTGATGTGGGCAACACATGACTTTCCCTGCAGGCTCAAATTCATATTTTCTTTATTTTTTTCATAATTCGTTAGATTGAGTTTCATTGCACCAAATAACAGTAAATTTGCATTTTTAATCCAATTTTTGTTTTTATTTGGTAATTGGACATTTTCCCGAAATCTGCGTGGCAAAAATGCAAGAAATCTCAAACATCTTGAGAACGGTCAGTCCTAAAGTATAATGAAGTATGCTATATTATTTTCCTCGTCAAAAATTGCGTATAAAACAAAAAAATCATTCGATATATTCGAGAACATATATTCTTTTTCTTCGATTTTGGCAATTTTTGCGGAACATTTCGTAACAAAATGCAGGTTGTTCTTCTCCGAATTGTACCAAAATCTAATCAGCACCAGAGTATACTACAAGTAGCTTATCTGCCAATTTCTGTGAAATTGGGTCAATTAGTATTTTAGCTAGTGTGGATACATGATATTTTTTCGGACCATTTCGTAAAAAAAGGCAGGTTGTTCTTTTCCGAGTCATATCGAAATTTAATCAGCAGCAGCGTGTCCTACAAGTGACTTATGCACCGAATTTTTTAAAATTTGATCAATTTGTTTTTCAGTTACAGTGGATACAGACAATTTTTGAGATCCATTTCGCGAATAAAGGCGGGTTGGTTTATTCCGAATAGTACCCAAAACTAATCAGCACCAGGTTCATATACAAGTGACTTATCTACCAAATTTTATGAAATTCGGTCGATTAGTTTTTGAGTTAGAGGGGATACATACATTGCACAGACAGACAGACACACACACAGATGTCACGATAAAAATAGTTTTTTCGTATTCTAGAGATCTCGAAACGTGTAGATCCTTCGAAAACTCGAGTTGCGATTTTCGACATGATTCCAATACTTTCCTCATACATTATCATGTATTGCAGGGAAAGTAATAAACGATAACGAGCTTATATAAGCCCGTAACTCGTAAAATTCTGAGTCAATCTATAAAATTCGGTAAATTTATAAATCTCGCCTAAAGTAGCCAACTTTGCAATATTTATTTAAATTCGTAGCTAAGGTCAAAATAATTAGAATTTCAATTAACAACAAAGGTTTTCTGTTACGGATTTACGCATCTGATGTCACTTCCGTTACATACTTCCGTTTCATCCAGTCACATCCCTTTTCAGCGTTATTTCCTACCCGTCTTATACGATGTTTCGCATCAAACATATTATGGCGTTTTGAAACGTATGACAGAAGCAAACAAAAACCTACTTACTAATAATGAGCAATCTTCTAGAGATTTAACGCTATTTTTGTATTTTCCCTACAATACATGACAATGTATAGTGAAAACATTGGAATCGTGTCGAAAATTTCAACTTGAGTTTTCGACGGATCTACACATTTTGGGACCTCTAAAATACGAAAAACTTAGTTTTAGCTTAACGTCTGTGTACGTATGTGAAATGTATGTATCCACTCTAACTCAAAATCTAATTGACCAAATTTCATAAAATTTTACAGATGCGTTATTTATGGGTTTCCCTGGTGCTGATGAGGTTTCGGTATGAATCAAAATTAAAAATCCTGCTTTTTTTTGCAAATTGGCTCGCAAAATCGTACGTGCACACTCCAGTTTAAAAACTAACTGACCAAATTTTACAAAAATTGATAGATGAGTCACTTGTGGATTACCCTGGTTATAATTAAATTTTGGTACATTACGGAAAACAAAATGTGTCTTTTTATGCAAAATGACCCCCTAAAAATCTTTAAAATCAACAATGAAAGACTGCGAGTGCTGAATTGTATCAAGCAAATGCTTGTTGTATACTTAATTTAGTTTATGCTGTATACTTTACTTTTAGTTTTTCTCAATTTTGCAAAATCGCTTTGAAAGATACGTCCAATTACCAAATGAAAACGAAAATTGAATTGGAAGTGCAAATTCAATGTAATTTCAAATAAGCGTACTATTTTGTGCGATAAATCTCAATTTAATGAATTATTAAAGAAGTAAATGTAAAATATATATAAGTCTATGAGGAAAGTCATGAGCAGCACACATCAGATATTTTATATGTAGGAAACTAAAAGGTAAAATTTAAATACAAAATACAACTGCGTGTGGCGAAGTAGCAATATGTCGAATATTTTTTTAGATTCATAATACGTCCAACTGTATTATATTAGTGAATTCTGGATTTTTCGGGATTTAAGATGTAAACCTCTGATTAAATTCACTTAAAACATGCAGACAATTTATAAAAAATCAAACAATGCTTTACTAATACGCCCGTTTAGAACAAAAAATAAAACTATCAGCTGAGGAAATGTAATATGGCTTAAATAAGTATTTAACATACATGTTCCCTCTGCACATGTACCCTCTAATAAAGCTCATAGGATAAAGTGCAATTTGAGTATGAGTCAATACCGGAGCTTTATGTGAAGAAATTTTCAACATTCTAGCTCAACAGGAAGTTGCTTAGCAATTCCGGATATGTACAACTAACTACTACGTTACTTAAAATCTACCATATGAAGAAATGTCGTTTGCTTTCAATTTTTATCTGTTGTTTTAGTACAGGAGTTATATGTGTATCAATTTTCAACATTTCAGATCATCTAGAAGTTGCTTAAAATTTCCGGTCATACACCACTAACTACGTTAATTACTATCCCCCATATGACAGAAACGTGGGATTCTCAATTTCTCATTGGTTTCAGTTCTGGAACTACTATATGTTGTTTTTGTTGAGACCCAGACCGTCCGACCTACCAGAAAGGCGAACTGCTATATGTGTATCAATTTTCAACATTCCAGTTCATCTGGAATTAACTTAAAATTTCCGGGCATACTGACCTATAATTATGTCACTTAATACTCCACTTATGAAGAAACGTGTTGTTTTCAATTTCTTGTTGGTACCCTTTGCACATTAGAACATATTTATACCGGACATTTTCATTTACATTTGCAATACCAGAGCTAATTGTTTAACAATTTCCAACATTCCAGCACATCAAGAGGTAGCTTATAATTTTCCGGCATACACCACTAACTATATCAATTATTTCCCTTCATATGAAGGAACGTTTCATTCACAATTTCTCGCTGGTTTCAATACCGGAACTTTGTGTGCTGCAATTTTCAACATACTAATTCCTTTGCAATTTGCTTAGAATTTCCAGTCATACTGGACTTACTATCACCATATGAAGAAATATGAGGTTTTACATTTCGCTCTGATTTCAGTACCGGAGCTATGCTTGTAACAATTTTCAACAAGCTATTCCATTCAGAATTTGCTTAGAATTTCCGTGCCTACTACGCCACTAATTAAGTCACTTACCATCCTCATATGAAGAAATGTAGGATTCTCAATTTCTAGCTAGTTTCAGTGCCGGGGTTATACGTGTAACAATTTTCAACATTCTAACTCATGTAGAATTTGCTTGGAACACCCGTACATACAAATATAGCTTTTTATATTAGATTATACAGTCACTAGCTGGAACGTCCATCCTCGAGGTTATTGCAAAATTGAAATATGATTTACGTCACCTAAAATATTGCGTTGTAAACAAACAAATAAGTAAAAATTACGCGTTACAGGCGTCAATTTTTGATTGTTCAAAATAATAAAATTTAAAGAGTAATATCAATTATTTAAAAAAATGTAAATGTTATTTTCCAAAAATCTGTAATAAAGACGATTAGTAATTTCCCATATTAAGTTTCAAGCTATATATCTTCCTTAGCCTAAAGTTAAAAAATATTCGATGTCAGGATTTACCAGCGAATCATTATTCTCTCCAATATAATGAACCGCCTTTTTTTATCAATAAACATGGATCTTTATTTTTTCCCAATGCCTTATGTAATTACATTCACACAAAACCACCAATTGATTGTAAAAAAACATCTTACCAAGTACAGAAAACAAAAACCTCCCTTCAAAATTGTTATAAAATATCAAAATAGTTTGCACTATTTTCCCGCTGTACCGGAGCTGTACTTTCAGTTCTAGAGAACCCTGTTGAAGGATTCTAATCTTCTTTCAAATCACATGTAAATATTTATAACCGCAGTCAGTGTTTTCCACGATGTTGAAAATATTATTTATTCCATAATGTTTACGTATGTTTCATATATTGTGCTATATAAAATATTCTATGCAATCTGATCTTTATTGTTTTGGATTAATTTATTCTTACTTGAAAAATATTTCAAGTGTCTTTTAAATTCAAACAAAATTTTTGCTTTCAGTATAATTTCATGTCAATTTCAAAATTGCATCTACAAAACCAAAATTATTTATTCTTTAACTTTCCCACGAAAATTTTAATTCGTTTGATATTTTATACGCAACTTAGGATAAGCGTTATTTAATTTTTGCATCTCCTTTTATGTCAAAAAATTTGACATACCTGGTGACTAATAACGTGTCGGTAGATCTCTGCTTGGATCGAAATATGCAGTTGCAAAGTGTATATGTTATAACAGATGTTGAAATAAATCATGTAAAATAAAGAAATATTGTATTTTGAATTGATGAAATGAAAAAAAAAATACATTGTATGTAAAATAAAGAATTGTTGTGTCTTTATGTAGTTGGTGAAATAAAGAGATATTATACTTGATAAGGAAAGAAAACGGACTGGGCTGATTAATTTTTATCTTTCTTACATTTCAAACAACGTTACTTTTCCTTTTATTTCACATTTTTTACTTGAAATTGTGACAAAATGTGGTAAATTATTGCAGCTTATTTATTTATTTTAATTGGAGTTGATACCATTATGTTAAGGAAATATAATTTTTTCCATCATATCAGTGAAAAACAATAACTTGGTCTTTAACATGAAGGAGATTTTCCGGTACGTCTAGAGCTACTACAGTGTGGAAGTTAAGAAACTGTTTATTAGTGATTCATCTAGTGTTTAAATAGAACAAAAAATAAATATAAATATACCTGAATATAAGTACAGATTTTGCTATTTGTAAGTAAGTGCTTACATTATGGATTTCAGTATTCGGACAGTATTTGGAAAGCTTAAGAAATCTTGGAATCTGAAACATTTAAGTGATACAACATTAAACATTAGGTGTATATAAAACTTTTTATAAAAATTATGAAAAATATTCATAGTCATATCAATTTTACTGTTACATAATCATTATATATATATATATATATATATATATATATACTAAGATATACATACATATATATATATATATATATATATATACTAAGATATACATACATATATATATATATATATATATATATATATATGTGTGTGTGTGTGTGTGTGTGTGTTTGTTTGTTATCTCACTAACAAATATAAACTCTCAAATATACAACCAAGCGAATTTTCAGAACAAATTATGAATTTCGCTTCCACACCTAAACGTACACTTATCATGTTACTTTGAAATCGAAAACGCATCCTGAACATTTGAGGTAAAACTATCCTTGTGGGAAATTTTAAATCACCTAAGGTATTCATGTGGTTTCTTGAAAGTTTTACTTTAAATTTTCCCATGGCAAATGTATCTTAGACACTGAATCATAAAATTTGAAGCATGGCTACAGAGTGTGGGCAGAAATATGAAGAGCAGTAGTGCAAAAGAATAAATTAAAAAAAAGTTACATATAGTGGGAGGCATGTAATAATGTCTATCTCAAAACTAATATTGAAAAATAATTCTATACTGCGTTTTCGTGGTAAATACTTTTTGATATAATTTTGATAGCTGATAAAATATTCTGAATTCCTCTGTTACTTCCATCAGGAGATTTTTAGATATTATTGAATACCAAAAGTACTTATTAAAGTACTTTTATTCTATAAAATGCGCTGTTGATAACCTTAGATAAAAATGCTGTACCTTTAGAATATAAAAACTATTCGAATGAAACTGATAATATTATGTGTTCAAAAAGACACCAGCTGTATATATATATATATATATATATATATATATATATATATATATATACGAGTATAATTATATATATACTATCTTCTGAGGTTTCTACGGCTTATATCATTCATGGTGGCAATAAAGGCTTCCCTTTCGGCGAGCTGGCGGTACAAGCGATAAAACATTCTGTGATCCGGCACATGCCTGTTGGGGAAGCACAGCGGTGAAGTCTGTTTTGGGCTTCCCATCCATTACCATTGACGAGACCGTAGAACAAATGCATACCTAATTCGTATACTGATCCATTCTAAGTCGCTAATGATGGTGCAGGTGAAAACTACAGCTTTTATATGTCGTTGCGTTGCAAAAGATGATGTATCTGGGGAAATGGAAAGCGCCCTCTAGCACCTAACCGCTTAACTAGCGACCATATATTCTTTGATGAAATGAGTTTTTTTCGATGTGTTTTACCATCCCTTAAAGTTTGTCCCATTAGTTTTGAAACACTCTGTACAAGTATAAAGCTAAAAATAAACTCATCTTATTTAACTTTATATCTTACTAGCAGCATACCCGTTCTTCGTACGGAGTATATAATATAAAGAAACTTGAAATTCATAATCATGCCCAAATTCTTATAGTATACTAAATGACATGTTTAATCAAAATATTCTGTTAAAATATTTAATATAATGCTCCTAAAAAGAAGTTTAAGAATCTCTGTTTTCGCTATATAAAATTATCTTCATGGACATATCTGAAGAATAAAACATCTTGGACCTCTTATGTAAGCAAATATAAAAAAAAATATGGAATTGAATCAATATATGCAAAATAAAAGCGTTAAAATTGTATGGGACCCGTACTAATTATATACGCGAATATTAGAAAATATAACCTGTATTAGTAGATTACATGTATAAATTGAAAATACCAATAAACCCGTAATCTTTAAATCTGAAGACAGTCATTTATTCCAATATATGTCAAAATTAAAGTGCTAAAATTATATGGGAAGATATACACGTACTACTTATAATGTCCGATTATTAGTAGAAGATTACCCGTTTTGCAATATGAGTCACAAATGTTTTTTGGTAAAATACAACAGACGACGTAATAAATTGAATATATAATTAATCCCCTTAATCTTCATACCAGAAGACTGTACTTGATTCCAATATATATGCCAATATATGTCAAAATATATGCCAATATACCTGTACTACTTATATTCTCGTAGGTTAGAAGATATACCCGTGCATTCCTAGAAGATTACTCGTACAACGTACAATATGCGTGTGTCAGCAATTTTTGCCGCAATAAAACAATGGCGTAATAACTTAAAAATATCAATAATCCCTGAATCAATAATTCCGGAAAATATCAATAATAATAATGTTTAAACCTGAAGAGTATAATTGATATTATCCAGTCCAAAATGAAATGGCAATGGAATTTATTTTATATACATATCTTCATTATTCAAATCGGAAAGGATTTAATAAAAATCGCCTGCCGCATAAACACATCGGATTTAAATCCGTTGCTAAGCGACATGATATCATTTGCTTCAAATAAATTGGTAGAAAAAATATCGTCTAAATAGTTATATTTCTATGGAACATTTGGCGACAGTTTTGTCAAATTAGCGACATTTTAAAAAATCGCCAAGTTTATCGCCAAGTGGGACTGTAGAACTGACAGTTCCACTTTGCGACAAATTGACGAAATATCATCACAATACTATCCCCTAACAAAAAACAATTAATATCATTTATGTAGCGCAATTTTATCAATTTCAAGATATTTTTATAGATTTGAAAACATTTTTATCAATTTGGTGACATTTTAAAAATTCGCTAAATGTATTACTAAGTAGGATGGTTGGTCTGACAGATAAATGCTAACCAAACATCATTTCAGTACTCTCTTCTAACAAAACAAAAAAAAATTTCATTGATATGTAGAAGACCCAAGCCACACGACCAACCCGAAAGTTTATGGCAGCTGTTTGTGTGTCGTTTATATCAATTTGGCGACATTTCCGTCAATTTGGCAAAGTTTAAGAAAAGTTGTCAAATTAGCGATATCCCTCCAAATTCGTAGCTTTGAATTTGCAGATCTGAATGAAACATTCTTATCCCGTTTCAATATACTAAATGAAAACACTACAATTGTATTAGAAGATATACCCGCTCTACTCTTTTTCTGTTTAAACATTCGGCTATATGAATTTATTGGCTGAACACAATATATGAGTTTAGTAGCTAAATACGATATAAGCTTGAAAACTCTTTGCCAAAATAAATGAAATTGATGTACGCAGTCAGCAATTAATAAAATTAAAAGAAAAATCAAACCGTCCATTCATAAGATATACTTTTATATCCATTCATTTATTATTTAAATCGAAAAAAAATAATAAAAACATTAACAAACACATTTAATTTAATTGCGATGCCGAGCAACATGATATATCCTCCTAAAATGTTAAAATTTATTAACCACTAACAGCACACCCGTTATTCGTACGGAGTGTATAATTTAAAGAAACTTAAAGTTCGCAATCATGTGCAAATTCTGTTAAAATACTAAATTTATTGCTCCTAAAGAGAAGTTTAAGAATATATGTTCTCACTATGCAAAATTATCTTCACGATCAGATCTGAAGAATAAAACATCCTGCCCCCTTTTGTAAGCAAATTTACAGAAGAAAAAATAGGAATTGAATGAATATATGCAACCCCGTACTAATTATATTGTCGCAGATCAGAAAATATGCCAATGTGTTAGTAGAAGATTACCCGTATTACAATATGCGTCTCAAAAATATTTGCCAAAATAAAAGAGATGACGTAATAAATTGAAAACATCAATAATATCCGTACTCTTTATACCAGAAGGTCGTAATTGATTCCAATATATGCCAATATATATCAAAACATATGTCAATATACCTGTACTACTTATATTCTCGTAGATTAAAAGATATACACGTGTATTTGTAGAAGATTCGTACAACATACAATACATGAGTTTAAACAATTTTTGTCATAATAAAATAATTGCAAAATAACTTGAAAATAACAATAATCCTTGAATCAATAATCCCCGAAAATATAAATAATAATAATTTTTAAACCTGAAGACCGTAATTGATATTATCCAGTCAAAAATGCTATAAGAAAAATCAAATCGTTCTTTTCTAAAATATATTTTTATATCCATTTATTTATTATTCAAATCGAAAAAATAATTATTAAAATTAGCAGACAGATTTAATTTAATTGCGTTTCTGAGTAACATGATATAAGATAGAATCTTATAACATGTTAAATATGTCATGTCTTATAACATAAACTGCGAAATTAAATAACGATTTTGATTTCTCTATACTTCTCATTGTTCCGTAAAAGCTTGTTTTAAATAAACCGTGAACCATGGAGATAGATTTCCCCTTTAAATCATGTTTCAAACAATTCATGTTTTCAGAAAGTGACTAATTAACGCAAAAAATCTCCCATCAAACTCAGAGATTAAATTTTAATTCAATTTCAAACGATTTTCAAGCTTTTCGTTTGGATAAACCACGGAGTTAGGGAGTAGAACTCCTAGGTAAAAGTTTCGTTTTTCATTAATATCTCGACAACCCCAGGTCTTAAAAACTCGAAACTTGGACAAAATTTATGGGGGGATATTTCAAGGCTATTCACCAAATTTCATTAACTTCGGTTCAGCCGTTTTTCCGTGATGATGAGACAAACAAAAATTTCGTTTTTTACTAATATCTCGAGAACCACTGGTCGTAGAAACTCAAAACACGGATATAATTTTAAGTAGGACTATTTCTGGGCTACCCACAAAATTTCATCAAATTCGGTTCAGCCGTTCTCCCGTGATGGTGTGACAAACAGACAGACAGACAGACAGACAGACAGATTTTCATTTTTATTTATATAGATTTAACGGTTTTAACTTTTAATATTATAGATTTTGGACCCTAAAATTGTGGGGCCAAGGGCAAATATCCCGCGTTTTCTCCCTGTAATCAGATCCTAAGCAAATAACATCCATGAATTAAGCATTAGGAATTTAAAAAATTCTGGTCATTTTCGAGGCTTACTACATTCAAAATGCTTATTTTTATATTTTATATATTTATATTCAGTTACTAGCAGCATACCCGTTCTTCGTACGGAGTATATAATATAAAGAAACTTGAAATTCATAATCATGCGCAAATTCTTATAGTATACTAAATGACATGTTTAATCAAAATATTCTGTTAAAATATTTAATATAATGCTCCTAAAAAGAAGTTTAAGAATCTCTGTTCTCGCTATATAAAATTATCTTCATGGACATATCTGAAGAATAAAACATCTTGGACCCCTTATGTAAGCAAATATAAAAAAAAATATGGAATTGAATCAATATATGCAAAATAAAAGCGTTAAAATTGTATGGGACCCGTACTAATTATATACGCGAATATTAGAAAATATAAACCTGTATTAGTAGATTACATGTATAAATTGAAAATACCAATAAACCCGTAATCTTTAAATCTGAAGACAGTCATTTATTCCAATATATGTCAAAATTAAAGTGCTAAAATTATATGGGGAGATATACACGTACTACTTATAATGTCCGATTATTAGTAGAAGATTACCCGTTTTGCAATATGAGTCTCAAATGTTTTTTGGTAAACTACAACAGACGACGTAATAAATTGAATATATAATTAATCCCCTTAAGCTTCATACCAGAAGACTGTACTTGATTCCAATATATATGCCAATATATGTCAAAATATATGCCAATATACCTGTACTACTTATATTCTCGTTAGAAGATATACCCGTGCATTCCTAGAAGATTACTCGTACAACGTACAATATGCGTGTGTCAGCAATTTTTGCCGCAATAAAACAATGGCGTAATAACATAAAAATATCAATAATCACTGAATCAATAATTCCGGAAAATATCGATAATAATAATGTTTAAACCTGAAGAGTATAATTGATATTATCCAGTCCAAAATGAAATGGCAATGAAATTTATTTTATATACATATCTTCATTATTCAAATCGGAAAGGATTTAATAAAAATCGTCTGCCGCATAAACACATTGGATTTAAATCCGTTGCTAAGTGACATGATATCATTTGCTTCAAATAAATTGGTAGAAAAAATATCGTCTAAATAGTTATATTTCTATGGAACACTTGGCGACAGTTTCGTCAAATTAGCGACATTTTAAAAAATCGCCAAATTTATCGCTAAGTGGGACTGTAGAACTGACAGTTCCACTTTGCGACAAATTGACGAAATATCATCACAATACTATCCCCTAACAAAAAACAATTAATATCATTTATGTAGCGCCATTTTATCAATTTCAAGATATTTTTATAGATTTGAAAACATTTTTATCAATGTGGTGACATTTTAAAAATTCGCTAAATGTATTACTAAGTAGGATGGTTGGTCTGACAGATAAATGCTAACCAAACATCATTTCAGAGTTCTCTTCTAACAAAACAAAAAAAAATTTCATTGATATGTAGAAGACCCAAGCCACACGACCAACCCGAAGGTTTATGGCAGATGTTTGTGTGTCGTTTATATCAATTTGGCGATATTTCCGTCAATTTGGCAAAGTTTAAGAAAAGTTGTCAAATTAGCGATATCCCTCCAAATTCGTAGCTTTGAATTTGCAGATCTGAATGAAACATTCTTATCCCGTTTCAATATACTAAATGAAATCACTACAATTGTATTAGAAGATATACCCGCTCTACTCTTTTTCTGTTTCAACAATCGGCTATATGAATTTATTGGCTAAACACAATATATGAGTTTAGCTAAATACGATATAAGCTTGAAAACTCTTTGCCAAAATAAATTAAATTGATGTACGCAGTCAGCAATTAATATAATTAAAAGAAAAATCAAACCGTCCATTCATAAGATATACTTTTATATCCATTTATCCATTTATTTATTATTTAAATCGAAAAAAAATATTAAAAACTTTAACAAACACATTTAATTTAATCCGTTATTCGTACGGAGTGTATAATTTAAAGAAACTTATAGTTCGCAATCATGTGCAAATTCTGTTAAAATATTAAATTTATTGCTCCTAAAGAGAAGTTTAAGAATATATGTTCTCACTATGCAAAATTATCTTCACGATCAGATCTGAAGAATAAAACATCCTGCCCCCTTTTGTAAGCAAATTTACAGAAGAAAAAATAGGAATTGAATGAATATATGCAACCCCGTACTAATTATATTGTCGCAGATCAGAAAATATGCCAATGTGTTAGTAGAAGATTACCCGTATTACAATATGCGTCTCAAAAATATTTGCCAAAATAAAAGAGATGACGTAATAAATTGAAAACATCAATAATATCCGTACTCTTTATAACAGAAGGTCGTAATTGATTCCAATATATGCCAATATATATCAAAACATATGTCAATATACCTGTACTACTTATATTCTCGTAGATTAAAAGATATACACGTGTATTTGTAGAAGATTCGTACAACATACAATATATGAGTTTAAACAATTTTTGTCATAATAAAATAATTGCATAATAACTTGAAAATATCAATAATCCTTGAATCAATAATCCCCGAAAATATAAATAATAATAATTTTTAAACCTGAAGATCGTAATTGATATTATCCAGTCAAAAATGCTATAAGAAAAATCAAATCGTTCTTTTCTAAAATATATTTTTATATCCATTTATTTATTATTCAAATCGAAAAAATAATTATTAAAATTAACAGACAGATTTAATTTAATTGCGTTTCTGAGTAACATGATATAAGATAGAATCTTATAACATGTTAAATATGTCATGTCTTATAACATAAACTGCGAAATTAAATAACGATTTTGATTTCTCTATAATTCTCATTGTTCCGTAAAAGCTTGTTTTAAATAAACCATGAACCATGGAGATAGATTTCCCCTTTAAATCATGTTTCAAACAATTCATGTTTTCAGAAAGTGACTAATTAACGCAAAAAATCTCCCATCAAACTCAGAGATTAAATTTTAATTCACTTTCAAACGATTTTCAAGCTTTTCGTTTGGATAAACCACGGAGTTAGGGAGTAGAACTCCTAGGAAAAAGTTCCGTTTTTCATTAATATCTCGACAACCCCAGGTCTTAGAAACTCGAAACTTGGACAAAATTTATGGGGGGATATTTCAAGGCTATTCACCAAATTTCATTAAATTCGGTTCATCCGTTTTTCCGTGATGATGAGACAAACGAAAATTTCGTTTTTTACTAATATCTCGAGAACCACTGGTCGTAGAAACTCAAAACACAGATATAATTTTAAGTGGGGCTATTTCTGGGCTACCCACAAAATTTCTTCAAATTCGGTTCAGCCGTTCTCCCGTGATGGTGTGACAAACAGACAGACAGACAGACAGATTTTCATTTTTATTTATATAGACTAGCAGCATACCCGTTCTTCGTACGGAGTATATAATATAAAGAAACTTGAAATTCATAATCATGCGCAAATTCTTATAGTATACTAAATGACATGTTTAATCAAAATATTCTGTTAAAATATTTAATATAATGCTCCTAAAAAGAAGTTTAAGAATCTCTGTTCTCGCTATATAAAATTATCTTCATGGACATATCTGAAGAATAAAACATCTTGGACCCCTTATGTAAGCAAATATAAAAAAAAAATATGGAATTGAATCAATATATGCAAAATAAAAGCGTTAAAATTGTATGGGACCCGTACTAATTATATACGCGAATATTAGAAAATATAACCTGTATTAGTAGATTACATGTATAAATTGAAAATACCAATAAACCCGTAATCTTTAAATCTGAAGACAGTCATTTATTCCAATATATGTCAAAATTAAAGTGCTAAAATTATATGGGAAGATATACACGTACTACTTATAATGTCCGATTATTAGTAGAAGATTACCCGTTTTGCAATATGAGTCTCAAATGTTTTTTAGTAAAATACAACAGACGACGTAATAAATTGAATATATAATTAATCCCCTTAATCTTCATACCAGAAGACAGTACTTGATTCCAATATATATGCCAATATATGTCAAAATATTTGCCAATATACCTGTACTACTTATATTCTCGTAGGTTAGAAGATATACCCGTGCATTCCTAGAAGATTACTCGTACAACGTACAATATGCGTGTGTCAGCAATTTTTGCAGCAATAAAACAATGGCGTAATAACTTAAAAATATCAATAATCCCTGAATCTATAATTCCGGAACATATCAATAATAATAATGTTTAAACCTGAAGAGTATAATTGATATTATCCATTCCAAAATGAAATGGCAATGAAATTTATTTTATATACATATCTTCATTATTCAAATCGGAAAGGATTTAATAAAAATCGTCTGCCGCATAAACACATTGGATTTAAATCCGTTGCTAAGCGACATGATATCATTTGCTTCAAATAAATTGGTAGAAAAAATATCGTCTAAATAGTTATATTTCTATGGAATATTTGGCGACAGTTTCGTCAAATTAGCGACATTTTTAAAAATCGCCAAATTGATCGCCAAGTGGGAATGTAGAATTAACAGTTCCACTTTGCGACAAATTGACGAAATATTATCACAATACTATCCCCTAACAAAAAACAATTAATATCATTTATGTAGCGCCATTTTATCAATTTCAAGATATTTTTATAGATTTGAAAACATTTTTATCAATGTGGTGACATTTTAAAAATTCCCTAAATGTATTACTAAGTAGGATGGTTGGTCTGACAGATAAATGCTAACCAAACATCATTTCAGTGCTCTCTTCTAACAAAACAAAAAAAAATTTCATTGATATGTAGAAGACCCAAGCCACACGACCAACCTGAAGGTTTATGGCAGCTGTTTGTGTGTCGTTTATATCAATTTGGCGACATTTCCGTCAATTTGGCAAAGTTTAAGAAAAGTTGTCAAATTAGCGATATCCCTCCAAATTCGTAGCTTTGAATTTGCATATCTGAATGAAACATTCTTATCCCGTTTCAATATACTAAATGAAAACACTACAATTGTATTAGAAGATATACCCGCTCTACTCTTTTCCTGTTTCAACAATCGGCTATATGAATTTATTGGCTAAACACAATATATGAGTTTAGTAGCTAAATAAGATATAAGCTTGAAAACTCTTTGCCAAAATAAATGAAATTGATGTACGCAGTCAGCAATTAATATAATTAAAAGAAAAATCAAACTGTCCATTCATAAGATATACTTTTATATCCATTTATCCATTTATTTATTATTTAAATCGAAAAAAAATAATAAAAACATTAACAAACACGTTTAATTTAATTGCGATGCCGAGCAACATGATATATCCTCCTAAAATGTTAAAATTTATTAACCACTAACAGCACACCCGTTATTCGTACGGAGTGTATAATTTAAAGAAATTTAAAGTTCGCAATCATGTGCAAATTCTGCTAAAATATTAAATTTATTGCTCCTAAAGAGAAGTTTAAGAATATATGTTCTCACTATGCAAAATTATCTTCACGATCAGATCTGAAGAATAAAACATCCTGCCCCCTTTTGTAAGCAAATTTACAGAAGAAAAAATAGGAATTGAATGAATATATGCAACCCCGTACTAATTATATTGTCGCAGATCAGAAAATATGCCAATGTGTTAGTAGAAGATTACCCGTATTACAATATGCGTCTCAAAAATATTTGCCAAAATAAAAGAGATGACGTAATAAATTGAAAACATCAATAATATCCGTCCTCTTTATACAAGAAGGTCGTAATTGATTCCAATATATGCCAATATATATCAAAACATATGTCAATATACCTGTACTACTTATATTCTCGTAGATTAAAAGATATACACGTGTATTTGTAGAAGATTCGTACAACATACAATATATGAGTTTAAACAATTTTTGTCATAATAAAATAACTGCATAATAACTTGAAAATATCAATAATCCTTGAATCAATAATCCCCGAAAATATAAATAATAATAATTTTTAAACCTGAAGACCGTAATTGATATTATCCAGTCAAAAATGCTATAAGAAAAATCAAATCGTTCTTTTCTAAAATATATTTTTATATCCATTTATTTATTATTCAAATCGAAAAAATAATTATTAAAATTAACAGACAGATTTTATTTAATTGCGTTTCTGAGTAACATAAGATAGAATCTTATAACATGGTAAATATGTCATGTCTTATAACATAAACTGCGAAATTAAATAACGATTTTGATTTCTCTATACTTCTCATTGTTCCGTAAAAGCTTGTTTTAAATAAACCATGAACCATGGAGATAGATTTCCCCTTTAAATCATGTTTCAAACAATTCATGTTTTCAGAAAGTGACTAATTATCGCAAAAAACCTCCCATCAAACTCAGAGATTAAATTTTAATTTACTTTCAAACGATTTTCAAGCTTTTCGTTTGGATAAACCACGGAGTTAGGGAGTAGAACTCCTAGGAAAAAGTTCCGTTTTTCATTAATATCTCGACAACCCCAGGTCTTAGAAACTCGAAACTTGGACAAAATTTATGGGGGGATATTTCAAGGCTATTCACCAAATTTCATTAAATTCGGTTCAGCCGTTTTTCCGGGACGATGAGACAAACGAAAATTTCGTTTTTTACTAATATCTCGAGAACCACTGGTCGTAGAAACTCCAACCACGGATATAATTTTAAGTGGGGCTATTTCTGGGCTACCCACAAAATTTCATCAAATTCGGTTCAGCCGTTCTCCCGTGATGGTGTGACAAACAGACAGACAGACAGACAGACAGACAGATTTTCATTTTTATTTATATAGATTGTCTACTTTATAGAGTAGATTTTGGATTTAGAATTCAAATTCCATAAATACATTTTCCTCAGAATTTTGATTTTGATTTCATAAATACATATCTATAAAACAAATTCTTAAATATTACGAAAATATTATTGAGATCAATTAATAGTAAATTCAAGATATATAATTATATTTATAATGAATAAAAATAAATTTGTGAACTTAAGTCAATTTTCTGGTTGTTCAATTCTCAAACCAAACCTTACGAGCCCTGACAAAAGTTGATTTCAAATAAACATTGTTGATTCTATGAGTCTCTTGAGAGAATTTACTAGATATAATCGCATTTAAGAGAATGTTTCACTTACTGTCACATCGTATTAGAAATGTTACATTTTATGTCCAGCAAATGCAATTTCAATAAAATAAAATCTCACAATAATCTCATAACTTAAACTTTTATCCCAATAACAGAGATAAAATTAAAGTAATGGGATTTTATGGTTTATCCCAAAAACATAATATTTCTATGATTCCCAATAATTTATCTGACAGAAAAGAAAATACGAAAATGAAACAACGTTCTTGTAAGCTGAGTATAAAATATCGAGCGAATTAAAATTTTCGTGGGAAAGTTAAAGAATGAACAGTTTAAGCAATTTAGATGCAGTTTTCAAAATGACATGAAATTATAGTGACATCAGATATTTTGTTTGAATTTTAAAGGCACGTGAAATATTTTCCAAGTGCCTTTTAAATTCAAACAAATAAATAGAACCAAATAAATAGAAGAGAAAATTAAGCCAAAACAATAAGGATCAGACTGCATAGAATCTTTTAAATAGCACAGTATATAAAAAATACACAAATTTTTTGACTTGAAAGAAGATGCAATAATTAAATAACGTTTATTATAAGTTGCGTATAAAATATCAAACAAATTAAACTTTTCGTGGGAAAGTTAAAGAATAAATAATTTTGGTTATGTAGATGCAATTTTGAAATTGACATGAAATTATACTGAAAGCAAACATTTTGTTTGAATTTAAAAGGCACTTGAAATATTTTTCAAGTAAGATTAAATTAATCCAAAACAATAAAGATCAGATTGCATAGAATATTTTAAATAGCACAATATATGAAACATACATAAACATTATGGAATAAATAATATTTTCAACCATCGTGGAAAACACTGACTGCGGTTATAAATATTTACATGTGATTTGAAAGAAGATTAGAATCTTTCAACAGGGTTCTCTAGAACTGAAAGTACAGCTCCGGTACAGCGGGAAAATAGTGCAAACTATTTTGATACTTTATAACAATTTCGAAGGGAGGTTTTTGTTTTCTGTACTTGGTAAGATGTTTTTTTACTATCAATTGGTGGTTTTGTGTGAATGTAATTACATAAGGCATTGGGAAAAATAAAGAGCCATGTTTATTGATAAAAAAGGCGATTCTTTATATTGGAGAGAATAAGGATTCGCTGGTAAATCCAGACATTGAATATTTTTCAACTTTAGGCTAAGGAAGATATATAGCTTGAAACTTAATATGCGAAATTACTAATCGTCTTTACTACAGATTTTTTACAATAACATTTACATTTTTTAAATAATTGATATTACACTTTGAATTTTATTATTTTGAACAATCAAAAATTGGCTCCTGTAACGCGTAATTTTTACTTATGTGTTTGTTTACAACGCAATATTTTAGGTGACGTAAATCATATTTCAATTTTACAATAACCTCGAGGATGGACATTCCAGCTAGTTATTAGTCACATATGATACATTTCGTAAAATACTTATTTTTGCATGATCATATTTACCACTGACGGCGATTGAGTTGTCTTACAAGTTAAATATTCTCCTCCAACTGCCACTGACAGCATTGCATTCTTCGTCCAAGTAAGAATAAATTAATCCAAAACAATAAAGATCAGATTGCATAGAATCTTTTAAATAGCACAATATATGAAACATACGTAAACATTATGGAAAAAATAATATTTTCAACCATCGTGGAAAACACTGACTGCGGTTATAAATATGTAACTCATGATATTGTACATTGCAAAACATGTATAAAGCTTATTCGACACAATGGATTTAGAAGAATAAAACTGGATGGACACTTGCCATTCAAAGAGCTACCTAAAATTGCAGCCCGTAAAAGCAAGCGAAATATCTCCAATAGACGGCATCAGCAATTTATCTATGGTAGAGTCTCTATACATTTATTTTGTTTATTTAATATACTATTTATTTAATTAATATATATATCAATTCAAATATCAACATAAAGAAACATGTTGATTATTTTATTTTATTACTAGAAAAAACAATCAATATAGTTAGAAAATAGCTAAAATACAAAAAGCTCAATGCATTCGAGCAGCTATATTTTACAAAGAACCACCCACCCCCAGTCCAATTGCATTATTTAACATTCTGATATTCGCTCAGTTTTTTCTTTCCAAATTTATGTTCGATAAAATCTTTGCTTCTAAACTCAACTGGTTTTACTTTCACCAAATCACAATGCTTTGATACATTCTAATAACACTAATATATGAATCTTTTATTATTAACATTTTAGTAGTATTAAAATGATGTAGTGGAAACTAGTATATTATAAATAAATTGTAAAGTAGAAATTCAACATTTCTGGAAATTCGTGTCATTGTTAAATAGGGGTTATTTATGACCGGTTAATATTTATAGGTAGAATGTTGAAAAATGTTAAACATAAATGATATAATAGAAAGCAAATTACGGTATTATAAAAATAACATCAAATAAGGAAAATTCCTTTATATTCAAACTGATGAAATTTCGCACAGTTTCTAATATTGAAACTGCCCGAAATGGTCGATTGGTGCTTCTAGTGATAGAACATAATCTTCATTCTGTCTTTTGCCGTCAATCTGAATTTTATGTGATTTTATCCGCTTTTACGCAATATTCTGCTTTGGGAAAGGTCTCCTTGCTTTGACTGATCCTAAGTTGATATTTTGGGGCTCGCCTCTTCCATCTGATTGGACAGATCGTCGATCTTATGTGACTTGCAGGTGGTCTAATTCGGTCCTGGGGTTATTGTAGATGGCCTTTGTTAAAGTAGACGGTTTGCATAGAGATTTATGTCTCATAAATATATCTCATGCAAAAGTTATATCTCATAAATATATCTCATGCTCTCTAAGCTATTGTCACTGCTGGTGCCACTCAGACGGCATTTCTGTATTACATAACGCTCTTTTTCTTCGGTTACAATTACTTTCACTTCTGACATTTCTGGTTTCATAGTGTAATTTGCAGCTTGCGAAAAGTCCGCTACCAATAACAATGTATGTTGTTAAGAGTTATCCTAGCACGGAAAATGTCAGGTTTCTTGAAATATAATACCAGACTTTCCTGTGTTTCTTCCTTTCAGTAGATAAATCTCAAGGACAAGTTTTGCAGTATTGCATGTCATCAAATATTGCATAATCATTTTTGAAATGAATTCGTTAGCGTATGAGACAAGATTTACATTGCCCTAAATTCAGTAAATAGTTCAGCTGAGATCATGGCAAGCGACATTTTTTTCAAGGTTTGTTTAAATATATTTAAAATTCTGTTGTAACAGATTCAGTACAGAAAGAGTCATTAATGCAATTAACATTTGTTAAAATGCAATTACAAATAATAGACTAGAAGGTATGCCCGTCATATGACATAATTCAAAATTTGCAAAATATTACCTTTCATTTGGTGTCATTTTTAACAATTTGGCGACATTTGTGGCATCCCGTCCAATTCATTGCCGAACGTCACGGACGGACGAACAGAAAAAAGGCTTTTTCTTATAGAATAATTATATTCTTTCCAAGATATTGAATTTGCTTCGATTTGGTGGCATTTTCGTTAACGCTTGTGATATTTTGTTCAATTTTAAAGCATTTTAAAAAACTCGCCAAAATTTTTGCCATGTGGGACAGTTGGACTGACAGACAAACGCTGCAGAAACATCATTACAATACTCTCCCCTTTCAAAACACAATTAACTTATTAATTTAAAGTTATTTTTATCAATTTAGCGACATTTTTATCGATTTGACAATATTGTCGTTAATTGGGCGATATTTTAAAATTTCGAAAAATTTGTCGCCAAGTGGGATAGTTGGAATAACAGGCAAACGATACCGAAATATCATTACTATACTATCCCTTTCAAAACATAATTAATTTTATTAATTTTGCATCATATTTATCAATTTGGCGAAATTTTTATTGATTTGTCGACATGGCGACATTTAAAAACTAGCCAAATGTGTCGGCAACTGGGATGCTTGGACGGACCGATAAATGCTTTCGAAACATTATTACAATAATATCCCCATTCAAAACCGAATTAGTTTAATTGATTTTGAGTCATATTTATCAATTTGGCGACATTTTTATTAATTTGCCTTCATATGATAAATTTGGCGACATTTAAAAAGTCGTCAGAATTTTCGCCAAATGGGACAGTTGGCCTGACAGAAAAACGCTGCCGAAACATCATTACAGTACTATCCTCTTTCAAAACACGAATAATTTATTGATGTGGCGTTATTAATAAATTTGGCGATATTTTAAAATTTCATCAAATTTGTCGCCAAGTGGGACATGGACTGACAGGCAAACGATATCGAAACATTATTAAATTACGTACTAACCCCTCTCAAAACAGAATTAATTTCATTGATTTGACGTCATATTTATCAATTCGGCGACATTTTTATCGATTTGCCTACATTTGATAAATTGAGCGACATTTTAAAAAGTCGCTAAATTTGTTGCCAAGTGGGATGGTTGGACTTAACAGAAAAACGGTGCCGAAACATCATTACAATACTATTCCCTTCCAAACGCAATGAATTTCATTGATTTGGTGTCACTTTTAACAATTTGGTGTCATTTTTATCGATTTGGCAATATTTTCGTCAATTTCGCAACAATAAAAAAGGCGCCACGTGGATGATACCTCGCCAAATACGTCGCTAAAAATTACGCCAAGCGTTAACGAGATATAGATAGATAAACAGACAGATAAATTATGATTTTTGCATGTATTGTAAATATTTATGAAGTCCATTTCTCAAACAAACTATGGGTAAAATATTGACTTAGGAAAGGAATTCTAGTTCTCGGTGTATTTACAGATTTTGGGCTCTCTAGAACGTTAAACTATTCCAGTTTAACGTATGGGTCTATGCTTTGGACTATATGAGTAATGTGTTTAGCTCCTAGCTTAAAATTTAAGTAGTTAAATGTCATTGCATTTGGTTGCTACATCACTTTTTGTGCGGCCGTTAAGTTTATTATATGTTGGCACAGATGGTAAAGATAGAATAGCATCTTTTTTTACATTAACCGTAGATTTTTTTTTCTATTTAAATTTTTTCGATGAAAGCGTTTATTTGAAAATAAATGAAAAATTTGTGTTGGAGTACCTGTGCAAAGTGTATTACTTCTAGCTTAATCTAAACAGCTAAGTTTCTTTAAAATTGGTCGTTAACTCACTTCTTGTACTATTCTGAATCTAATCAGATTTTAGCACAAATGCGAAAAATAGACTTTTAACTTTAAACGCTGACAAAACTCTTCATTTAAAATTTTTTCATACAACTGTTTGTTCGGAAATGAATGAAACAATTGTTAGGCTCGCTATCGATGCTTATTGTTTCTATTAAAAACAAATTTGTCGAAATGTTCAGCTTTTGAAACTTATAAACAAAACGCGTTTAGTAATAAAGCTGATTTATAACTTAAATAATAAAAAATAGGACTAAAACAAATAAACAAATTTTTCGTATTTTTAAACGATATATTTAATACATCTTTAACAAAATAATGAATTTTTTAATCCTTTCATCATTTTTCTATATAAATGTTTTCTATTTGAAACGAGATACAAGAATAAAATCTTTAGAAGTAATCCGGTTTTGACGAGAAAGGAAACGCAGTTTTCTTTTTCACCCCTGGGACAAGCCAGTCTGAAAGAAGCGAAATGCAACGTCGCATTTTCAAATACAAAATTCCATTGTATTTTAACATTTTAACAACTATTATTCAGCATATGTTAAAAATAATATATGTATCCCTTATTTTTAGAAAATAGATTATTTTTAGTAAAAAGGATGTTAAATATGATTCTGTTGTGTGTGTGCGTGTGTGTACAAATAAGACACACACACACACACACACACACACAGACACAGACACACACACACACACAGACACAGACACACACACTTTTGGAACGTTTATATCTCCCTGATATTCATATAGTGATTTTAAAAAATGTATATGCAATCCGAAGTTTATAATTTAACAGTTACATCACAAACTACTTCAAAATAATATATATATATATATATATATATATATATATATATATATATATATATATATATATATATATATATATATATATATATATATATATATATATATAAATATATATATATATGTATATATATATAATTGAAGATTTTTATGATTACGTGTAATATATAGATACCCGAGAAATACCAAAGAAAATTGCCTGTAAACTATATATATTGCTTGTAAACTTTAATATATATATATATATATATTAAATAAAAATGAATAATAATAAAATAAAATAAAAAAATTCGAAAAACAGAAAATCAGAAAATAAGATACATTAATATTAATGTTTTGAATTTTATTTTCGCTAAAAAATTGTAACTTTAGCCAGTTTGATACTACGGTTTGAGCGCCCTTCTAATGGTGTATAGTGGCATTATCATTTATCCATTTCTTCTTTGAATCACTTGTTTAGTAAGAATTTCATCTATTTTTCATGTTCATATTATTTATTACTTATATGGGTAATTGTCCAGTCTCCGACTCTGACTCATTGGACGGGTTTGGGAGGGTCGCTGTGAACGTATATTCTGCCTCCTAAGTTGTGTTTCGTCATGTTCATTCGGGTGCTTCTCGATATTTTTCATACTGTTGTGGTTGATCGCACGTACACGTGGTGAAAGAAGAAGTGTTCCTGCCTCATGACAATAATAGGTTTCCTAATTTTTCTTATCTTCAATTTTTCATCTTTTGGTGACTATAGTCTGAGTTTGGGCATTTATAGTAATTTACTATTGCCCAATCGGAAACAGTCATTTGTTTGGGATAATCAGAATTAAATACACAGACCTGAAGATGAATTTATTTCAGGTTAATCTTTGAATTTGAGCCAATGCTGTTTTTTTCTATTATCGGCATTATGGCCGTGGTTTTGCTTCTATAGTGATGCTAATATTCACGATTACTTGAATTGATTACTTTTTATATTACTTTTTTCTAATATATATATATATATACATAGTAAACATTTTAATTCCTTGTAATATAGTCAAATACTTGACTCTTATCCCTTATTAAATAATGGTGTATGAACAGTATTTGCAAATTAGAATTACTCAAAGATGTGCATGAAAAAAAGCTGTTTACATATAATACAGGTTCGAAATCCCTCGTTTCCTGTTTTACATATAAGGTAAATGGTTAAGAGAAATTATATATGTAATACATCAAGCACAAATATCCATGATAGTAGTTAAACCTGTAACTGTACCCAAATAAAATTATTTCAAAACCTCATGAAAAATTCTGTTATATGTAAAACAGGTACTAAACCCTTTTGTAACCCCGTATTAACATTATTAATGAAGGTACGAGAAAGGGTAAAGAGCATAATCTATATAAATAAAAATGAAAATATGTCTGTCTGTCTGTCTGTCTGTCTGTCTGTTTGTCACACCATCACGGGAGAACGGCTGAACCGAATTTGATGAAATTTTGTGGGTAACCCAGAAATAGCCCCACTTAGAATTATATCCGTGTTTTGAGTTTCTACGACCAGTGGTTCTCGAGATATTAGTAAAAAACGAAATTTTCGTTTGTCTCATCATCACGGAAAAACGGCTGAACCGAATTTAATGAAATTTGGTGAATAGCCTTGAAATATCCCCCCATAAATTTTGTCCAAGTTTCGAGTTCTTAAGACCTGGGGTTGTCGAGATATTAATGAAAAACGGAACTTTTTCCTAGGAGTTCTACTCCCTAACTTCGTGGTTTATCTAAACGAAAATCTTGAAAATCGTTTGAAAGTGAATTAAAATTTAATCTCTGAGTTTGATGGGAGATTTTTTGCGTTAATTAGTCACTTTCTGAAAACATGAATTGTTTGAAACATGATTTAAAGGGGAAATCTATCTCCATGGTTCATGGTTTATTTAAAACAAGCTTTTACGGAACAATGAGAAGTATAGAGAAATCAAAATCGTTATTTAATTTCGCAGTTTATGTTATAAGACATGACATATTTAACATGTTATAAGATTCTATCTTATATCATGTTACTCAGAAACGCAATTAAATTAAATCTGTCTGTTAATTTTAATAATTATTTTTTCGATTTGAATAATAAATAAATGGATATAAAAATATATTTTAGAAAAGAACGATTTGATTTTTCTTATAGCATTTTTGACTGGATAATATCAATTACGGTCTTCAGGTTTAAAAATTATTATTATTTATATTTTCGGGGATTATTGATTCAAGGATTATTGATATTTTCAAGTTATTATGCAATTATTTTATTATGACAAAAATTGTTTAAACTCATATATTGTATGTTGTACGAATCTTCTACAAATACACGTGTATATCTTTTAATCTACGAGAATATAAGTAGTACAGGTATATTGACATATGTTTTGATATATATTGGCATATATTGGAATCAATTACGACCTTCTGGTATAAAGAGTACGGATATTATTGATGTTTTCAATTTATTACGTCATCTCTTTTATTTTGGCAAATATTTTGAGACGCATATTGTAATACGGGTAATCTTCTACTAACACATTGGCATATTTTCTGATCTGCGACAATATAATTAGTACGGGGTTGCATATATTCATTCAATTCCTATTTTTTCTTCTGTAAATTTGCTTACAAAAGGGGGCAGGATGTTTTATTCTTCAGATCTGATCGTGAAGATAATTTTGCATAGTGAGAACATATATTCTTAAACTTCTCTTTAGGAGCAATAAATTTAATATTTTAACAGAATTTGCACATGATTGCGAACTTTAAGTTTCTTTAAATTATACACTGCGTACGAATAACGGGTGTGCTGTTAGTGGTTAATAAATTTTAACATTTTAGGAGGATATATCATGTTGCTCGGCATCGCAATTAAATTAAATGTGTTTGTTAATGTTTTTATTTTTTTTTTCGATTTAAATAATAAATAAATGGATAAATGGATATAAAAGTATATCTTATGAATGGACGGTTTGATTTTTCTTTTAATTATATTAATTGCTGACTGCGTACATCAATTTCACTTATTTTGGCAAAGAGTTTTCAAGCTTATATCGTATTTAGCTACTAAACTCATATATTGTGTTTAGCCAATAAATTCATATAGCCGATTGTTGAAACAGAAAAAGAGTAGAGCGGGTATATCTTCTAATACAATTGTAGTGTTTTCATTTAGTATATTGAAACGGGATAAGAATGTTTCATTCAGATCTGCAAATTCAAAGCTACGAATTTGGAGGGATATCGCTAATTTGACAACTTTTCTTAAACTTTGCCAAATTGACGAAAATGTCGCCAAATTGATATAAACGACACACAAACAGCTGCCATAAACCTTCGGGTTGGTTGTGTGGCTTGGGTCTTCTACATATCAATGATTTTTTTTTTTTTTTTGTTAGAAGAGTGTACTGAAATGATGTTTGGTTAGCATTTATCTGTCAGACCAACCATCCTACTTAGTAATACATTTAGCGAATTTTTAAAATGTCACCAAATTGATAAAAATGTTTTCAAATCTGTAAAAATATCTTGAAATTGATAAAATTGCGCTACATAAATGATATTAATTGTTTTTTGTTAGGGGATAGTATTGTGATGATATTTCGTCAATTTGTCGCAAAGTGGAACTGTCAGTTCTACAGTCCCACTTGGCGATAAATTTGGCGATTTTTTAAAATGTCGCTAAATTGACGAAACTGTCGCCAAATGTTCCATAGAAATATAACTATTTAGACGATATTTTTTCTACCAATTTATTTGAAGCAAATGATATCATGTCGCTTAGCAACGGATTTAAATCCAATGTGTTTATGCGGCAGACGATTTTTATTAAATCCTTTCCGATTTGAATAATGCAGATATGTATATAAAATAAATTTCATTGCCATTTCATTTTGGACTGGATAATATCAATTATACTCTTCAGGTTTAAACATTATTATTATTGATATTTTCCGGAATTATTGATTCAGGGATTATTGATATTTTTAAGTTATTACGCCATTGTTTTATTGCAGCAAAAATTGCTGACACACGCATATTGTACGTTGTACGAGTAATCTTCTAGGAATGCACGGGTATATCTTCTAACCTACGAGAATATTAATAGTACAGGTATATTGGCATATATTTTGACATATATTGGCATATATATTGGAATCAAGTACTGTCTTCTGGTATGAAGATTAAGGGGATTAATTATATATTCAATTTATTACGTCGTCTGTTGTATTTTGCCAAAAAACATTTGTGACTCATATTGCAAAACGGGTAATCTTCTACTAATAATCGGACATTATAAGTAGTACGTGTATATCTTCCCATATAATTTTAGCACTTTAATTTTGACATATATTGGAATAAATGACTGTCTTCAGATTTAAAGGTTACGGGTTTATTGGTATTTTCAATTTATACATGTAATCTACTAATGCAGGTTATATTTTCTAATATTCGCGTATATAATTAGTACGGGTTCCATACAATTTTAACGCTTTTGTTTTGCATATATTGATTCAATTCCATATTTTTTTTTATATTTGCTTACATAAGGGGTCCAAGATGTTTTATTCTTCAGATATGTCCATGAAGATAATTTTATATAGCGAGAACAGAGATTCTTAAACTTCTTTTTAGGAGCATTATATTAAATATTTTAACAGAATATTTTGATTAAACATGTCATTTAGTCTATATAAATAAAAATGAAAATCTGTCTGTCTGTCTGTCTGTCTGTCTGTCTGTCTGTCTGTCTGTCTGTCTGTTTGTCACACCATCACGGGAGAACGGCTGAACCGAATTTGATGAAATTTTGTGGGTAACCCAGAAATAGCCCCACTTAAAATTATATCCGTGTTTTGAGTTTCTACGACCAGTGGTTCTCGAGATATTAGTAAAAAACGAAATTTTCGTTTGTCTCATCATCACGGAAAAACGGCTGAACCGAATTTAATGAAATTTGGTGAATAGCCTTGAAATATCCCCCCATAAATTTTGTCCAAGTTTCGAGTTCTTAAGACCTGGGGTTGTCGAGATATTAATGAAAAACGGAACTTTTTCCTAGGAGTTCTACTCCCTAACTTCGTGGTTTATCTAAACGAAAAGCTTGAAAATCGTTTGAAAGTGAATTAAAATTTAATCTCTGAGTTTGATGGGAGATTTTTTGCGTTAATTAGTCACTTTCTGAAAACATGAATTGTTTGAAACATGATTTAAAGGGGAAATCTATCTCCATGGTTCATGGTTTATTTAAAACAAGCTTTTACGGAACAATGAGAAGTATAGAGAAATCAAAATCGTTATTTAATTTCGCAGTTTATGTTATAAGACATGACATATTTAACATGTTATAAGATTCTATCTTATATCATGTTACTCAGAAACGCAATTAAATTAAATCTGTCTGTTAATTTTAATAATTATTTTTTCGATTTGAATAATAAATAAATGGATATAAAAATATATTTTAGAAAAGAACGATTTGATTTTTCTTATAGCATTTTTGACTGGATAATATCAATTACGGTCTTCAGGTTTAAAAATTATTATTATTTATATTTTCGGGGATTATTGATTCAAGGATTATTGATATTTTCAAGTTATTATGCAATTATTTTATTATGACAAAAATTGTTTAAACTCATATATTGTATGTTGTACGAATCTTCTACAAATACACGTGTATATCTTTTAATCTACGAGAATATAAGTAGTACAGGTATATTGACATATGTTTTGATATATATTGGCATATATTGGAATCAATTACGACCTTCTGGTATAAAGAGTACGGATATTATTGATGTTTTCAATTTATTACGTCATCTCTTTTATTTTGGCAAATATTTTGAGACGCATATTGTAATACGGGTAATCTTCTACTAACACATTGGCATATTTTCTGATCTGCGACAATATCATTAGTACGGGGTTGCATATATTCATTCAATTCCTATTTTTTCTTCTGTAAATTTGCTTCCAAAAAGGGGCAGGATGTTTTATTCTTCAGATCTGATCGTGAAGATAATTTTGCATAGTGAGAACATATATTTTTAAACTTCTCTTTAGGAGCAATAAATTTAATATTTTAACAGAATTTGCACATGATTGCGAACTTTAAGTTTCTTTAAACTATACACTCCGTACGAATAACGGGTGTGCTGTTAGTGGTTAATAAATTTTAACATTTTAGGAGGATATATCATGTTGCTCGGCATCGCAATTAAATTAAATGTGTTTGTTAATGTTTTTATTATTTTTTTTCGATTTAAATAATAAATAAATAGATAAATGGATATAAAAGTATATTTTATGAATGGACGGTTTGATTTTTGTTTTAATTATATTAATTGCTGACTGCGTACATCAATTTCATTTATTTTGGCAAAGAGTTTTCAAGCTTATATCGTATTTAGCTACTAAACACATATATTGTGTTTAGCCAATAAATTCATATAGCCGATTGTTGAAACAGAAAAAGAGTAGAGCGGGTATATCTTCTAATACAATTGTAGTGTTTCATTTAGTATATTGAAACGGGATAAGAATGTTTCATTCAGATCTGCAAATTCAAAGCTACGAATTTGGAGGGATATCGCTAATTTGACAACTTTTCTTAAACTTTGCCAAATTGACGGAAATGTCGCCAAATTGATATAAACGACACACAAACAGCTGCCATAAACCTTCGGGTTGGTCGCGTGGCTTGGATCTTCTACATATCAATAAAATTTTTTTTTGTTTTGTTAGAAGAGAGTACTGAAATGATGTTTGGTTAGCATTTCTCTGTCAGACCAACCATCCTACTTAGTAATACATTTAGCGAATTTTTAAAATGTCACCAAATTGATAAAAATGTTTTCAAATCTATAAAAATATCTTGAAATTGATAAAATTGCGCTACATAAATGATATTAATTGTTTTTTGTTAGGGGATAGTATTGTGATGATATTTCGTCAATTTGTCGCAAAGTGGAACTGTCAGTTCTACAGTCCCACTTGGCGAAAAATTTGGCGATTTTTTAAAATGTCGCTAATTTGACGAAACTGTCGCCAAATGTTCCATAGAAATATAACTATTTAGACGATATTTTTTCTACCAATTTATTTGAAGCAAATGATATCATGTCGCATAGCAACGGATTTAAATCCAATGTGTTTATGCGGCAGACGATTTTTATTAAATCCTTTCCGATTTGAATAATGAAGATATGTATATAAAATAAATTTCATTGCCATTTCATTTTGGACTGGATAATATCAATTATACTCTTCAGGTTTAAACATTATTATTATTGATATTTTCCGGAATTATTGATTCAGGGATTATTGATATTTTTAAGTTATTACGCCATTGTTTTATTGCGGCAAAAATTGCTGACACACGCATATTGTACGTTGTACGAGTAATCTTCTAGGAATGCACGGGTATATCTTCTAACCTACGACAATATAAATAGTACAGGTATATTGGCATATATTTTGACATATATTGGCATATATTGGAATCAAGTACTGTCTTCTGGTATGAAGATTAAGGGGATTAATTATATATTCAATTTATTACGTCGTCTGTTGTATTTTACCAAAAAACATTTGTGACTCATATTGCAAAACGGGTAATCTTCTACTAATAATCGGACATTATAAGTAGTACGTGTATATCTTCCCATATAATTTTAGCACTTTAATTTTGACATATATTTGAATAAATGACTGTCTTCAGATTTAAAGATTACGGGTTTATAGGTATTTTCAATTTATACATGTAATCTACTAATACAGGTTATATTTTCTAATATTCGCGTATATAATTAGAACGGTCCCATACAATTTAAGCGCTTTTATTTTGCATATATTGATTCAATTCCATATTTTTTTTATATTTGCTTACATAAGGGGTCCAAGATGTTTTATTCTTCAGATATGTCCATGAAGATAATTTTATATAGCGAGAACAGAGATTCTTAAACTTCTTTTTAGGAGCATTATATTAAATATTTTAACAGAATATTTTGATTAAACATGTCATTTAGTATACTATACGAATTTGGGCATGATTATGAATTTCAAGTTTCTTTATATTATATACTCCGTACGAAGAACGGGTATGCTGCTAGTCTATATAAATAAAATTGAAAATCTGTCTGTCTGTCTGTTTGTCCCATCATTACGGGAGAACGGCCGAACCGAATTTGATGAAATTTTGTGGGTAGCCTAGAAATAGCCCCACTTAAAATTTAGTCTGTCCTTTGACTTTCTACGAGCAGTGGTACTTGAGATATTAGTAAAAAACGAAATTTTCGTTTGTCTCCTCATCACGGGAAAACGGCTGAACTGAATTTAATGAAATTTTGTAGATAGCCTTGAAATAGCCCCCCATAAATTTAGTCCAAGTTTCGAGTTTCTAAGACCAGGGGTTGTCGAGATATTAAAGAAAAACGGAACTTTCTCCTAGGAGTTCTACTCTCCAACTCCATGGTTTATCCAAACGGAAAGGATGAAAATCGTTTGTTTAAAACGTCAAAATGAAATAAAACTTTATTTCCGAGTTAGATGCAGGATTTTTGTATTAATTAGTCACTATCCGAAAACATGAATTGTTTAAAAAATGAATTTAAATGGAAAAATCTACCTCCATGGTTCATCTTTCACAAGCTTTTACTCAGCGACGAAAAGTATAAAAAAGTCAAAATGGCTATTTAATTTCGCATTATTTGAGGAAGATTCTGTCTTATATCATGTTGCTCGGCAACAGAATGAGATTAAATATGTTGTTAATATTTATTATTATTTTTTCTATTTGAATAATAAATAAATGTATGTAAAAATATATTTTGTAAATGAACGGTTTGATTGTTCTTTTAATTATATAAATTGCGGACTGCGTACATCACTTTCATTTATTTTAGCAAAGAGGTTTCAAGCTCATATATTGTGTTTAGCTAATAAACTCATATATTGTGTTTACCCAATAAATTCATTTATCCGATTGTTGAAAAAGAAAATGAGTAGAACGGGTGTATCTTATACAATTTTAGTGTTTTCATTTAGTATATACAAGCGGGATCAGGATATTTTATTTCTCAGATCTGCAAATTCAGAGCTTCGAATTTGGCGGAATATCGCTAAGTTGGTAACTTTTCTTAAACTTTACCAAATTAGCCGAAATGTCTTCAAATTGACAAAAATAACGGAAATCAATAAAAATTAAATTTGTTTTTTTGGAATAGAGTACTGAAATGATGTTTCGGTAGCATTTGTCGGTCAGTCCATCCATCCTACTTAGTAGCACATTTAATGAATTTTTTTAATATCACCAAATTGATAAAAATATTTGTAAATCCATTAAAATATCATGGAATTGATAAAATTACGCTTAATAAATGAAATTAATTGTGTTTTGCTAGGGGATAGTATTGTGATGATGTTTCGTCAATTTGTCGCAAAATGGGACTATCAGTTCTACAGTCCCACTTGGCGATAAATTTGGCGATATTTTAAGTTATCGCTAATTTGGACGAAAATGTCGCCAAACATTCCATGGAAATAGCATTATTCAGACGATATGATTCCCATCAATTTATTTGAAGCAAATGATATCATGTCGCTTAGCAACGGATCCAATGTGTTATGTGCCATACGATTTTTATTAAATGTTTTCCGATTTGAATAATAAAGATATGTATATAAAATAAATTTCATTGACATTGCATTTTTGACTGGATAATATCAATTACGGTCTTCGGGTATAAACATTATTATCATTGATATTTTCGGGACTGTCGATTCAGGGATTATTGATATTTTCAAGTTATTATGCCATTGTTTATTTATGACGAAAATTGTTGAAACTCATATATAGTACGTTGTACAAGTAATCTTCTACAAATACACGTGTATATCTTCTAATCTATGAGAATATAAGTAGTACAGGTATATTGGCATATATTTTGATATATATTGGCATATATTGGAATCATTTACGAACTTCTGGTATAAGGATCACAGGAATTATTGATATTTTCAATTTATTACGTCATCTCTTTTATTTTGGCAAATATTTTTGAGACTCATATTGTAATACGGGTAATCTTCTACGAACACACTGGCATATTTTCTAATCTGCGACAATATAAGTTGTACGGCGTTGCATATATTGACTCAATTCCTGATTTTTGTAAATTTGCTTACAAAAGGGGCCAGGATGTTTTATTCTTCAGATGTGCCGGTGAAGATAATTTTGCATAGTGAGAACATATATTCTTAAACTTCTCTTTAGGAGCAATAAATTTAATATTTTAACAGAATTTGCACATGATTGCGAATTGTAAGTTTCTTTATATTATATACTCCGTACGAAGAACGGGTATGCTGCTAGTAACTACAATGAAGCTACATATGGAGTCAAGCCGTTATCGGCACCAAAAAAAATTTTGACATGGTCACGCTTAATGAAAATTAATAAATAAAAGTTTTTTTCGAAACCATGGACGTTCCATTCTGTAATATTTATTGCAGAAATGATGCATATGGCCCAAAGTAGATAGTGTAAGAGATTGTATAAAAACAACACTAAAAAAACAATACACATATTTCTAATCAAAGCTATTGATGATAAATGGGAACACAAAATATTACAAGCTGATGAAGAATATAATAAAAATATACTATTGCTCATAAAATCTTGATTGTACAGTCCCACCCCTGATCTCCATAGACTCCATGATATGACTAAATATAAGGCGTTATTCAAAGTCAAAGTAGTCAACACGGAGAAAAGAAATATGCTGATTCACCAAAGTGATCCAATGGATGATTAAACGCATAAGTGGTAGAAAAAGTACTCAAAATAATGTTTAAACTCAATATTTTAATTAATTAAATGTTATTTATATAATTGAAAACAAATAGATGTAAGTATATTACTAGTAGATGAAGTGTGTATACACGTAGCTTCTTGATGCATAGAGTTTTCATTAAATCAAAAGCTAATGAGACTGAGGCATGTATAAGTTTCTTTAATTTGAGTCTGGTTTTGAAGTTGGTTTTGATAAAAGAATATATAAGATGTGGAGGGTATTGATTTTTTATGGTCGTGGTATATATATATATATATATATATATATATATATATATATATATATATATTTATATATATATATATATATATTTATATATATATATATATATATGATATATATATATATATATATATATATACAGAGAGAGAGAGAGATTAAAATGTTGTCTAAATGTGAGGCGTTAATTTGAGAATACCCTCTATACAGGGTGCCCCAAAATGGTTGAAATGCTCTTTAATTCTTTACCTGTTGGAGATAAGTGGACAATGTAAATTGACAAAAATGTTGAAAGTAAGGTAGAAAATAAGACTATGTAAATGAAATAGTCCTCCCATTAATTTTCAAAAAGTTACACTTCTTAAATTTTTATACGACCCCCCTTAGACAAATTTGTCAATCAAAAATGTTTTATTTTTAATGAAACAATATCCTTAAAAAACAACCGGATATGCAAAATCCGCACGATGCAATCACGGATTCTTAGGTAGTTTCCACTTTGAGACATGCTATTTTTTATTTGAAACAGTTAAAATAAATTAGTAAACAAATGCAAGTATGTATTTGATTTTGAAATGTAACATAATTTTTCAAAACGAAGAATAGAACTCACAGACGATTTTTACTTTCCTTTAACTCTAATTTAGCCGTTTCAAATATTTATAGTGAAATAATTTTAAAAAACTGAAGAATGAAATGCAGCCGATTTATATTTTTAATTTACGTATTTATTCCTAATATTATTTCTATTCAACACAACTAAACTTTTTTATAATATTATATCACAATAAAGATAGGAAATCATAAATAGATTAGAAATAAAAAGATTAGAAAATTTTGATCTATACAATCTCCATCGTCAATTTGTTTATAATCCCTATTTTCACTGATGAAACAGCCTTTCATATAGTACGGAAAACTGGAATAAGTCAGATTTTTTTTCTTTATCATTATATGGTTGATTTTAATGATACAGGTATGCGGTTTTCTTTAATGATCTTGATGCATTAAAAATAAAAAATTCTGATTCACCCAAATTGTATAAGGGGGTCGTATAAAAATTTAAAAAATATCACTTTTTAAAAATGCATGGGAGGACTATTTCATTAACGTAGTCTTATTTCCTACCTTACTTTCAACAGTTTTGCAATTTGCATTGCCCACTTTCCCGGTTTTCCAGGTTTCCCGGTGGGCCAGTCCGCCTCGGTATACACACACATATATATATATATGTATATATATATATATATATATATATATCTTTTTTATGTAAAATTAATGGAAAAAGCAAATTTTAGCAAACTATATTTTATTTATTAAATTGAAATATTTATTTAATAAAATATTATTTATTTGCTATTTAAATAGTAATACTATATTTTGTATAATTATTTGAATTAATCGCATCAGTCCATTATAATATACAAAATAATGTATTTTATATGAAAGAAATAAAAACTTTATTAGAGCACCAAATGTTCTTCAGAGCAATGTCAAGTGCACTATACTCTACTGAAAGACTCTTGAAACAAGTAGGATTTTGAATTGCCGGAAGGAATTTCGATTTCCTGAACGGAAACGAAATTTTTTTATTTGCTTTCCTGCTGGGTTGAAACATCAATTGCTTCTACATGGTCTACCTCATAAATATTACGAGTACAAAAATATAGAAAGCAAATTTACAGTTATTTCGTGTACCGTGTTTGATGTGAAATAAGGGCTTTTGATCTTATATGCAGGGTGTCCCAAAAAGATTGAAACGCGATTTAATCATTTACCTGTTGTAGATAAGTGGGCAATGTAAATTGCAAAACTGTTGAAAGTAAGGTAGGAAATAGGACTACGTTAGTAAAGTACGCATCCCATTCATTTTCAAAAAGGTACATCTTTTAAATTTTATACGACCCCCTTTGACAAATACGGTCAATCAGAAATTTTTATTTTTAATGCAACAAGATCATTAAAGAAACTCTGCATGTCTGTATCTTTAAAATCAACTGCATTATGGTAAAAAAGAAAAAATCTGACTTATGCCACTTTTCCGTACCATATGAAAAGCTGTTTCATCAGTAAAAATAGGGATCATAAACAAATTGACAATGGAAATTGTTTATATCAGAAATAAGTTAAAATGTGTAAATTTTTTTTATCACAAATGCATCTACATAAAACATTACACAGAGATCATATAAAGCAGTGGTACTAACTAAGCGGTTGGGTATCCTATGTATTATCATCCAGTTTCATCTTTTTTTTTTGTGATATGTCACAAATTTACACTTCTAATTTCATATATATGGTTCCCATTCACAATGTTCAATTTTCAATTAAATATAACTCGAACAATTTTAAAGATACAGATATGCGTTTTATTTAATGATCTTGTTGCATTAAAAAAAAAATGATTGACTGAACATTTCTAAGGGGGTCGTATAAAAAATTAAAATGTGTAACTTTTTGAAAATGAATGGCAGGACTATTTCATTAACGTAGTCTTATGTCTTACCTTACTTTCAACATTTTTGCAATTTACATTGACCACTTATCTCCAAAAGGTAAAAAATTAAAGCGTGTTTCAATATTTTGGGACACCCTGTATATACAGTATTCATTTATGCATTTTTCAAACTTTCGATTGAAGTTACTTTGAGCTGTAAACCCAGGGCATGTTAATGGGAAAGTGACATTGCGCCATCAATTGAGAAAATTTCTCCAGCATCTAAGTTTCTAAGCACCTCTTTCATCCATTTGGAAAGCTGTAACGAGAACGAGAAATCACCACTTCGGCAGTTCCTGGGCCATTGCTTAGTAGGACAGTATCCAAGCGTTGAGCTAAAGACGTCTCCAGTTCAAGGCATTTAATACTAAATTATAATCGCTCCCTAGAGTACTCCCCTTTCCAGAGAGTTGTTGATTACCGAACAAAATTGTCGGTTCTGGGTTGTAGATAAGGCGTTCAAATTTTAAGTTGAAGTGAAGGAGCGTTGATAAGCCAGTGAAGAGGCGTGCTACAGAAATTATTTTGCCAACACGTGGTCGATATCGTAAGAGGTGCAGAGTTTGAATCACTGGTTCACCTCCTTCGTCCTCTGGCGCCTCTCAAGGGAATACAGAAATTTCATTTTTCCAAAGCACATAAAATTTTCAGACAGCTGAATAGTTGGACATAATAGAGAGAAGGCTTCACCGTGGTCGTCTGAGGTTACGAATGTAGCAAGAAAATGAAATCACCAACTTGGCAGTGCCGGGGTTTGATCCCGGTGCCAAACATTGTAACCAAGTAATTAGATCGTTGAGCTAAAGACTCAGCACAAGGCATAACTGCCTTACGATCTTTCGCTACAAAATTATAAATCCTATCTCAAAATCGAAGCGATTTGGATGAACATTTAAAAATACAATGTTCCAGAACGTTTTTTTAACACTTTACAACAAAGTTGAAAAGTGTATATGACTTTGTTCATTCTGTCTGTCTGTCTGTCTGTCTGTCCGTTAGCACGATAACTGCCGTAAAAATGACTTTATCAAAATTTAGTATGTTGTTAAGACGGTCTGTGGGACCTATGGGAATATAAATGAATAATATCACCCAATTAGTTTTGGATTGAACCCGGGTTGAAAAAATGAAGTACATTGAACCCCATGGGACCTAATTTTCCAAACATTTTTTTCACCGAATTTAAAATTCACAAATTCCTTCGAAAGTTTTATGAAATATTCAAATTATCCCATAAAATATATAAAAAAATTTCAACATAATATATTTAGTAGTTTTTTAAATAAAAAATAAAATATTAATTACATCCTTTATATGGAGAGATCACGTGAAATTTATAAAGAGATCACGTAACCCACTTCAAAATAAAATATGACATCCATCTTGTATCAAAATCGTGATTTTTAAAGTTCTTTTTATTTAATATTTAGTGTTTTATCCGTCCTAAAACCGCTTTATTTTTGCCTAAATTCTGTGCATCTACATACTGAAACAACGCAATTACAAAATATTTGAGCTTAAATGATCATCCAAATTTGATTATTTTTACAACGAAGCCTACTTTTCATTTATGGAAAATGTAAACAACAAAATATGTAGTATGAGTTAGTATAAGAATTGCTGAATTTCTTTAACGCAAAAATATTTAGCTCATGGAGTCTGCAATATAGCTGATATGAATGAAATATTGAAATAGATTGATTTTAGAGAGAAGGACGATTGTTTTGCTGAAATTTTAAGCATTGAGTTTAATTACTTGTACTTCCAGGGTATTGTGATGAATGAAATGAATGGAAACATGTTTATGAATGAAATGCTGCTTTTATAGAGAGCCAGGTGTGTTATATTTCAATGACGTCATTTGAATAAATTTCAGTTGTTTTCGGTGAAGTTTTCAAATATAATAAATTATTGTAGTATTATGATAATTTTAAAAATATTTCCGAGGAATGTATCGCATTTTAGAGACGTTTAAACCAGGCAATTTATATTTCAATGCCGTGATTTGAATGAAGTTCATTTTTTTCGATGAAGTTTTAAGTTTTCAAATATAATAAATGAATGTAGTATTGTGATAATTTTAAAACTATTACCAATGAATGTATCGCATTGTAGAGATGTTTAAATAAAATTGCATTGAATTTGGAAAGTGTTTCATAATCAATGCTTTAAGCATGATTGATCTTTCTTGTTTAGTATAGAAAGGCGTTTTCTCATCGAAAATGGCCATTCAAATAACATATTCACAGTTTCAAATAACATATACACAGACGCTAAATAAGATAGACGATAACAAGTTTCAAATAACATATACACAGGCGATAAATAATAAGGTCATCGAAAAGCGATAATTATACAAATATCTCGTTATACCAAAGTACTTCTGGATATAACAATAAATACGAATGGAAAAAATAACAATCCGTGTAATATGCTAATTTTAATTTCTTTAACACTACCATTTCACCAGTAAAAAATAAATGTTGCATAAAAATGACAGGCACATGATACGTTAATCATCCCTTTTCTTTAACCTCACATTTTCTCGTCTTTCTGCAGGTCACGTTTACGTCTTCCCGTACTAAATGGCATCTACAGCGTTGTAATTGAAATTCGCCTACTGACTTTTTTTAGGAGATAGGAATTCTTACTTCTGCAATTGGCTGCTAGGGGCGCTGCAGATTTTAACGATCAATAATGGGTATTCACTTTCCTATTAGTATACCCTGATTTTGAAACTCCAGACTACTTCCATCGAAAGTTAACGGGATGCATAAAGACCCAAAGAACCCACACCGTCCCGCTCACTTGAGGGTATGGAGCAGTTGAATGAACGGCCGAAAAGAATGAACCCTGTATATTGCCGATTTATAACAAACTAAAAAAGTCTGCCTGGACTGCGCTCCCTTTTCAGAAACCAGCATTTGGGGATCGACTTTGTACTTATGTCACACTAATAAAAAATATGATGTGGGCAACACATGACTTTCCTTATATAATGTAATGAATTTACTACTTTTACAGTAAATTAAATAGGTTTTTCTTACAGTAGATACTCATATTCTTTCCAAGATATTGAATTTTCGATAATAAGTCGTCATTTTCATTGATTTAACTTCATTTTTATCCATTTAGCGAGATTTCCGTTAATTTAGCAACATTTCGAAAAGTCGCCAAGTTGGCGACATTCCGTCAAATTCGTCGCCAAAATCTCGCCAAGCGTTATGAACGAAGAAATATGTTATTCTTACAGCACATAAATGACTTCTGGCGTTCAAATATAAAAGTATTACTCAAAGAATCTTTTTTCATGAATGGAACGAGCTAGATTCACGAGAATGATGTCATCCAATTTATCACATGGTATTACATATGAAAAGTGAACATGTTTCTCAATAGGAAATATTTTTTTTTATTTTATATGACTTTTTGATAATTTTTTTGAAAAATGTGCAATATCTCGAGAACGGTTCACGTTAGCGTTCTAAAATGTATGTCAATCGTTTTCTAATGAAAAATTACATAAGAAATGTCTATTTGCTTAACTTTATTAAATGTTTTGATTTTTTGACGATTTTTTCAAAATTTCATTCGAAAATTTAAGGGGGTTCTGTTCATTCGATTGCGTATAAAAACAATAGGCTTCCTGTGTTTACGGATTGTGATTTTTGTACCAAATTTGGTTCGAATCGGTCTATTCGTTTGTTAGTTATCGTCTCCACAGACTCACTGACACACACACACACACATCACTTCAAAAATGTTTGATTCGTGATCAGGGATGCTTGAAACGTGCTCTCCCTTCGAAAACTCGAATTTGAAATTTCGACCCCGTCACAATACTTTCCTTATACATTATGTATATAAGGAAAGTAATAAGTACTATGTGTATGTAAAACCATATATTTATGGCACTTATCCATTGTAAAATGTGATGGCCACTATATATATTGAGAGAGATGTAGCTGAGCAGCACTTCGAGCCTTTTTTCAGACGATACTGAAAGTATCTGCATGCCAGATTATAGTGTTTAAATTACGCAAGCGACAGTCCAATTTTCTTCACAAAGTCTTACATAAAAGGACTCCATTTTGAAATAAAGTATTTTTAATTTTGTCGCGCCAAATTGGCTATAAGCGGATTACTATATTGTGACCTTGGCGTCTTTTTTATAATTCTGGCAACTCTCTTTTGGGCAACTTGTGCAGAAACAGGGCGCATTTTTTCTTCTGCTGTTCTGTTTGGTCGTTTCGGACGTTGTTTAGTTAACCAGTTACGTTAATTTTGGAATGCACTACGTATTTATTTTGGACTATGATTGATTAGAAGAAGTTTGGAGACATTTTTTTTATCGTTTTTCAAGTTTCTTTGATTTGTTTTGTGTTTGGTAAATGTTTGTGAAGAGTAAAATATTTAGTATTGTGTTTTTATGGTTTGGTTGCCAGTGGTAAAATGAATGTGATTTAATGGTGTATGAATCTAGGACTGATTGCAAGTGGGTACGAATGTTTTAAGTTCCGTGTTTATCAGAGGTCTTCAAAGTATCGTTCGTTTCTTATCAAATTTCTTCCAAGTATCGTTTCTTACAAGAATTATGTAAAAGATGAAAACAATATTTACTTTTCGTAAGTTATATGATGACGTCACATTTGGGTCAGTAACAAAATTATTCTTAAAACCAAACAAAACTTACATTAATATGATATATGACCAACCCGGACCTTCACATAAACTTTACAACGATTTTCCATGCTTTCAATAAGGTAATCAACCATCGCTGATGCGAGAAAATGTCGATTCCTTCAACGGGGCAGTTTCCAACTCACTGAGACTGATAAACGTGCAGAGACAGCACGCCTGAGGGCAACCCAAAGGTTTTCTATGGGATTAAGGTCTGGGGAATACGCCAGCCACTCCATACGAGAAATATCCTTACTTTCCAGTTATTCGTCAAAAATGTTGCCTCGATGGGGACGGGTATTATTGCCCAGAAGGAGGAAATCAGGACCAACTGCTGCAGCGTAGTGTCTCGCAATGGGGTCTAGAACTTATACGTATACCACGCAGCCGCCACAGAACCGCCTTTAAAGATGTGCAGATGTGTTCAATATCCCATTGAAATTCCAGATCACATCATGAGGCGGCAACCTCTGAATGCGTGATGTTCGATGATGTTCTTGGCTGATTGCGTGTGCTTCGTTCTCTCCAGACCCTTACACGCTTATCATCTGATTCCAAGGTAAATCTGGACTCTTCCTTGAAAAGAACGTTGCAACAATCTTAGACAGTCCAATTGACATGTTGACAACACCACTTTATCTTGCCCCTCTTACTTTGACGGTTAGTGGAACACAAAAACGTTGTACTCTGGTGTACAGTCCCTTCACGAGGAGTCTTCGGTGCACAGTACTGGCAGATATTATCTTACCAAGTGCCGCTGCAACCATGGATGTAACATTTGTGGGAGTTGCCCGTCGATACCCCTTGGCTACTATAGCAATATATCGATCATCAGAGGGAGTGGTAACCCTTCGACGACCGGGCACAGGTCTCCGGACAACTGTTTGACTTGTTTGGAATTATTTCCATAATCAGGCATTTACCGAATGATCAACGCCAAATAAAATAGTGACATCTTTGATTGACTGTCCAGCTTCAATGCGCCCGACAGCACGACAGCGCTCACTATCTGTCATTCGTCTTCTTTCTGCCATAGAAACACGAATATCGTCAAAAATAATCCTACACATGTTATTAACACTTCGTTTAAGCATTTAAATGCACCTCCTCAAATTCTTCAGAATTCTGGCGTCACCAACGACTGCCTAATTAGCATATATCCGAACAGTCAATCATGATTGGCTGTAACATACGATATTTGCTTACTGTCATCTATATCCGAAGCGATTTTCAGCCACTCAAATTCAAATACGCTTTGGAAAATTAAAATTTGCATTAGGCACTTAACTTTTGGAAGTCAGTGTACTTCCCCCGAAAAAATGCACCAAAGAAAATAGAATGTGGCAGTGCTAGCAAACTACTTTAGGACCTTTCGAGAGCTACTCCAGAATCTTATTACAAGCGACATCTTTCTTGTATGAAGATTAGAATAATTTATGCATAAGGAAATTTATATAGCTTGTTTAATAGATATTTCAAAACCTAGAGCTAATTTGACGTTAAAACGGCTGTTTTATATCCAACAGCCAAACAACATAATATAGATTTGATTTAATCTCAGAGGTCAAAATACAGAAAGTCAAAATTTATTGTTCAGTGTTATAAAACAAAAGATTATCCGTGGTCTGATAAAAAAGTTTCTCACAAATATACAGGTGTTATTTCATTAAATTAATAATATACAGATGAGATGTCAAGATGTTCCAATATTTTGGTCAAGTATTAAGCGAATTCCCAGATGCTCAGCAACAAACCCTTGCACAAAGAAAATATAAATATTAAAAAAAAAACAAGTTAAAGGCTCTTAAAGAGCACTAAAAACTTTAAAGTGCAATGTCAAGTTCACTTTTCATAGTTAAGAGATACTTAAAACAAGTAGGAGTTTCTGTTGTAACCGAAAAAAGTGTACTTCATGTCCGGAAACATTATCTTTAATATATTTGCTAACCTGATGCCACAAATTCTCATTCACTAAATATTTTATCCTGAAATGGTGGTAGCCAGGAAGTGTAAAATTAAACTTCAAGTTATTACATTTTCTTTATTTTTTAAAAAAGAAAAAAAATCGTGGATTATATATTTATGTATCATCTATGAATGATATAATAAATAGAATGTAGACACGATTTTATTTCCTAAAAAACTGTATGTAATTGAAAATTCCTTATGCATGCGAAGAGTATAATAAATTGAAATTAATGAAAAAGAAAACTAACGTTATGAACCTTATGAATGTTAATACAACGTAATTATAACATTATGAACTAACGTTATGAAACGAAACTAATATTAGTGTTGGAGAAACCATGTAAAAGCAAATTATTTTACATCGTTCAATAAAACATCTGGAGCGTCAAAAGTATGTTTTACCTACAAACAGCCGTGTTTCTATTTTAAGAGAGAAATGTTGATTATTAGTATCGATCAGTAATCTTTGCATATTGAACCTCATCAAGATAGCCCATTCTGAGCTCGTCATGGGGACGTATTGCTATTTGGAAAATAACTCTTGAGGTGAAGTAGATATAAATTGTAAATTTAGTACATCAAAGCCCGTTCCGTTGTTGTCGAGCGTCATCGAGCAGAAAGGGGGGAGCCCTTAATAATATTAAAAACATGTTAATTTTAATAAATTTATCATCAATGTGCAACATTATGCAGTCAATTGTTAGCTAATTTCCGCTGTCTTCATTACATATCTTCTTAAAATAAATATCTGTGTCTGTGTGTATATGCGCGCGCCATGAAATTTGGTACACGCTCACTTCAGGATTCAGAAGGGTGCACCTCGATAATATTTGTTTTTAATTTCGAATTAGATTTTAGTTATTTTATGTTTTAGCATTTTCACGCATATTAGTTCCTTTGCGACCAAAAATATTATCAGACAGTGTTTACTTTGACGTCGTCAGCAAAGACAAAAAATTTTATTTCCAAAAATTTTGAACAAAATCTACAGGTGAAAATCTTCAAATTTATATATATTTTTAAATACATATACAATTGTATTCTTTGCATTATTTGACATACCCTCATGCCTAAAAGTTAAGCATAGTTTGCTGTTTATGCGAAAATTTCAGGAAATCTTCATCGGATTGGAAGGGAAAGTGGTAAGCTGGTGTAGTAGAGTTATAGAAGAAGAAAACAATGCAAAACAAGGATAATAACGACTTTTATTATCCAACGGAAAGAGTTGAAAGAAAAAGGGTTACAATGCGAGTGTCAGCCTCAGTGACACCAGAAAGATTAAAACAATGTGATACTGCAGTTTCATACGGTGTGTGGGAACCTCGGGTAGCCACATATGCTGCACAATGATTTCTCATGCTTCTGATAAGGGTTTGGATAAGTTATGTACTCAAAGATTTCCAAGCTTCACGGAGAGTAGTTTTCAATCTCGGAACGGAGTTGGGTGGTTAGCGGAGGGCTGCAATATGTCTCGAGAGTATATACCACACATACTCTATTGAATTCAGATCAGGAGAGTTGACAGGCCACTGAAACTGCATGAGTTGGACATCTTCAGCTTGAAGGAAGTCGTAGATCGAGGCTGCACGGTGAGGAGGCGTGTTACCATCCATGAATATGAAATCAGGACCAACAGCACCTCGAAATAATCAAACGGTAAGCTCATGGACTTCGTCTCTGTATATTTGACCGGTAACGGACCACGTGTCAAAGATGTGGAGATCTGAGCGGCAGTCAATCATGATTCCTGCATAGACCATGACTCCCCCAAACGGAAAACGATGTCTTTCCGTGATGGTTTTCGGGTGAAAATGCGTTCCACTTTCTCTCCAGATCGTGGTACGACGAGACTCAGTTTGCAGGCTAAACCTGGACTCGCCACTGAACATAAAATTGCCCCACTGTTGTCCACTCCACTGTCGATATTCCAAACTCCACTGTAAACGCGCGCGTTTCTGTGCGGACGTCAGGAGGATGCAAACTGCTGGTCGTCTGGCATAGAGACCAACGCGTCTAAGCCTCCTGTAAACAGTTTGTCTCGAAATAGTGACTCCTGTGGCGGTTGTCAGGGCTGAAACCAGTTGTCTGGTAGAACGGTGCCTCTGACGTCGTGCATTTATAACAAAATATCGGTCTTTCTGAGCAGTTGTTACCCTTGGCTTACCTGATACTGGTCGGCGGGTAATATTTCCAGGGGGTTGGAACCTCTGCCACAGTCTGGAGATGTCAATAGAAGTACATTCAGAATTCGAGACGCTTTGGTTTGGTATCGGTCGGATTCTATCATTCCAATAATTTGTCCCTTCAAACCAGTTGGCATCTTTGTGACATCTCTCGTCCTTTTGTATTGCTAACAACGCCCCGTATCGAAACGCTGCGAAATTCTGCCTCAACTGGCCATGCCGCTCGAAGCCGTTTTATACTCGTTCCGGCGTGCGCTGGTGCTTTGCGCATGTTGATGTCAACTGAACTGTTTTGAATATGCGCACTGATTTTTTCATCCTACCATTCTCCACAACTGATTGTGAACCATTGTGTCCATATTAACTACGAATTTGTTGCATTTTATGAATATGCTTAACTTTTGGACATGAGTGTATATAAAATCTCGATATTAGCACAATTTAGATGGCGGCCGGGGAAGAAGATCTTCATTTTTTTAAATCTGCATTTTTATCTATATTGGTAACTATTTCTCCGATTTTGATGCAATTTTTATATTGTAGTTTCTACTCTGCAATAGACCTACTAGACTACCAACTCAATATGTTCACTCTGAATATTGTTCCACTTTGTTTCTTTGCCACTTTTGAGACTATGTAGTGGGCACAGAACTTGCTCAAAAACTAATTGCTATAAACATGCTTGCTATGTTTGATAGCCGCTAGCCACAACTAATAGTATGCATTAAAAGACTATAGATTTCAGATGATTTGCAATGACACAACTAGTGCATAATACTATATATGTAGGGAAAGAAAATGCTAGAAATAAAATAGAATGCCGAACTTTCGTTATTTTTTTATATCATTACATTTTAAAGTATTTTTTCTAATTTTGAAAAATATATTCAACAATTTAAATTGTAGTCTGCGATATACAGCTTTTAAATCCTTTCAAACATTACTTTCCATTTCCTTCTCAATTTGTCACGGAAAACTTACATTGTCAGAAAAATGTCCTGGCGGGAAAATTTAACTTTTACGAGAGTTAAAAGCCGAAAATTACATTCATGCTTGCTGATTTATTTTTACTTCTTTGGTGAACTCAAAACATTAGGCTACGTTGATAAATGTTTAGATATGGAAGAGGTCCAAAACGTGTCAAATTGTAAAATTATACTTCCTCTTATTTATAGCTGATTTTTTGAACGGTTACACATAATAAGAGATACATTTTAATAATTTTATTATTTTAATATCCACTAAACACAAATCCTAAAACCATTTGATTTCCTGTTTTAGCAACATTATAATAAAAAAAATTATGTTCGTCTATGTAGTTTGTAGCGAAAACTCGTTTCGCTAAAAGTTTGGAGCAGCCACAAAATTTGGTATCGGATTAATTGAATTTCTGCTCAGGTCTGAGTATTTAATTCTAATTCAGGTCTGAGTATTCAGGTCTGAGAATTTTATTCTAATTAACCCAAACAAATGCCTGTTTCAGATTAAGCAATAGTACATTACTATAAATGCTTAAACTCAGACTACAGACAACAAAAAATGAAAAAATGAAAATAGGATACATTAAGAAAATTTGTATTACCAAGCGGCATGAACCCTTCTTCTTCCACCACGTGTATACACGATCAACCTCAACAGCTTAATCTAGAAGCACCGGAATGAATAAGTCGAAATTCTAACAGGGAGGCAGTACGAACGTTCACGGTAATACTCCCAGACCCGTCCAGTGAGTCTAAGCTGGAGACTGGACAAGCAATTCAGAATATAACTTCCCAAATATGCAATCCTGAATATGAATATGAATCAAAGATGAAAATTCTTACTAAACAAGTAATTCATAGTGAAACTGGATAAACGAGAATGCCACTATACACCATTATAAGGGCGCTCAAATCGTAGTTTCAATACTGACAAAAGTTACATTTTTTGCTAAAATAAAATTCAAAACATTAATGTTAATGCATCTTATTTTCCGATTTTTTGATTTTTCTAATGTTTTTGACTTAGTTTATTATTTTTCATTTTTATTTATTTATATAATTAATAAATAATTATATATAATTTATTTATTTATTTATTTATTTATTTTTTTTTTTAACTGTATGTTAGTTACTATAATTGGGAATGTTTTCTAGGATGTTATCGAGTGAAATTTGATACACTGAGTTGATAATTTTAATAACAAACTTGGGGGGATATGCATTATTAGTCGCTGTACTCAATAATTCCATAAAGTGCGCTAATTTATAATATTCATCACAAATTTTATTGATTCTAAGGGTCTGGATTATTATAATATTTCTAAATACAGATATATGCAAACAAGAGTCAAAATGTTGAATCCTTGATGTATTAAATTTTAAATCCTGTCTTTTATCATACAAGTTTATAACCATATTACAATTTTGTAAATTTAAATTTAAATCTAAAAAGTTTGCAACATTTGTGTCATTATTACTTGCATTTAATTGTAAATTTTTTGGATAAAAGTTTAATACTATAGGGATATTATTATTTGGGGATATACATAAAATGCCATCTAAATATCTAAACATGTGCATATTATGCAAGCTTGGATTAATGTTTTTTTCATAGAAGAATAAATACAGATTAGCTAACAATGATGAGGCACACCCGCCTTGTGGGATACCAACCTGTTGTTTAAAAAAAGTACCACCATGTTGAATATAATTCTCATAAAGAGTGAAGTTAAGTAATTTTTTAAAAAGAAAATTTGAATATTTAAGTTGATATTATATTTTTCAAAAATTCCTAAAATAATTCTATACAGATCATCTATATTAACATTATTAAACAAATCTTTGAAATCAAAGGTATAAATACTATGAATATTAGTAAGAGTTTTCAATTTCTTTACTAATTCCAAACTATTTTTTACAATATGACAATTATTTGAGATTTCATCTGACAAGTATACTTCGTGTAATATCTTTAATAATAATTTTCCAGCATTAGTAATGTAAGAATTATGCCCACTGGTAATGGTTCGAAAAGCAACAGAGGATTTATGAAACTTAGGTACTAAAACAATATATGGAATGTTTTTACAACTATTTTTTAGATGGATTTGCTTATATTTGGCTGATATTCTAGATTTTAAGGTTATTAAGGTTTTAAGGTTAGTTTTATGTAAATTATAGATTTGATTATTAAGTAAGTGTGACTGAAGGGTATTTTTATAATAATATTTACATATAATTGAGTAGTTACCACTTGCCTTATCGACATATGTAATGACAAAAGCATTTTGTATTTCTTTAATATCATTTTTAATTGAATTAAGTTTATATGAATTATTAATTTTCTGATTATATATATAATGATTTAAGTATTGCTCTATTAAGACTCTCCAGGGTTTAAAGGTTTCTACAGGGATTTGATATTTATAACTGATTTTATAGATAAATTTATTTAAGTCAAGAAATAAACCTTTACATATTAATTTAAGTTTAAATTTAGTAGGTATACGGTACTTAGTACCCAGTAGCATCAGTGATCTTAGTGCATCATAATTAATAATATTTAGATTTCCCGTTATAACATGCCCATGGTGTTTATCTACGAAGTCTTTGTATTTTTCTAAATGACAGTGGCAATATGACTCTTTATCCAATTCATTGTTTTGATTAATATCTATTGATTTGGCAATTTGATTATAATTGAAAATATAACGTCCTAGCGGTTTATCATATTTATAAGCAATTTTAGGATTTACATGTTTGATTGGAAAGTAATTGGAAACCGATTTTAAAAAATTATTTATCTTCAGATTATTTAAGACAGAATTAGTGAAATTCAAGGTACAATATTCGTTTATTTTAGTATTTTGTTTTGATTCGTCATTAAAGTTTAAGTCTGTGACATATAAATAACCATTAAGATTTTTACTTCTGGTAATGAGCAAATCATAGAATAAATGTTTAAAATGATTGTTATCAAATGCAGTACTTAGAAAAAGGTTATATACCATATTTAATTGCTGTTTTTTAATTGCGAAAATCCAGTTTTTACATTGTTTCCAATCAAAAGTAATTTTAAAATTTGCATGTTGCTGAAGGATGGCATTTTTTAGTTCAGATAATGAGGGCAATTTTTTATTATATTTACTTGCTCTTTTAGTTCTTTTTGATTTACTTTTATGATTGTTGAAGGAATTATAAATATTACGGTCTTCATTAGGATAATTAAAGGACTTTTTAACTATATTATGATGATTAAATATTTGATTGAGTCCATATGGAAAAATAGTTTTGTGTGCACAAATGAATTCATTTTCAAGAAACAATCTGTCATAGTAATTTTTTTGAATACACAGAATACTAATTTCAATGTTGTCGAACCCATGTTTAGAAAAATGTTCGTATTCAAATTTTGATTCATTAAGGGTAGTAACATTATTTGAAAATTTTTTTATGTGATTCCTGTGTACGTTAATTCGGAGGTGCAGAGGGTTGCTGGTTTGACCTATATATGACATATTACATTTTTTACATTCAATTTGGTAGATACAATTATATGTTTTACAGAAGACAAAATTATTGCTACAATTGATCTGATTACTATTAGCAAACGGACAAGTTTTATATCTATTAGAATTACAAGATTTAAATTTAAGTGTGTTATTTGGTGATGCATGGCTGTACGATTGAAATTTATATGAAGTGAACAAAGAATACTGGCTGGATGTACTCGTAGCATCCTCAAAACAAAGCACAATTTAATAATTTGTCTAAAACTCTAAAGCTTCCCCATGTATCTCAGCATTCTAACAACATTTTTTAATTTTATAAGGAATTTAATTTTTTTAATTTTTGAGGGATCGCATTCAGTCCTCGCAATGGGCCATCCTACACTTCGAAAATTGTGTGTTATCCGTCTCTGGATAAGATCCATTATGAACAGGGTTCGAGGGTTGCGCATAATGGTTAGGTTCTTGGCATGCGGAAAGAAACTTCCGGAGAGGCGGTTAGAAGAAATAGATGCTTGTGCCTATGCGTTGCAAATGGTTGCGAACGTTTACACATGCAGTGAAACTACATAATTTCGATTGAAATAAAGGGAGGAATGGTTTGATTTAAAAGAGCCGATTTGAAATTTGGGTTGTGTAATCTGAATCTGTATCAATTATGTAGCGGGAGCTTATTTAGGACTCTAGAAAATCTGGGTGTCATTCTAGTAACAAATATTGAGAAAGGACATTTCGTTTGATTCTATATTTTACTGTCTATTAGAAAGGCTTATTATCTGATTTAGCGGGTGTATTTATTATCGTGATACAAGAAGAGTGTTGCGACGTTTCCTCTGGAATAATGGGTGTAATCTAAGTATAGAAGAGTGGGTCCGAATTTCTGGATAACTAATATTTTTATTTAAAATCACTAATAAGAGTAAGCGGGAGCAATATACAGCGAAAAGCTCGATAATTATTTTGCAAGATAGTTATCAAGCAACACCTGTCACATATAATACAAGAAAGATCAATCATGCATAAATAATTGATTATGAAACACTTTCCAACTTCAATGCAACTTTATATAAACATCTCTGAAATACAATACATTCCTCGGTAATACTTTTAAAATTATCACGATACTACATTAATTTATTATGTTTGAAAACTTCATCGAAAAAAATGAACTTCATTCAAATGACGGCATTGAAATATAAATTGCCTGGTTTAAACATCTCTAAAATGCGATACATTCATCGATAATATTTTTTAAATTATCATAATACTACAATAATTTACTATATTTGAAAACTTCCATGAAAGCAAATGAACCGTATTCAAATGACGTCATCGAAATATAAATCGCCTCTCTATAAAAGCAGCATTTCATTCCTAAACATTTTTCCAATCGTTTCATTCATCACAATACTATAATAATTCGTTATATTTAAAAACTTGAAAAATTGATATCTACAATATTTATTTTAAAATGTGAAACCTCTCTTACATTTAAATAATTCATCTCTTGGAAAGATATTTATTATATAATATACATATTTTTTACTTTCTGGAGGATATAGTAAGAGTCAGAATTTAATTGAATTTGTTTTTCTCCCTATATTAAATTATTTTTATTTCAAAACTACTTAACATATTTTAGTGAATTTTTTTTATGTATTTTATGGGATAATTTGAATATTTCTTAAAATTTTCGAAGCAATGTGTGAATTTTAAATTCGCTTAAAAATTTTTTGAAAAATTAAGTCCTATAGGGTTCAATGTATCTCATTTTTTCAACCCGGGTTCAATCCAAAACGAATTGGGTAATAATATTAATTTATATTCCCATAGGTCCCACAGACCGTCTGAAAAACATACTAAAATTTCATTTTGATAAAGTCATTTTTACGGCAATTATCGTGCTAACGGACAGACAGACAGACAGACAGAATGAACAAAGTCATAAACACTTTTCAACTACGTTGTAAAGTGTTAATAAAAACAGTGATTAAATGCTGAGCTAATTCACTAAAATATCCTGTGCTATTCTCAAAATACTCACGGTTCTCAAAATTAAATATAACTAGTATAATATCAACTGCTTTCCATCTGAGCGATTACTCATTTTATGTAGTATCCGTAGAAACTTTCAGAAGGGAATTGCACCTCCCAGGTATTTTTATTTCGAGAAGTCACCAAATATGACACCCATGCATCTAACATTATGGCAACCCCACCTTTATAAGAATGACTGCCTGTAAAGGTTGTTTTCTCTAGTAGATATTTAGTACATAGAAGCCTGCTTTATACATTTTTAAAAATAGGTTTAAATACAAGGACTGAATGAAACAAGAATTATCTTAGCAACAATATTTAATTTTATAACATTTAAAATGAAACATGCTAAATGCCTGTATAACTTAACTTTAATTAAAAGCAGAGCAAGAATAAGTAGCAATTTGATATACATAATAATTTTCTAGACATTTAGCTAAGTTATAAAACAACCTTTAACTACTATTAAACTGAAATTCATTTTCACGAAATACAGTGGCGTATTCAACATTAGTTGTTACTCGTCTAACGTGATATTGCCCTGATTTCTGATATAGAAAAATCCAGAAGAACCTAGATATTTACTAACATTATGAATTGTAATATTTTTTCTAGAACTTTAAAAAAACATTGCGCTAAGTATAAAAATCTGATGTAAGCAGCACATGACTTTCCCTGCAGACTTATATTAACGTTTTTTTTATTTTAATTAAATTTATTTCACTTTTATTCAATTTTTGTTCTCATTCGGTAACCGGGTTTATTTTCAAAGGTGGCGTAGGGAAAGTACGAAAAACTAAAATATCTCGAGAACGGCTAGTCCTAGTGTAATGGGGTTGGTCTTATTATTTTCGTCATTAAACATTACGTATTAAACGGGCATTTAATGGATATATCTGAGTATACCTAGTTCTTTAGTTTAGATTTTGACGATTTTTGCGGGCCATTTTGCAAAAAAGGCAGGTTATTTTTTTCCGAATCGTACCAAAATCTAATCAGCACCATGGTAATCCACAAGTGACTTATCCACCGAATTTTGTGAAATTCGGTCCATTAGTTTTTTAGTTAGAGTGTATACAAGATTTTTCGGGCCATTTCGCAAAAAAGGCGGGTTCTTTTATCCCGAATCGTACCCAAAACTAATCAGTACCAGCCCCGCCCACAAGTGACTTACCTACAAAATTTTGTGAAATTCGGTGTATTAGTTTTTCAGTTAGAGAGGATACAAAATCTGCACAGACAGACAGACACACGGACAGACACACAGACACACAGACACACAGAGACACACACAGACGTCACGCTAAAATAGTTTTTTTCGTATTCTAGAGGTCTCGAAACGTGTAGATCCGTCGAAAACTCGAGTTGCGATTTTCGACATGATTCCAATACTTTCCCTATACATTACCATGTATTGCAGGGAAAGTAAAAAAGATAAACTCGAGCTTGCCAGCCACGGAACTGATACTTTGCCTGATTTATCAAGAAAAATACTAATTTTTACATTTAAAACCGGTTAATATCTTATTCAAACTTTATATGCTGTCGATAGTGTTTATTTTTGATATGGTAGTTTTATCTATGGTAGTATTTTATCTATGCCGAAAATAGATAATTTGAAAATTGATATGGATGGACAGTGTGAAATTAAAATTCGAATTCAGAAACTCCATGGAACGTGCTCATGGGAGGTACAAATTGAGGCAACAGCCAGTCTGGAAAAGTGAAATTATAAAATCTCACAAGCAAAAAACTTTTATAACCGATTTATTGCCAGCGTAAGGGACTGACACTCGATTTGGTCTCGAGTTTCTGAAGTGCGGACAACCGAAACCTATTGGCCGCCAGTGTTTGGGGAAAGCCAGTGAGCACCTTAATTAAATGCCTAACCAGAGCCTATGGAATAAGCTTTTGTGTTGTTGTTGTTGAGTCGCAGACCGTCCGACCTACCAGAAAGGTGTAAGATAACTCTATGGAGTTGGGCGTTGATAACAAGGATCTTCTTCGAACTTCACTTGCTGACCTAAACTGCTGTGTATCTGAAATCTTGTCCATTTGTTCAAAAGAAGGAAAAATATCTCTGATTAAAAAAATATGTAAACTCAATTATATATAAATATGTGTAAAAATATGCGTAATCAGTGGTGTTCCCACATGTAAGACTGGTCTTCATAGATCATATAGTGCGCCAAAAGCAGCACCCCACATTGGTGAGCCTCCCATTATTACCTCACAGGTAAGTAGAAACTTACAACCACATTGAGGTCATTAAAATAATGCATCACATTCATTAGCAAAACATGTCTCTTACAAATTTGAAAAAGTGAAAATGGATGAAACACAGTTTTCTATTTTAAATATCCCATTTTTAACACTTTACAACAAAGTTGAAAAGTGTTTATGACTTTGTTCATTCTGTCTGTCTGTCTGTCTGTCTGTCTGGCCGTTAGCACGATAACTGCCGTAAAAATGACTTAATCAAAATGAAATTTTAGTATGTTGTTCAGACGGTCTGTAGGACCTGTGGGAATATAAATGAATAATATCACCCAATTAGTTTTGGATTGAACCCGGGTTGAAAAAATGAAATACATTGAGCGCTATGGGACCTAATTTTTCAAACATTTTTTAAGCGGATTTAAAATTCACAAATTGCTTCGAAAATTTTAGGTAATAGTCAAATTGTCCATAAAATATATAAAAAAAAATTCAGCGAAATATATTCAGTAGTTTTTTAAATAAAAATTAAAATAATAATTACACATCTTATATGAAACGATCACGTGACCATGATATGAAATGATCACATGGCCCACTTCAAAATGATATATGGCATCCATCTTGTTTCAAAATCGTGATTTTTTAAAGTTCTTTTTAATTCATATTGAGTGTTGTATCCATCCTAAAACTACTTTATTTTTGCTTAAATTCTGTGCATCTACATACTAAAACAACACAATGACAATATATTTAGAGTTTAAATTCTCATTCAAATTTGATTATTTCTACAACTAAGCCTATTTTTCACCTATGTAAAATGTAAACTGCAAAATATGTAGAATGAGTTGTATTAGAATTACTGTATTTCTTTAACACAAAATAATTCAGTCCATGGAGTCTGCATGGCTGATATGAATGAAATATTAATTGATTTTATAAACAGAAGGACGATTTTTTTCGATGAAGTTTTAAGCATAGAGTTTATGAATTGTAGCTCCATGGTCTTAATTTTTAAATAAAATAAATTATTATAGTATTGTGATGAATGAAATGAATGAAATCCAGCTTTTATAGAGATATCCAGGCGTGTTATTTTTTCTATGACGTCATTTGAATTAATTACAGTTGCTTTCGATGAAGTTTTCAAATATAATAAATTATCGTAGTATTATGATAGTTTTAAAAATATTACCGTGGAATGTATTGCATTTTAGAGATATTTAAAGCAGGCAATTTATATTTCAATGCCGTCATTTGAATGAAGTTCATTTTTTTCGAAAAAAGTTTAAGTTTTCAAATATAATAAATCAATGTAGTATTGTGATAAGTTTTAAAATATTACCGAGGAATGTATTGCATTTTCGACTTTTTTAAATAAAATTACATTGAAGTTGGAAAGTGTTTCATAATCAATGCTTTAAGCATGATTGATCTTTCTTGTATTATTTGTAAGTAACTTAAATGAATGAAAAACGTATTTATAAAATTGTATGGAACTCATATGTATGAAAGATAACCACATACCAACTGTGAATTCTAGATGTTCCTGTTTATTTCCCCCCCAAAAAAATATATCCTAGATTTCTCAGATTTCTATGATAAACCCAGGATGGACGGGGCCGGAAAATTTCAAAACTCAAAAAATTTAAATATGCCACGAAAGACGATGATATGCCATGACTCCGGATCTCGAATTTTTCTCGAAAATCGAGTACATTCCCATGGCAAACCAAGGACAGGATAGTCCGAAAATGTTCAAAATCCAAAGAATCAAAATATACCACATAAGAAAACAAAAATCCAAATATGAGCTATTTATATGTTTGGGTTATCATAATTCCCCCAAAACATGTGCATTCTTATGGCGAGTTCAGCACATGCGAGACTAATATGGTTTTAAAATCAAAGAACTAGATTGCCTTATGATAGACAACGTTATATTAATTTTAATGTTACTAATGACCCATATTCGTTAAGGCGTCAAGTATTTGATTTGCATTAACAAACAAACGCCAGTTAAAGTTAAATAAAAGTTAAGAAAGAAAATAGAAAACAATTACAAAATATATTGATAGAATACCTTGAGTACGAAATCTGGAAAATCACTTACTTTTTTATTCGTATTCTGATACTGATTATAGTACAAGTGGAACTATATATGTAAATGAGACTGTCCAATAGTAGCCATCACTTAATATATGTAAAACAGCGGTTGTTGACTGGAATACTTTATATTTTGCACGGTTTCGCAAATCGAGTTTAGTGTAAAAAAGCACATATTGTAATTGTATTACATAAAAATGGAAAAAATGGAAAATACAATAACACATTTACCATACAAAGAACTCTCCATCTTTTAAATAAATAATATTTTGTTTTATGTCCTTAACTTGATTTAAATTTTCTTAACCCAAAATGAGATTTTATCAAACTAAACACTTATGAAATAAGGCAATGTTTGTCTTTAGTATTTCAATAGATTTTATTTCAAAATCTCAAATAACGCATGGAAACATAATGAACTTTTCTGCGCGGATTAAATTACAGATACTGGCGTAAACTATTTTTGCTTTATTTCCATTCAACTGTAAACTAAATATGGTTATAAATTTCTTTAAACTTTTGTTTTAGAAAACTATTCCATAATAAAATTTATAAAGGAAAATGAATCATGCCTGATTATTTTGTCAACTAAGTCATTTCTAAAGTCTTTTATTTGTTTTTTTCGGAACGGCTTATGAAATGACTTGTAATTTAATTGAATATTGTCAGTAGTCCCTTTTAGCTATATTGCAAATGTGACGCTTTTTGTAGTAAAAATAGTGCAATAAAAACTCAATGTTTGCGGGTGCTGATTTTCCAGATATTCTGATTTTCCATTCTTGATAATAATCTATACCAATAAAATTGAAAAAATGTATGTTTCTCTGTCTGTATGTTTGCCTTTTCATCTAAGGAGAACGGCTGTACCGAATTTCTTGAAATTTTGTGTTTAGCCGTGAAATAGCCCCCCTTCGTCCTAGTTCCGAGTATCCAAGAACAGGGATTGTTGAGAAATTAATAAAGTACATACAATTAGAACTTCCATAGAGCTAGCATTATGCATACGATATTTTTTTTCCTCCAATATATTTGAAGACATTATTTAGCAACGGATTTTAATCCACTATATTTATGCCTCATACGTGTTTTACTAAATATTTTCCGATTAAAATACTACAGAAATGAATTTTACCGAAATTGCATTTTTCACTGGATTATATCCATTACGGCCTTCAGGTTTAAAGATTACGAGTATTATTGATATTTTCAATGTATTACGTCATCTGTTTTATTTTGGCAAAGATTTTTAAAACTCATATATTGTAGCACGGATAATGTTTTTCTAATACTGGAATATATATTCTAATCTGCAAGAATATAAGTAGTACCGATGTACTTTCCAATACAATTTCCGCACTTTCATTTTGGCATATATTGGTATCATTATGGCTATCAAGATTAAATGTTATGATGATTGTTGATATTTAAAATTTATTACGTAACCTGCATTATTTTGGCAAATATTTTTGAAACTCATATATTGTAGTACGAATAATCTTCTACTAATACACGTGAATATAACTAGTACGCGTATGTCATACAGTTTTAGTACTTTCATTCTGGCATATATTGATTTAATTTCATATTTTTGTTAATTTGCTTACAAATGGAACAGGTAGGTTTAATTCTTCAGATATGTCTGTCAGTATGGCGAGAACAGATATTCTTAAACCTCTTTTAGGAGCATCAATTTAAATATTTTAATATAATGTTTTGAATAACTTTGTCACGTAGAAAACTATAGGGTTTTGCACATCATTGTGAATTTTAAGTATCTTTATAATGTATATTTCGTACAAAGAAAGGGTACTATTACAATTTACTACTATTATAATTGATCTATAATGAGATATTTTGATTTCAATATATCAAGTTCGATATCAAAGCTTCATATCGAACTTCAAATGCAACAGTATCGTTTGTCAAACAGCATCGGTTGGCCTTGATTTCACGCTCATTAACACTCAAGAGCACCGAATAATTGATCACTGTTGTAGTTGCCAGAAAAGCTGCTATGTCCCTCAATTTGGCAAACATTGCAACTGGATAAACGATTTCAAGCTTCATACTTATTGACATATTCTATGAGTTATAGAGTATTTGCCTTCATCGGTTCTTATTGGTTACTTATTGTACGGATAAGTATACATACATTGCCAAAATACGCATGCGTACTTATCTCTATCAATAAAGTGACATAACTCCAAAGTACTAGATATTCAGACTTTTCGTCCCAGGGTAATAACACAGTACTGTACTGGGAAAAATCAAACTATGTTTATTGTGGACGTCACAGACAGTACAGCAGTCGGCTGTTTAATCAACTGATGACAGAGATAACTGTTATTGCACATGAGCAGAATGAATTACAATTATACAAGATGGCCCCCTTGACGGGCCTGGTGATAAAGGTTACTCAGTAGACAATTTACAAAGCTTTTTGGTTTACCAATGGTATTATTATTATCTCGCCTCATATTGCGGACAAACCCAGGATACTCGACTCTCCCAGTCATAGTTGTATCTAAGTGGATTTCCTTCCACTAGGCTACCGGCAAAATTCACCATTCATTCCAATCTATCTTCGTGACTTCTCCTTTACTCCAACTCACTCACATAGAAACCGTACTAGAATCATCCCAGAATCTCCCACGATCAGAAATACATAGTGTTTCCCCTCAGGAATGCAGAAACGTATGTTGATTAGTTCAGAGATTGATATAACAACCGAACCAGTTAGAGTGGTTAGTTTAAAGAAACATAAATAATTTTGAGAGAAATAATAATTGAAATGTTATTTAGATCTCACATGACTATATACTTAGTCATTATAGTCTGGTAGAGTATGATAGTTTTCGACCCTTATTACCTCTCACACTATTAGATTGGATAGAATGCTTATGGCGGGTTATCTCTGGAGTAGTTGCTTGGCCTTCCGTCATGTGGCATATGAGCTGTATCGTGTTTGTGGTATCTGGAGATATTCCATTTATATTTCGGATAATAAATGTGTATATATATCTAATGCATATCTGAACTATCAAAATTTTAGTTCTTTGTTCCAGCAATTCTTATTTTATGATTTCGTCACATCATCTTAGACTTCTTTCAGCATCTTTATATCTTGTAACTTCAATTTGTCAACCTCTTTATCTTTTATACATATATCGTTTTACAGGCGTCATCACAACCATCATGAAAGCAAAATGATGGCGTCATCACAGCCATAATTTGCATCGTCACAGCCATCATTTTGCATCATCTCAGCATTATGAATAATTTTGTGCATATCATGTGCACGTCAGCATGAAATTTACCGATATCGGTAATAACAACAAGAAAACTTGATATCTGTCACAGTTTTCTATATTTCTTGCTGCTATTAATGTTATTAAATATGTCATGCTAACGCGTTCATAATAAACGCGAATCCAGCACATGGGTAGTGTTATCTATAATGAAAGCGCGATAGTTACTTTAACTTTATCTTCATCAGAAAATATAACATGTTAGTGTCATCAAATATTTATATGCTTTTCTCTCTAATTTTATTCAAAAACAAAAGCTTTTATCTAATAACACACATCTCTAAATCCAGGTGGATGAGATTTCATATCATCCCGTGTGTGAAAAGAAAAGGGAAAAATTTCGTCGGAAAAAAATCTTCCGGCGACACAAAATCTAACGCACATTATACGTTGTATTTAGAAAGTTCCATCATATTGGCATTCAGATGTTATCGAGGGCACGAACAAAATCTGATTCAAAATTTGATTTTTAAAGAGGATTTCAACGCATTTATCAAGATAATTTGGTAAATATGAAAGCAAAATCGAATGCAGTTATTTTTAATACGAATCAAAATGCATCTAGTTATATATTTTTGAAAAGAGTGGAAAATATGTAGTACGTTGATTACTGTATTAACACTTCACTCAATAAGTCTCCGGTCTGACACATATATGGCGACACTGTTGACAGACCCATATGATTTCTGGATAGTACCAACCTTCAAACGACACATGTCAAAATTTCATGACATTCTGGCAATTAGTTTATAGGTTACAGTGGTTTTAGTGACCCCAGTTTTATAATTTTCAAAACAATGGATAAAAAAGAATTTCGTGTGTTGATTAAATATTTTTTTTTGATGGGGAAAAATACTGTTGAAGCCAAACAGTGGCTTGATAAGCGTTATGGAGACTCTGCACCAAAGAAATCAACTATTATTGACTGCTATGCTGAATTTAAACGCGGTCGTACAAACACCGATGATGCTGAACGCTCTGGTCGCCCAAAATCGACAGTTGTTCCGGAAAACACAAAAAAGTCCACAAAATAGTTTTGAAAGACCCGTAAAGTGAAGTTACGTGAGACAGGTGACACCGTAAAGATATCAGAAGGTAGTGTGTTTACAATTTTACATGAAAATTTGAGCATGCGTAAGTTGCTTCCGAAGTGGGTGCCGCGTTTGCTCACACCGGACCAAAAACAACAACGCGTCGACGATTCAGAGCGCTGTTTGGGGCTGTTCAAGCGAGATAAGAAGGTTTTCTTGCATCGGTATGTGACAATGGATAAAACATGGATCAATTACTCCACACCTGAATCAGAAAGATCGTCAGCTGAGTGGACAGCAACCGGTGAAAGTCGTTCAAAGCGACCCAAAACCCAAAACTCATCTGGCAAGGTTGTGGCATCCGTATTTTGGGACGCGCATGGTATTTTGTTCATCGACTATCTTGAGAAAGGTGAAACTATCAATAGCGAATATTACATGGCATTATTGGATCGATTGAGTGTAGAAATATGCAAAAGAAAAAGTGCTTTTCCACCAAGACAATGCCCCGTGTCACAAGTCGATGAAAACGATGGTTAAATTATATGAATTACGCTTCGAATTGCTTTCTCACCCACCGTGCTCTCCAGATCTGGCTCCCAGCGGCTACTGAATTTTTGCAGACATCTAAAAAATGCTCCAGGGAAATAAATTTGGGTCAAATGAAGAAGTGATTGCCGAAACTGAGGCCTATTTTGAGAACAAAAACAAATCGTTCTACAAAAAGAGCATCGAAAAGTTAGAAGAGCGTAGAAATGAATGTATCACTCTTGAAGGAGAGTATGTTGATGAATAAAGTTGAATTTCTAAAAAAAGAATTGGTTTTCTTACTTAGACCGGAGACTTATTGAGTGGGCCATGTATGTGCGTAACTCAAATTGTTCTTCATGGAAACTCCCATATTATTTCTAGATATGTCACTCTCATCATGGAGAAAACTTCTGATTTCACATAATTAACAATAAAAACTAACTGCGGCTTGAAAGACAAAAACTTACTACTTCCTTGTATAAAACAAATGACAGTTAGATGACTTCAATTATTTCAAGGGCGTTAAAATCCTTTTTCTTTTGGCCCAAACAGAACAGTTAGAGCAGTGTGCAATCTTAACAAAAGCTGAGAGCGAACTTAGGCAGTTCGCTCTCAGCTTTTGTTAAGGATGCATACTGTAATATCTGTTCTGCTTTGGAAAGGGAACTTTTAATCTTTTACTTACGGTGAGACAGCATCCATCCCAAGCGAAGAACCTTTCAAAAAGACAGGTATTTAACATACCCTATCCCAAAGAGATCGATTCCTCTTTGCAGTCATTGTCGTTCATGAGCGCCAATGTATGTAAAGGAGGATCGAACTGTTTGGGATAGGATATGTCAAATACCTGTCTTTTTTAAAGGTTCTTAGCTTGGGTTTGGATATATCCCACGCGTAATCAAAAGGTTAAGGTCCTTGAAATTGATGTCACCTAACTGACATATGACTTCTTTATATAAGGAAGTTGTACGTTCGTATCTTGTTCTTATCTCAAGATTATCCAGGTGATTTAATTCTGACATGACCGGTTTCAAATTTCATTACAATTGACCTCAGAATAAATACATGAGCTTACAACTGCTAAAGTTTATACTAATTGAATCCACCTATAGAAGATTTTCACAAAGTTAAGATCGCTTTCCAATACAGATAGCAGTATCCATGGACCGGTTTCGCACGCATGCTATGATCATCAATATGAAATAGCCAACAATCACAGTGGTAGTTACAAAACTTGCTATGCGTCACGATTTTGCTATTTAGTGCAAATTTGATTGTAAACGCAGCAGAATGCTATTTTTTGTAATAATTATGTTTAAAAGAATATAATTGTAATAATCATGTTCTAGTCTCTATTAAAAGAAGTTATTTAGTATAATTTTAATTTGAGATGCACCATATGGTTCTATTTTTGTAATAATTTTATTCTAGAAGAAGAAAAAAGTTCTGTTTAGTATTTAAAGGTTCTATACAGTACTATTTTGGTTCCTGAAGTACTGTCATTTGTTTGGTCATGCAACACAACAATAATGAAAGTCTCATAGGTGACACTTAAATTTCACTTACTGCACTTTTTTCAGAAACCTAAATGGTTCAATTAGTATGTAATCAGCACTTTTATTTTAATCTCGTAAGATTTGTGTATCACAATTTGTAAGGTGTATTATGTGTCCTGGTAATATTTGATCTCAACTCTAAAAAATACATACCATAACCCCCGACGTTTAGGTATTATCTCTTATTTTAATTTATTTCTACACTTTATCAGTTACTGCTTATTTATGTATCGTTCTTACATATTTATTCAGCGAATATAACATGTTGGTATACGACAATCATAAATAAACAAAAAGTGAAAAACTAAATCCATCCTCCTTCTTCCTATTTATTAATCCTTCATTGTATCAATTTTTAACTCTCTATATCATCGCGAAACAGATTTAATAATATATATATATTAAACAAATCTGATGTGGGCAACACATGATCTTCCGTATATAATGTAATGAATTTAGTACTTTTACAGTAAAATAAATAGGTTTTTCTTATAGTAGATACTGATATTATTTCCAAGATATTGAATTTTCCACAATTAGTCGTCATTTTCATTGATTTAGCGTCATTTTTATCCATTTGGCGAAATTTTCGTTAATTAGGCAACATTTCAAAAAGTCGCCAAGTTGGCGACATTCCGCCAAATTCGTCACCAAAATCTCGCCAAGCATTATGGACAAATAAGTAAGTTATTCTTACAGCAGGTAAATGACTATTGGCGTTCAAATACAAAAGTATACTCAAAGTATCTTTTTTCATGAATGGAACGAGCTAAATTCACGAGAGTGATGTCATCCAATTTATCGCAGGGTATTACATATGAAAAGTGAACATGTTTCTCAATAGGAAATACTTTTTTTATTTTATATGAGTTTTTGATATGGTTTTTAAACATGTGCAATATCTCGAGAACGGTTCATGTTAGCGTTCTAAAATTTATGTCAATCGTTTTCTAATGAAAAAGTACATAAGATATGTCTATTGGCGTAACTTTATTAGTGGTTTTAATTTTTTGACGATTTTTCAAAATTTCATTCGAAAAGTTAGGAGGGGGGGAGGGGTCTGAACATTCGATGGCGAATAAAAACAATAGGCTTTCAGTGTTTGCGGATTGTGATTTTTGTACCATATTTGGTTCGAATCGGTCCATTCGTTCGTCAGTTATCGTCTCCACAGACTCACTGACACACACACACACACACACACACACACACACACACACACACACACACACACACACACACACACACACACACACACACACACACACACACGCATACGTACACACACACACACACTCACACTCACACACAGACATCACTTCAAAAATGTTTGATTCGTGATCAAGGATTCTTGAAACGTGCTCTTCCGTCGAAAACTCGAATTCGAATTTTCGAACCTGTCACAATACTTTCCTTATACATTATGTATATAAGGAAAGTAAAAATGTACGATTAGCATTTATTCTATAAATATAATAATTTTGTGCGCGCCACCCTTACAGTTACAAATATTGGAAAAGGGAAATTGTCCTCCACCTTCCAATAAATGGATTTGCCCTTGCTCGAAATTTCAGGTCTCTATTCCTTCGTATATAGCATTTTTCAAGCAGTTCGTTATTTGAACAATTTATTTGGAACATTCTCTCACATGAATATTTCGTAAGGTTTTTATCAAATTCTTGCCCCGTGTACCATATTTTGGGTCTCTATGCGTCAATTATCCAAACAAGGCGTGGCACACATTCAAGTACATTAAAATTCGTCTATATTAGAAATTGTGCTATGCAACAATTTCTAAGATAATAAATTCTGCACACTACAGTATCCCAACTTTTTACCACCGTGCTATATATATTTATTCCAAAATTCAAATCTCTATTCCATGGGAAAATTATTTTCGCCATCAGTTCATATGTCAAACATTTTTGTGTATTTCACACGTTAAATGAACGCTTTTAAAAATTATATTTTTACATATATTCTTTATAAATAAAAAATTCGTATGAGGTTACCACATTAATATAATATGTTATTTAATATAAATGTATTGTATTTACTGATGAACCAAAATATAAAAGTGTAAAAATTTCCTTTAAAGAACGAATCCTACGGGATTACGAGATGTATGTACTGAACATGTCCTATTATCGAAATTTCGGGATTTAATGAAAAATTTAATATTCTAATTCCTAATACAAAAATTGAAAATTCGGATTGATTTATTTGTGATACATGTGTCAAAATTGAACTTTGCACTTCAAAATAAAATATGGTCAATATAAAAACCGCAAACATCCAGAAAAATGCAGTACAAATAATCAATCAATGATACATAAAGGAAAACTTATTTTTCTTATTTAGAATGAAATTTTGTGATCATATATAGGCTTGAATATACATAAAAAATGTGTATTATCTGCTGGGTTTGAAAACACACTAATAATGGGCATACATGAATAATATCCTTGCTTACTAGACAATAATGAAGTAATTGACGTGTAATTTTTTCAACAAAAATTTAAACATTTCTAGAAAATGTCAGCTATTTTAAGATACAGATCTATCACATTGATTCATTTTCTTTGCACTAAAAATCGAATGAAGAACAAATGATTCCTTTATATTTCTTTATCATTTGCTTTCAGAATCAAAACCATTTATCATAGTTACCCCCTCGCTAAATGCTGCCGGAAGAAACAGCATCACTTTTATGAAAAGGCAGAGAATATTACATTGCGAGAAAAATGCTCCACGGGCAATAAATAAAAGCACACAAACATTAAACACGGCATTAGGAAATCTTTCGTGCCAGGCATTCATATATCGCCAGGTATACAACAAAAAAGGCTAAAAGATGGGGATTTTAAAACGAATTACTGACGCCTTTTTGAATAACAAGAGAAAAGTTCTGAATGTGAAAAGAACAGTGAATGGAGTCATATTTCATGCAAATTCAAATGCTTGTTTCTAACTAAATTTTGAACAAAGCTAAAATGGGATTACATTTTACTGTTGAGCTCGCAGTCAATGTAAAGCATAATTTAATAATGTATGCTCAAATATGTACGTTGTAAATGTTTTCAATATAATTATAATAATATAATTTTAATATACTTTTTTTAAACAGAAATATTAATTGCAGATGATACGTGACATCAGTTTGATAAACATTTTATACGTCATATATGTCAGTTCATTTAACGTACTATGCAGCTAGTTTATTTTAAATAAAATGTAAATATATTACTTTCAACTATGATATGCAAGATTTTCCAACAAGACAAATTTATCATAGTGGTGTGATTTCTTTGCATGCATTCCAAACAAAAATATATTATGTGGGCAACATATGACTTTTCCTTATATACTGCAATGAATTTACTTCTTTCACAATGAAAAAATTGTGTATAAAATCTTTTAAATGTTGAATTCTACATTTGGCACCTATTTTGGGTGACAATATGTAAAACTATGTCGAAATACCTAATTAAGTTATATTTCACGCTACTCTAAATTGACAATTATCAATAAAATAGCATCCTCAATATGGAGCAATATACTCCATATATTAAAATATTTTAATAATTAATCCATCAATTAGGTGTCATTTTCATTAACTTGGTGCCATTTTTGCAATTTTGATGATATTTTTGTCAATCTAGGATGAAATACGGCAATAAGTTGGTGATATTTCGAAAGACTATTCGATAAGCTGCCCAATTGTATAGACAAGTTTTATAGACACAATCGGAGAGAACGGCATTTTTTATATAGTAGAAGGTATGCCCGTCATATGACAGAATTCAAAAGTTGAAAAACATTAGCTCCCATTTAGAGTCACTTTTATAAATCTGTCGACATTTTCGCCAATTTATTAATATTTAAACAGTCTCCAAGGTGCCGGTATCCCGCCACATTTTTCACCAAGAGCTACAGACAGACGGACAGAAAATGGGTTATTCTTATAGTCAATTCTTAGATTTTTACAAGACATTGGATTTTCATCAGTCTTAGTTTTCATTGATTTACTTTCATTTTTATCAACTTGAGGATATTTTTATGAAATTGATGACATTGCTTATCCATTTGGCGACATTTCATTCAATCTGTCGATATTTCGAAGTCGCCAAATTGGCGACATTCAGTTGTCGCGAAAACTTCGTCAAGCGTTATGGAGAAACAAATAGTTTATTCCTATAGTAAATAAATGACTATTGGCGTCCAAATACAAACTATTACCTTAAAGCAGGCGTCGGCAAACTTTCATAGCTGAGAGTCAAAACTACCCAAAATGTGACTATTAAGAAGACGGTTCGGGTCAATGGATATTTTCATTTTAAAACAGTCCGTTAGTGAATAATAAGATACATTTTATTGAGAAAACTATTACAATATGCTTTGAAACTCCTTTTAAACTAAACATAAAAAAGCAAAATTATAATTATACTTATTATGAAAACAAATATAATTGTCAAGTTTTAGTTCATTAATGATTTATGTACCTTATTTATAAGCATTCTCGTTGTTATCAATAGCTCCCCTGATGCTGAATTTGTGACGTCAATTTAGTTAAGTCTGGTTCATACTTAGTCACCTTAAGACGAAAGCAAGCATCTGAATTTTCGGTAGTTAATTTGCTCCTGTTCTTACTTAAAATAAATTTCATGTGTGAAAATATTTGCTCCCATTTATAAACAGAACCGAATGCGGACAAAATTTCAAAGCCAATTTTATTCAAAAACGTCGTTGGAAGTGATACCCAACACAATGATATTATGGGAAGATGATTATCTTGCATGTTTTTTAAATCTTTTCGCAAAGTCTTGAATTTGTCCGTTAACAACGCTGAACTTTTAAAATCAATCATTTCAAAACTTAAATTGTCAATTTTAAGATATTCAAAATACTGCAAATATAAAACATTTTCCTCTATTTCGTCGGACTTTATTATAAAAGTAAGCATTTCGCCGTCCTTCTTAAAACTTTGAAAGACTCTTTCAAATTCACTTTTAATGTTCAAAATACAACTTTCGAACATATTTAGATTACTTTTATCAATATTGTCTTTCTCATGTTGGCTTTTTGGTAAGGGAGAGAAACGAAATATTTTAGTTTTTATGTCAGTTCCAAATAATATTAATTTCGAAAAAAAACTCTACATTCCTCGTACATTTTCAAAATTGCGTGGTTATTTCCTTGGAATCGTAAGTTGAAATCATTATAATGGTTCATTATGTCTGTTAAAAGCAAAAGTCTTAAAAACAATTGTTTATCATTGAGTTCGAGACCATTTTCACCGATTACGTAAAAAAATAATTGTATATCATAAAAGCACTCTACAAAACTTTCAAGAATTTTACCTCGACTTAACCATCGTATTTCAGCATGTAACAGCAAATTTCCATATTTCGATTCAATTTCCACCAAAACGCTTTGAAGCACCTGTGTGTTAATGCAGATCGTGCTACTATTATGTTTACGCTCTTAACAACCGTTTCCATTACATCCTAAGAAGTTGCGTAGATGCCTTTGTAAATAAATTTTATTCATGTACCATACAATGGAACAATAAATGTGGGCGGACAAATTCATTTTCCATTAGTTTTATGAATTCAACAATTTTTACTCTCATAGCTGGAGCACCATCAGTTATTATGGAAAGCAATATACTTTTTATATCCAATATTTTGCCATTTTTGAAATTTATAAACACTTGTATTTGACTGAAAATGCCAATGTCTTTGGTCATGTCATTCATTGAAGCAAGTACGCGTTCTTCATTGACATTATTTATTGATGCAAATCTAATAATAATTGCCAGCCTAGCCATACTATTTACATCGGTACTTTCATCGAGTGCAATGCAAATTACGTTACTAGATAACAAATCATTTTTTACCTGTGCTTCAATATTTTTTGCCATATCTTCAATGCGACGCTGAACTATTTTGGCAGACAATTGCATTTCTTTAATTCTCTCAATTATTTGGTTTTTATTTGCGAAGTCAATGAATAGGTGTTCGGAACAATTTATGAAAGCGTTTTTCAAAAATTTTTCCCGTCTCTAAAGGGTTTTGCGTTAGTACCAATACTATGAGCTGCAACAAAGCTGGCAAATGTAGCATAATAGTAGCTGGTAACAAATATCTTCAAAAATTTATTTTTGGTTTTCATAATTCAATACACGTTTAGCAATGTACTCATATTTTTCATCATTTGGCATTTTGCTCACATTTTTATGTTTTGTAGAAAAGTGGCGCTCAATATTGTAAGTCATGGCGGTAATTATATCTCTACATAAATTACATATTAATTTGTCACCATTTTTCATACATCCATACTTTCAGTCCACACATCTAGAAATAATTTCTTTTTTGCTTTTTGTTTGTCCATGGTAATATAACTAATAATTATTTTGCTTAGGTAACTGTACTCGCGCTTCTGAATTAAACTACTGTTTATTCACGTTAACTACAAAGTTAGATGTAAACAAGAGCAAATGCGTGATCAGCAGGTGATCAGGGCTCCCACTGATCGGCTGCAGGTGGCACATAATCAGAGATCCCAGCCGACCAATAGGAACCCTGATCACCTGCTGATTACGCATCTACTTTTGTTTGCATCTAGATTCGTAGTTAACGGGAATAAACGCACGTCGATTAATGATGAAATTTGTTTCGTCAACGTTCCTGTATGCAGTCTAAGTTCATTTCTGCAACTTTGTAATCAAACCAAAATGTTAATCTATTATTTATATTTTCTCAAAGTGTTTGTTTCATACTCATGTTTTGTAATTTAATTTTATATATTATATTTTATTTGCGGAACTCAAGTGGGTCACTTGAAATTAACAAATGAGTCACTTCGTGGCCCAAGGGTCATAAGTTGCCGACGTCTGCAAGTATCCTTACTCCCTTGTGACTGGAAAAATCTAGATCCACAATAATTATGTTAAAAAATTTATCGCATAATATCACATATGACAAGTGACCATATTTCACAGTAGTCAATATGTTTGTTTTACGTTTGTGATTTTTTGATAAATTTTTTTGTAAAATGTGCAATATCTCGAGAACAATTTATGCTAGAGTTTTTAAGATTGCGTCAATTGTTTTCTAATGAAAAATTGCATAATAAATGATAATTTACGTAACTACATTAAAGGTTTTGATTTTTGATTATATTTTCAAAATTTCATTAAAAGTGTTTGGGGTCTTCTCGACATTCGATTGCGGCTTAAAACAATAAACTTCCAGTATTTACTGATTTTAGTTTTATACCAATTTTCGTTCGAATCTCTCCATTCGTTCGGGAGATATCGTCTCCACGCACACACACACACAGGAATGTTTGAAACGTTCTCTCCCGTTAGAAGTTCAAATTCGAATTTTTGAACCCTGTCACACTACTACATAGTATAATATTTACTTTCCGTATATATTATACTATGTACAGTAGTGGCCAAAATTGTGGAAAGCTATTGAAAAAAGTTAATTTTTCAGGTTTAATGGCTCATAAAACCACCTTTTTTGTGTACCAATACCATAAAATTATATATCAATTGAAAAATAATTTAAGTGAACATCATTTATAAAGAAGAAAACCGAAATTCATAGAAAAAATGAGATATACAAAAATTCTCACCATGTCAGTTAATATTTACTTAGTGACCATATTTCACAGAAGTTAATATGTTTGTTTTACGTTTGTGATTTTTTGATAAATTTATTTGTAAAATGTGCAATATCTCGAGAACAATTTATGCTAGAGTTTTTAAGTTTGCGTCAATTGTTTTCTAATGAAAAATTGCATAATAAATGATAATTTACGCAACTACATTGAAGGTTTTGATTTTTGATTATATTTTCAAAATTTCATTAAAAATGTTTGGGTTCTTCCCGACATTCGATTGCGGCTTAAAACAATAAACTTCCAGTATTTACTGATTTTAGTTTTATGCCAATTTTCGTTCGAAACTCTCCATTCGTTCGGGAGATATCGTCACCACGCGCACACACACACACACACACACAGGGATGCTTGAAACGTTCTCTCCCGTTGGAAGTTCGAATTCGAATTTTTGAACCCTGTCACACTACTACATAGTATAATATTTACTTTCCGTATATATTATACTATGTACAGTAGTGGCCAAAATTGTGGAAAGCTATTTAAAAAAGGTAATTTTTCAGGTTTGATGGCTCATAAAACCACCTTTTTTGTGTACCAATACCATAAAATTATATATCAATTGAAAAATAATTTAATTGAACATCATTTATAAAGAAGAAAACCGAAATACATAGAAAAAATGAGATATACAAAAATTCTCACCATGTCCGTTAATACTTAGTTGGGTAACTTTTAGCCTTAATTACGGCCTTACAGCGCTTTCCCATGGAGTGAATCAAGTTCTTTAGTTCTGCAGCTGTTATAATGTGAGACCAAAATTGGGTATTATTGCTAGATTGCCTGTGACTAGCAAGTTTCTTTATTCGCCTCCATAGATTTTCGATAGAGTTAAGGTCTGGGCTATTCCCAGGCTATTCCAGCAGTTGAATATGATGATCTTGAAGCTACTTTTTGCCCACATGAGCAACATGACATGGAGCTGAATTCTGTTGAAATATAAATAATTCATTATCTTGGAAAATATCAAGGGCAGAAGGCTGCAGTTTGGGTTCAAGTATTTCATTTATCTATCTTTGGGCATTTATATTCCCATTTATCACGCAAATTCTGCCCACACCTCTAGATGTCATACAACCCTAGATCATGACACTAACTGGGTGTTTCACGGTAGGTGTAATTCAATCAGGATGCAATTCTTCTTGAATTCTTCTCCTTACGTATTTTACGCCACCACTACCAAACAGGCAGATTTTGGTCTTATCACTCCACATTACACTATCCCATTGTACCGTTGTTCAGTTAACATTGGCTTCAGCCCAATTTAATCTTTTAAACCTTTGTTTGAGAGAAAAAAATGGCTTTTTCGTGGAATTTCAGCATTTAGACTAAATTCATGCAGTATGCGCCGAACAGTCCTTGCACTCTACTTCACATTGCATTGCGCCATTTCACCTTGTATACACCGAACTGGTTTCTTCTGTCACCTAGGTATAGTGTTCTCTTAATTATCCTATCATCACTTGCTGTTATGCACTTTTTCCTGCCTTTACTAGTCTGGTTTTATAGTGACTGAGTCTCCTTATACCTCTTCTAAAATTTAGAAATGCCACCTTTGGTTAAGTTTCCCCCAATGTATCATCTAATTTCTTCATAACTGTAGCCTTATTCACTTAATAGTACTATATTACATCGCTTTCTGGGTGCCAAGCCAACTCTTTGTTCCACGTTTGATTGCCGTAAGCCCTATGGTTGGCTGTGTGGTCTGGGCCTTCAACTCTTTGTTCCATTTCTTTAATTTTATTACGTTTTACAAGTTCACTAAATCAAAGAACATACGAAAAAAAAATCAACCAACTTGATAGCAATCACATACCACACTGATAAATGTTCTGTGATGTGTTGACTCATTGCAAAAACAAGATAACAGCTGATTGGCTTTCTAAACATGCATACTCATTGGCTACAATTTAAATGAAGGAAATCTACATATGAAACTAAGCAAGTCGTGCTTCTTTTTTCTGGTTATTTGACTATAACTTTTGTTAGATTATATATAATTGAACAAATGTTATTGCATTACAATCTTAATTGAATTATCTTTCCATTGATATATAATTTTACGGTTGTGGTGCAAAAACAAGTGGTGTTATGAGTCACCAAACCTCAAAATTACACTTTTTCCAAAAGGTTTCCCAAATTTTGGCTACTACTGTATATAAGGAAAATAATACTGTTATCTGTACTATGTTAATCCATTCATCATTTTCGGGAAATATCATTCATCATATTAAATCACCCCTCTAAAATCTGTTGGATAAAAAAGAACCCACTCCCGAAAAAGCTAGTGGAAAATTGCATCAGAAGAAAAATGCCCCCTTTAGCGATCAGATAAGTCACACAAACAATAGACACTGCATTCAGAAATATATTTTGTTCTAGGTCTTCAGATAATATCAAATGCACAAACAAAAACTGAAACAAGGTGGGAATTTAAAAACGAATTACAAAAGACATTTGTGTTTGGGCAATAATGTGCAGTACATTTTAAATCTGATGTGGGAAGCACATGGATATTTCTATATAATACAATAAATGAATGTCTTTCACAGTAAAAGAACGATGCACTATAATATCCACGGCACAATGCGTCCAACGTTAAATTGTATATTTGAATCTTTTCCGTATGACAGCATATAAATTTATTTCGGAGTACTCAATAAACTTATATTTCGAACTCTAAATTGACCGTTATCAATATTCATGGCATCCGCAATAAGTAATGTAGTCCATAATATTAAACTATTTTTAAAAATCTGATGTGGGCAACACATGACTTTCCTTATATAATGCAATGAATTTACTACTTTTACAGTTAAAAAAGATGTTATTCTTATAGTAGATACTATATTATTTCCATGATATTGAATTTTCTTCAATTAGTTGTCATTTCATTGATTTAGCATCATTTTTATAAATTTGGCGAGAATTTTATTAATTTGGCAACAATTGAAAATGTCGCCAAGTGGGCGACATTCCGCCAAATTCGTTGCCAAAATCTCGCCAAGCGTTATGAACGTAGAAATAAGTTATTCTTACAGCAGATAAATGACTATTGGTGTTCAAATACAAAAGTATTCCTCAAAGTATCTTTTTTCATGAATGGAACGAGCCAAATCCACGAGAATGATGTCACCAAATTCATCGCATGATATTACATGTAAAAAATGACCATGTGTCTCAATATGAAGTATTTTTTTATTTTACATAACTTTTTAATAATTTTTTTGAAAAATATGCAATATCTCGAGAACGGTTCATGTTAGCGCTCTAAAATTTATGTCAATCGTTTTCTAATGAGAAATTACATAAGATATGTCTATTTGCGTACCTTTATTAGCGGTTTTGATTTTTTGACGATTTTTTCAAAATTTCACTCGAAAATGTAGGGATGTTCTGAACATTCGATTGCGTATAAAAGCAATAGGCTTCCAGGGTTTAGGGATTGTGATTTTTGTACCAAATCTCGTTCGAATCGGTTCATTTGTTCGTCAGTTATCGTCTCCAAAGCCTCACTGACACACACACACACACATACTTTCACACACACACACATACTTTCACACACACACACACACAAAGACATCACTTCAAAAATGTTTGATTCGTGATCAGGAATGCTTGAAACGTGCTCTCCCGTCGAAAACTCGAATTCGAATTTTCGACCCGGTCACAATACTTTCCTTATACATTATGTATATAAGGAAAGTAAAAATGAATACCATAATTCGGCGTTATTTACGTTGAATTAGCGTCCTTTTTGCAATTCTGGCCACATTGTCTTCAATTTGGAGCGACATGTCGTCAAGTTGGCGATATTTAAGTTAACGAGTCTCTTAGTTCGTCAAGTTTATCGGACAGTGTTACACACAGACGGAGAGAAGAAGCTAATCGTATATATAAATGATTTTAGGTCGCAACTTTCGGGCGTAAAAATACAAGATTCTTACACAATCAAATTGTCAAATACGCGAAGTTTGGCGCCCCTTGGCAAGGCGATCAGACAGAAAAGAATTCCCGTGTGTGCGATAGGTTTTTGCTTGAGAAAGGCTTCCGACTTGGAAAGCATAGAAAACTGTTGTGCTGTGTGAAATATGAGTGTTTGTAAAGTACAAGAGCGATTGTTGAGTTTTAATAAAATATTCAAAAGGAAACTCGTAATTTCTATGACTATGGACGAAAGGCAGCGATGTTTACTTTTCTTTCACGTGAATAGAACGAACTAGATTCACTGGAAAAATGTACGCATACTATTGCATAAAAAGTCAACATATTTCAGGATAGTTAATACTTTTTCCTTTAATTTTATATTACTCTCCTTATATACATAGTATAATGTATAGGGGAAATATTATATTGGGTGGTTAAGACTTTGGGATAGCACATGGTAGACCCTCGTTCTATAACAGCCAAACAAAACTATGTCCATGTTAACGCGGAATATGGGCACGTTAAATATTTAGGTCGGAAAGTGCATCCAAGAGGTGACGGGTTAGGACGAGTATGGTACAGTCCTTGTGATTGCACCCCTAATGAGTTCAGGTTACTAGCTCCGTATCTAAATACTTAATTGTTTCATCTCGATGTGTAATAAATGTAATTTTTTTTTCGCAAAATACAGTACTTTCCGTAAATATACATCCTTATTATTTTCTAAGTCTATTTAATGTTTTCCGTATTTTTATTTGCCAAAACAATTTAGATTATATCCATCTTGGTCTATTTACTGAAACGAGATAACAGATTTAGGAAGCTTCTTACTTTTGACTTGAATCTAGGACGCGAAGTGTTATATTTTACTTTTAACAGCTAGATGCGAGTTTCTGTTTTTGTCTGTCTGTCTGTCTGTTTGCATGCTTTGTTTCACGATAACTGCTGCAAAACTGAACGATGTACTTCTGTAGTTCGGATATGGGGTACATATTTATATTTTACAGCCCGAGTTCATTGTCGAACGTAATTGGATAAAAAATCCACGTGCTACACTTTTCGAACTGAAATATTATGTTAGAAGATAACTCTTCTAAAACTTCGTATCATTTTTTACAATTGGGATACATGGTTAAAGTAGATATACCGAACATATTATTACGTATTTTACAGGCCGAATTCGCTGATGAACGTTATCGTATACATATGATTTGCACGCTGCTACAACTGCCGCCGTGTTCATGCGGAGTACGATCACGTTAAACATGTGAGTCCGTAAGTTCTTCCAAGAGGTTGGTGGTAGGGGAAGGACGGTACGATCCCTGTGGATGCCTCCCCCACTGGGTTCCGGTCTAAATTGGGTGGCACTTCCCGGCCGTCCATACAGTTACCTTACACCTTTCTGGTAGGCCGGACGGTCTGGGTCTCAACAACAACAACCCATATTATATGACGAGATCACGTGACTCGTTTCGAAATAAAATTTGGTATTCATTTTTCTCCTGCGTAAAAATCGTGATGGTTAAAGATTGTTTAAATGTATATTTAGTGTCGCATCCGTCATAGAACCGCTTTATTTTTGCATATTAGCTGTGTGTCTACATTATCGCTAAAGTAATTATAATATTTTTGGCTTTAAATGATCACCAATCTTCCTATAACGAAACATAATTTGTAAGGAATGCATAATTTACACAAAACAAGCGATTGTAAGATGATTTGAATAAGAATTACTGAATTTGTATCACGCAAAATTGATTGGCTCTGGACTAGAATATAAGTGATACGAATGAAATATTTATTGCCTTTACATAGAGAAGGAGACGACTTATAGCATTTCCCTTTCAATGAAGTTTTAAGTTTCCAAGTATAATAATTTCTCGTAGTACTGTGATAAAAAATATATATATATCAGTGCTGAATTCATCGCATTTTAGAGATGTTTAAATAAAATTGCATTTCAATTGGAAAGTGTTTCATAATAAATGCTTTGTGCATGAATGATCTTTCTTATTTTCTTTAAAAGTGATTTTTATTTCCTGAGTCATGAGTAAAGGATTTTTAAGGAAAATTATGCCTTTACAGATTACATATCTTAGTAATTATAAAATTTTAAATAATATTTTTGAATTCGAGTCATAACGCTATAATATTTTTGTAATTTATATATTTTTAATATCAATCAAATACGTATTTTTATGAAGGTATTTAATGTATAGGTGAAATTATATTGAAACAGTGCAACTGCTAAATTTTAAATGGTTTTTGGCACAGTTTTTCTTTATCAAGGATTATTGTATAATTTAATATCAATTGTATAATTGAATGATGTTTCTTATTCAATTATACTTTTTACATTTCCCGGTATTTAACTGCCTACGCAGCTAGTTTTCATTAAATGTAAATTAGTGTTATCTTATTTATAACCAAATTATTAATTTATAATTAATTATTAACTTATAATTAAGTAAAGTATACCTTATTATTATAGAATTTATTATAGTTAAATTATTATAATTAAATTAAATTAAAGTTTAATGTTACTTGTTACTTTCCTTATATACATAATGTGTTGTGACGGGGTGTGACGGGGTCGAAAATTCGAATTCGAGTTTTCGACGGGAGAGCACGTTTCAAGCATCGCTGATCACGAATCAAACATTTTTGAAGTGATGTCTGTGTGTGTGTGTGTGTGTGTGTGTGTGTGTGTGTGTGTTTGTCAGTGAGTCTGTGGAGACGATAACTGACGAACGAATGGACCGATTCAAACGAAATTTGGTACAAAAATCACAATCCGTAAACACTAGACTCTGTTGTTTTTGTACGCAATCGAATGTTCAGAACCCCCCCTAAATTTTAGAGTGAAATTTTGAAAAAATTGTTAAAAATTCAAAACCGCTACTAGAGTTACGCAAATAGACATTTCTTATGTATTTTTTCATTAGAAAACAATTGACATAAATTTTAGAACGCTAACATGAACCGTTCTCGAGATATTGCACATTTTCCAAAAAAATTATCAAAAAGTTATATAAAATAAAAAAAATATATTTACAATTGAGAAACATGTTCACTTTTCATATGTAATACCATGCGATAAATTTGGTGACATTATTCTCGTGGATCTAGCTCGTTCCATTTATGAAAATATATACATTGAGTAATACTTTTGTATTTGAACGCCAATAGTAATTTATCTGCTGTAAGAATAACATATTTCTTCGTCCATAACGCTTGGCGAGATTTTGGCGACGAATTTGGTGGAACGTTGCTAACTTGGCGACATTTTAATTGTTGCCAAATTAACAAAAATCTCGCCAAATTGATAAAAATGACGCTACATTAATGAAAATGACCACTAATTGAAGAAAATTCAATATCTTGGAAAGGACATAAGTATCTACTATAAGAATGACATTTTTTTAACGGTCAAAGTTGTAAATTCATTGCATAATATAAGGAAAGTCATGTGTTGCCCACATCAGATTTTTCATGCATTACTATGAGCAATTAATGGGAAATTTTAAACCAGAAAGACTCACTGTAACTCCATTTCTTTGCATTATGTCCAAACGAGAAACTATCTTTGCTTTTATTTATCATTTTGGTGGAAACAATTTCATTTATCATAGTAACTCCCCTCACTAAAGGCTGCCGGATGAAAAAGCGTCTCATTCCCCGACGTGAAAAGCAAGGTGAAAATTACATCGCGAGAAAAATGTTCCCCTGGCGATAAGAAGAGCACATAAACAATAAACACCATATTTAGAAAGCTCTTTCGTCTCCGGAATTCAAATGTTATCAGGTGCACACACAGGAGCTGGAATGAGAAGGGATTTAAAAAAAAAAACGAATTGCCGGCGCCATTTTGATTTGGGTGAGAGTGTTTTGTAAATATGAAAATGAAAACAAAATGAGCCATATTTCTAATGCAATTTCAAATATGTGCTTTTAAACAGATACGGGCGAAATAAAATGTACGTTTTAAAATATTTTATGGTCCAGTTAAAATTGTTTACACTGCTATTTAATGTTAAAAATATATACAAATATTTAATTGTACTAGATGTATAATTAAAAAATACGATGTATTATAAAAGTTATAAATATTATACGATGTATAATAAAAGAGTAAAATTATAAAAAAATAATAATTTTTTTAAGAAAATGATTAAAAATATTTATTATCTAACATATTTTGCTGCTAAAACAGTTTAAGATACTTGCATAATAATGTTCAAAATAATATCCGGCATTTTAGAAATAATATTAATTGAATTAATATGAACGTACCAAGTTTCGTTTCTTTCAACGTATAAATATTGATTGAAGAATAAAATGATGAGAAGTAGCAAACTATTTATGGTAGTTTGAACTAGTGTAACTATTAGTTCAAATAATCACAAAAACAATCACTTACAGATATATTTCAGATGTAACAACGTCTAAGTTCAAATATATTTACATCTATATTGTTTTGAAAGTAGTTATATAAACAATACAATGGATTATATTAATTGAAGATGTTGTCAAACATGGACCATGATTGTTGATTGAACCATGTTGTCAAACGTGGACCATGATTGATGATTGAACCATGTTGTCAAACATGGACCATGATTGATGATTGAACCATGTTGTCAAAAATACGTATTTTAAGGTGAATATTATCAATTATACAAGATCTATTTTAAATGTATAAAGATTTTATATTATTTTGTTTGCGAGTGGAGTTGAATATTCAAGTAAGTGAAAACTCTTTGAAATCTGTGTAATAAATTTATACATCATAAGCTTAACTGAGGATTCAAACAAACATTAACTCTTTGAAATTGTATAATGATTTTATTCTATGTTATATGTATCATAAGAATAAAATTATAATTGAAATTTCACTTTAATACATCATTAATGCGATTACATTATAAAAAATTGCTATATTCAACAGTATTTTATTAAATTTTTTGGACGAATACATACATCAATACATCTTCAGTGAAACATCATACAATACATCTTCAGTGAAACAGTGCATCTTTAGTAAAATTGTGCAAAAACTCCATAAACTGGGCAACTTTAATACTGGACGTTTAGTATTAACTTTTGGTATTACTTATGATGATAACCAATAATATTTTATCAAACAGTATTTTATTATCGGCAGAATATGCTTACATGCTTATTAAAGTAATAGACACAATTTTGTATTATTGACTGGTATTAAACCAAATATTCACAAACAGAATATATTATCTGAACCACCTCGACAGTAGTATGGAATATAATTATTCAAAAAATGTTCTTTTATTTCAATAAATAATTTTATTATAACAAAAATGTGTTATTTACATTAAATAAATTTTAAAAAAAATAAGTATTGTTTTTTACTTAAATTGTAGCAAAAATATTTGCAGTTGAATATTGCAATGTCAATTATTTAAAATTCGGTCCACGTTTCATAGATCAATAATTGTACTGTATATTCGAAATATTTATCGTCAAAACATTTTTCTTTTGCAATCATTCCCCATTTTCACAAATGAGTCTCGTTGGATTGGTTTGCATTCTTTGGAATTCATCATCATAAGTGTTCGAAAAAATAATTTGCAAAGTAAAGACTTATGAATCCAGGTTTGTCAAATATCTCTTGTGACAGGAAAAATAGAACTTACAGTAAATCTAGCAACTAATTTATTGATCATTAGCTATACATGGACGAAACAACAATGCTAGATTCTTTGTCGTAAACTATGGTAATCGTTTTTTTAAAAAGTTTGTAATTGTGTTCCACATATCGGAATAAATATCAGACTATTTGCTGTTTTTGAAGTTAATAGCTATTCCATGTTAAAGAAATTAATTAATCTATCCATCGAATTTAGTTATTTCACTAAGAACATAATTCTGACTTTTATACGTTTCTATTGGTTTTGCGAGTAATATTCGATTTTGTTTAAAGTAAAAAATATTTAGAATTCCTAGAACAATGTATATCAAAGTATTTTATGTCAGATTTTTTATATTAAAATATTATATTTTATAACAAAAATAATCTGATAATATCTAATAATATCTGATATACATATATATGCGTAAGTGATCTAATACTTACTATATTCTATATTTTAAAAATGTTCAAATTTAACAAACGTTCCTACTCACTTTAAAATTATATCTGTTTCAACATATTTTACACTTTTCAACTAGATCCCTGCAAAACATTTGCGTCAACTGACTTAAAATTTCATTTCAAAAAAAAATTATAACTTTACATAGTATTTATATTATGCTTACTGTATAATAATCCCAAACTTTTACTTTCGACAAATGGATCGAAACTTTCAATGTTTTACCCCATGAAGATTTTCGTGAATAATTTATTATACAGACTGGATCGATTAAATAATTTTGTTTCTCCCTTTAGCGTCTTAATATAGAGGATGTGTGATTTTTAACAGAGTAGTTAATGATTGATTGAAAAACAACAAACAATGGAAGACGCTTTAAAGATTGTTTGGAAGACAATTCCATTGCAAATACCAGCATTAATTGACCGGATTCGCACACAATTACTCAATTTGTAATTAAACATTTTAAATCTGTTTCAGCACTTTAAAAGCCATAACTTCTACCTGTAGTTAAGATTCTGTAAGCTACAATTTTCATACACTTCTTCTGCACATAATGATGAATTATCTGTATGCATTTAAAAATATACAGGGTGTTTACAAAAGAATACCCGAACTTTGAAGAGCTACAATTACAAAACTAAAGAAGTTACAAACTTTAGGATAAATTAAATCAAAAATAACATTTTAAAGTCTACGAAATTATAAATGTTCAATGTGACCACCAGAAACACGAACGGCATCCAGTCGATAGAAGAACTCATCCCACACATTTTCAGCATGTACAGAGTTACAGTTTGGATGGCTGCAGTTATTCGCGTTTTCAACTCGTCAATGTTCGCCGGTAGTGGCAGAAAAAAACACTTTATCTTTTATGTAGCCTCAAAGAAAAAATCTGATGTAGGCAGCACATGACTTTCCTTATATAATGCAATGAATTTACTACTTTTACAGCAAACACATAGGTTATTCTTATAGTAGATACTTATATTCTGTCCAAGATATTGAATTTTCGTTAATCAGTAGTCATTTTCATCGATTTAGCGTCATTTTTATCCATTCGGCGATATTTTCGTTAATTTGGCAACATTTAAAAAAGTCGCCAAGTTGGCAACATTCCGCCAAATTCGTCGCCAAAATCTCGCCAAGAGTAATGGACGGAGAAATAAGTTGATCTTTTCTTATGAATGAAACGAGCTAGATCCACGAGAATGACGTCGCTAAATTTATCGCATGATATTACATATGAAAAGTGAACATGTTTCTCAACAGTTAATATATATTTTTTTAATTTATTTGATTTTTTTATAAATTTATTTGAAAAATATGCAATATCTCAAGAACGGTTCATGCTAGCGTTCTAAAGTTTATGTCAATCGTTTTCTAAGGGAAAATGGCATAAGAAACGTCTACTTGCGTAACTTTGTTAAATAATTTGATTTTTTGATGATTTTTTCAAAATTTCACTCCAAAATTTAGGAGGGTTCTGAACATTCGATTGCGTTTAAAAACAATAAGTTTCCAGCATTCATAGATTATGATTTTTGTACCAAATTTCATACGAATCGCTCCATTCCATATTTCATACTTTGCCGATTTGTCATTTGGCATTCTATAGAATGCCTAGAAAATGTGTGAAATGTTAATCGTTTCATAGATTGCCGACCAGTTTTCGGTATTCTATAAAATTCCTAGGTATTCTATAGAATGTCGGCTTTCATACATTGTCGATTATGTTACCGGCAATGTATGAAATGCCGGCATTCTATAGAATACCTAGGCATTTTATAGAATACCGGCCATTTTTAGGCAAAGTATGAAATATGAAAATTATTATATACTTTCCCTAGGCATTGTATATATTACCTAGGCATTCTATAGAATGACAAATGCTATTTAGGCAAAATATAAAAAAAGGAATGAATCGGAGATGTATTTCATACTTTGCCGGTTTGTCATTTGCCATTCTATAGAATTCCTAGGAAATCTATGAAATTTTAATCGTTTCATAGATTGCCGACCAGTTTTCGATATTCTATATAATGCCTAGGTATTGTATAGGAGGGAGTTAAATGAGGGCTTCTTGGGCGCCACTGATTAAGAGCGAACTCCCAAAAAGCCCTGATGTAACTCCCTGCGATTTTTTTATTTGGGGCTACAAAAAAGATTAAGTGTTTTTTCCGCCACTACCGGCGAACATTGAAGAACTGAAAACGCGAATAACTGCAACCATCCAAACTGTAACTCCGGACATGCTGAAAAATGTGTGGGATGAGGTCTCCTATCGACTTGATGTCATTTGTGTTTCTGGTGGTGGTCACGCTGGACATTTATAATTTTATAAACTTTAAAATGTTATTTTTGATTTAATTTGTCCAAAAAGGCTGTAACTTCTTTAGTTTTGTAATTGTAGGTCTTCAAATGTGGGGTATTCTTTTGTAAACACCCTGTATTATGTTAGCGTGTTTGATTTTCGGTCATTCCTTTAAAAAACTTTGAATATGGTTATTGTAATTATGATCTTTCCGTATATCTATTTTACTCAGTTCTAAAATCCTTCTTAAAATATTTTTTTCTCGGACAATTGTAAAAAATCTGATATGGGCAACACATGCCATTCCCTGTATAATGCAATTAGTTTGGTTATTTCACATTGAATAACAGATACTGTTACGAACGTATCTCCAAGAATCGTGGGTGTATACATAGGATACAAGAACGAGTCCAAGTTTCTGGATAACATAGTTTATTCACAAGCACAAAGTAAACAGGAACAATATACAGTCAAATAACACATACATGATCCATTAATTTCACAGAATAAGCGATAATATTTTCAAAATACTTTCAAAAATAATTTCACAAAACAACTACTACTATTCTCAAAATGTTAACAAAAGTCAGAGTTCACTGCAGCTTATATATCATCAACTCGTCAACTGAACTCCACCGTGATGTCTCCAATTAATCGTATCTCCATAGAAACTTCTGGAAATCTCCATATCTAAAAAAATAATCGTTCTATCAAGAAGTTTCTGGAACATCCCGGAAGTCGCCAAATGTCGACAAGTCGTAAAATCTGGCGACCCTGAACTCACATCATCACACGTCATGCTGACGCCATGGACTGTGTTTTCTTCGAAACAGACGAAAGATGAAGCGCCGAAAGGAATATTGCGCGCTCGCAACAATACTGTATATGCGTCCACGGTATATCCACGGTACAGTGTTTTTTGTTTCAATTTGGTGCTTTTCCGGATGACAACATGTAAAACTACTTCGAAGTACCTAATTAATTTATATTTCACGCAACCCTAAATTAACAGTTATCAGTATTAATAACAATCTCGATATCAATTATCAATAGCAATTATCAATATTAATTTAGAGTCACTTTTGCAATAATGACGATATTTCCGTCAATCTGTAGTGATACATCATCAAGTTGACGATATTCCGCTAAAATAGTCGCCAAGTTCAACGTTAAGCCTTACAGACAAATGAAGAGAAGAGCATAATAATATATAAATGACTGCTGAACAATTGTTAAACATTAAAATACAAAGCTATTACACAAGTATTTTCTTTTGTAAATTGAACAAACTATATCCACAAGATTAATGCTAACAAATTTGTCGCATCGTATTGCATGAATAGTTAACACAATTCTCGATAGTTAATTTGACTTTATGCAATATACTATTTGACTTTATGCAATATGTTTGATAAATTTATTAAGAAAAATTTCAATATTGCGTGAAATGTTCAGGCAAGTTTTCTAAAGTTTGTCGGCAGCATTCCTCTTTTCCATACATTTTCTATTGAAATATAAAAAAAGATGAAATAAACACTTCAAAACATAATCTAGTTTGGTTAATGGAAAAAAAAGTTTTTCTCATTTTATCCCTTAGGACAAAATATAATCTATAAAAGAGGTAACAAGCAGAATTTCGTTTCAACACATGATTTTTCACACGCTCTTACATTTTGATAATGTAGTTAGTATCTGAAAACACATTTCTTCTATTTTTGATGTATTTTCTATTGGATTGTCTATTTTACTTTGTTAACCATTAAGATAAGGAGTTAATTAAGTTACCCATTAATATATACTTGATTTACACACATATATAATTAGTACATTTATATAACGAAAACGTGTAGTCATGTATATCAGTAATTGTCATTCAGGATCTTCAGTACTCATAAGATATATGGATTATAAACATGAGTTTAACAACAGCTTAATCTAAAAACTCATATAATTCGATTAATGATATTTGAAAGACCATTACGCTATTGATTTTTTCTTTCTTACTTTCCTTGCAACACATGATAATGTATAGGGAAAATATTGAAATCATGCCGAAAATCGCAAATCAAGTTTTCGACGGATCTACACCTTTCGAAACCTCTAGAATACAAAAAAAGCTATTTTTATCATGACGTATGCGCATATGTGTGTATCTGTCTGTGCAGATATTGTATCCACTCTAACTAAAAACTAATGGACCGAATTTCATAAAATTTGGTAGATAAGTCACTTGTGGGCGACTCTGCTACTGATTAGTTTTGGGTTCAATTCGGGATAAAAGAACCCGCCTTTTTTTCTGATATGGTCCGCTAAAATTGCCTTTATCCACTCTAGCTGTAAAACTAATGGACCGAATTTCACAAATTTCGGTAGATAAGTCGCTTTTAGGTTATCCTGGTGCGGTACTGATTAGATTTTAGTATGATTCAAATAAAAATAACATGCTTTTTTTTTTGCAAAATGGTCCCCAAAAATCGCCAAAATCTAAAATAAAAAACTACGTATGATCAAATATATCCATTAAATGCTTTTTCATACGTTATTTTTATAGAAGAAAATAATAAAATCAACCCCATTACACTAGACCTAGCCGTTCTCAAGATATTTTAGTTTTTTCTCATTTTCTCTACGCCACCTTTGAAAATAAGTCCAGTTACAAAATGAGAGCGAGAATTGAATTAAAAGTGAATGAAATTTAATTAAAATAAAGAGAAATTGGATATAATTCTGCAAGGAAAGTCGTGTTTGCTGCCCACATCACATTTTTATGAATATAAATACACTGCTATTATGTTCAACCACAAACCTTGATTTATATTCCAATTGATGGCGATAGATCCCTTGAAATATTTTTACTTTGTGTATTGCTATATGATATTTATGATGTAAATAAATTTATGAGGTAAGTATTTGATCTGTTTAAATCGTAAACAATTTGATTTCACACACGATTAAATTTTTAAAATAACATAATAGCTAGTTTTAGCATATGGGATCATTATCAAACATATTTGCTGATTTAAATAATGACCATATTTTAAAAAAGTAAACTCAAAATGCTGTAAAAAGTCACAAAAATGTCCATAGAAATGTTGCTTAGCATTACCTTTGTTAGTATTATCACTACTCTAATCTTCAGAGTGATATCTTTAGTGCGGTACGTGGTTATTATTTTTGCAAGAAAAAATTATGAACGAAATATTTATTTCGGCATAACAAATGTAACAGAAATAATTTAAAAAGAAAAAGTTACTACTACGTTTATTCATTTAGAAACAAGAGTGTCTATTTTGAATTTAGTGCTTGCCATTTTCGTGAAGAATTTTTTTAAACTGGAATTCTTTTATTGCCGAAGTGATTTTTTTTTCTTGATTCGCAATTTATGGAATTGGCTTTGAAAGTTAAAACGTACTTCAAGACCCGAGAAGTGTAACTTTTTAAAATTTTGAAATAATTTTCCAGTTATATTATGTTTTACTCAGGTTTACAATGATTTTGATGAACTATAAGCAACTTAGGGATTTAGATGTCTAGGAGAACGTTTCCTCATAGCCAACCAATCTGCTCTAATGAGGACGGGTCGCTGCTACTTATTATACTTATTGCAACTAGCTGTGGCCTTAGTCGACACAGCTTTCTAGATGTATATTTTGTATTACGTAAATCATGATTAAACGAAATCATTCATTATATAAAACATACTTTTTAAATATTATTGGTACATATAAACATTATTAAAATAATTAATATTTATTATTTTGTAATCCCATACTTTATAGTGATATAGAATGCATTTACCATGTTATGCTTAAATAAGGGTTGTCCAAAAAATTTACCTACGATCTATCATTCTATGAATAAAAGAAAATGAAAGTTAGAGGTGAAACGCCAAAGTGTGTGCCAATAAGAACCTCAAAATTTATTTCATATGCTGTACAATTTCTTAGTCAGTTTCGCACCAACGAAAATAATGATAAGGATAACTTGAACAACGTATATAAGCACAAATAAAATGAAAATTTGATGTGCGCAACACATGACCTTACGTATAAATGCAATGAATTTACTTCTTCTACCGTGAAAAAATGTTGAAAATATCCACGGTACAATCTTTTAAACGTTGAATTGTACATTTGGCGCTTTTTCCCGGATGACAACATTTAATAATATTTCAATATATATATATATATATATAAATATATATATATATATATATATATATATATATATATAGTATAAAAATAATTTTTGAATTGAAAAAAGAAGGCAGGCTTAACGAGTAGCTTACTCAATGGCGGTAAGGGATTGTGACCTTACACCCCAGTTGTCAACAAGATTGTCATAAATGCCGGGGCATTGCACTCCTGGACGCCAGCCCTGGCTGAAGCCAACCCCCGGAGTGACAATAACAATTATCACAAGACCGTTTAAAAAAGAAAAGTCCAATGGTAATATGAAGACCATCACAGATGAGCAACTAGTCCTTTAGACCACAATGACCTGGATATAACTTCGTGTTATCGTTCTGCGGTCCTGTTATGCATAGTATGCGAACCTTCATCTGCTAAATGATATAAAATAGATTTTAACTTTGAACAATAAGCATTATTGTTACTGTATAAATTATCAATATAATGTAGCATAAAAGGAATGGGGTATTACTGTATATATGCTTGCTGTAGAAATGTCCGATCCAAATAAATACGGATGTCTTCACTGTAGATAATTCTCTGAATTCTATATCTTTAATAACTTCAATATATTTAATAACTTCCATTTTCCATCTTATATATTATATATATATATATATATATATATATACACTGCTGCACAATTGCTAAGGACGGATGAAACTATCACCCACCCATATCAACCACAAAATGAAAGAAAGCAAACTGTGGAAAATTAGAATAAGTGCGGCATACAGTAAGAAGAGTTGTGCGTATGCAAGCTTTTCATTTCCAAGACTGTTCGTCACGTGATAACGCTGATAAGAGAATTAAAGGATTTGACGCGTGTGGGCAGTTGTTGTTCCAAGTGAAAGTTTTACGAAAAATATTTAATTGCCGAACTCGAAATATTTGGTGTCTTCCAGATATAACTTAGAAAATTTTACTCGTAGCCTTATTATTAGAAAGATCGAAGAAGGACGAAAAATAACCGACGTTGCCAGGGAATTCGGCAACGCCCACAGCGTTATTTCATGGTTGTAGCAAGCATTTAAAAGAACTGGAATGTGTAGCAAGCATCACGGGGGAGGTCATTTTACAAGTTCGACGACTGCAGAAGACAGGCACGTTGTCCTATCGGTAAAAAGGGACCAGCGCAACACAGCTGAATTGGTGGCAAATCAGTTTCTTGTTACCACAGGACTGCGGTTCTCCCGAAAAACTGTAGCCAGACGTTTGGGATAAGGAGGACTATACGCCCGCAGACCTGTTGTATGTATCTCATTGTGTAGACTGCACAGTGCCACCTGTTTGCAATGGCGTCGTGAGCATCGCAATTTGACCGAATAGGACTGGGCTTGCGTACTATTCTCCGATGAGAGTATGTTCACTCTGCCGTTGGATTGTAGACGCCAATTGATCTGGCGTGAGAGAAGTACTGCTTATCGTCCCGAAAATATCCAGGAAAGGGACCGATATCCGACATGCACTATCATGGTATGGGCCGGTATGATGATCAATGGCCGCACGCGCCTACATATGAACGCGCCTACATTCAAAACCTTCTGTATTTTCCAGAACAATAAATGATCTTTACTCTAATGTCGAACAGTGTGGCAAAAATATTTTATCCTGCTGGGCCTCCACCCCCGTTTAATGCTGTGTAAAGCATGGTACGGCGTGTGAAATGCTGCATGGTACTCCACGGTGGACATAACCCGTACTGACACCTTTCTCAAAGGTGCCTGCTGTCGTTCATATGCGTTTTTCTATTTTTCCGTACACAGCATCAAATGAACACTTTTTCCTTTCCTTCTGTACTTTCAAAAACAATAAATTATCTTTATTCTAATGTCTGAACAGTGTGGCAATAATATTTTTTCCTGTTGGGCCTCCACGCCCGCTTAATGTTGTGCTGCATTGAAATTTGTGATATCCGTCCTTAGCAATTGTCCAGCAGTATGTATATATATATATATATATATATATATATATATATATATATATATATATATATACATATATATATATATATATATATATATATATATATATATATATATATATATATATATATATATATATATATATATTTATATATATATATATATATATATATATATATATATATATACATATATATATATATATATATATATATATATATATATATATATATATATATATATATATATATATATATATATATATATATATATTATATATATATATATATATATATATATATATATATATATATATTTATATATATATATATATATATATATATATATATATATATATATATATACATATATATATATATATATGTATATATATATATATATATATACATATATATATATAGAGAGAGAGAGAGAGAGAGAGAGAGAGAGAGGGAGATTTAAGATCAAAATTATAAATACTATGTTAGACATTTTTAATTTCTGAACTAATTAAAAACTGTTTTTCCCAATATGGCTATCATCTGACAGAGACATTTCATCTAAAAATTTTAGTAATAATCTACCAGCAGTAGTAAAGTCAGAATTATGCCCACTAGTAGTCGATCAAAAAGCTGCAGGGGATTTATGAACCTTAGGTGCTAAAACAATATACGGAATGTTATTACAACTATTTTTGAGATAAACTTTCTTATATTTAATTGAAATTCTATTAGATTGGATTTTAAAGAAGTTATTATTGCGTAAATTATAAATAGAATTATTAAGAATGTGCGACTTGAGAGTACTTATGTAATAATATTTACAAATGATGGAGTTAGTTACTACTAGCTTTATCCACATAAATAATAGCAAAATTTTAAATGTATTTAATATCCTTTTGAATTGAACTGAGTTTATATAATTTATTATATTTCTTATTATCACTTTACAACATAGTTGAAATGCGTTTATGACTTTGTTCATTCTACCTGTCTGTCTGTCTGTCCTTTCCACGACAACTGCCGTGAAAATTCTTAGATCACGAGCGCACGAATGAATTTCATAGGACGTAATTTACTGTATATTTCAAGTACAATATGCAAGTATAGAAACACAAGTGCATAATATCAATTGGCTCCGTGCTAAATACGTAAATCGGCGTCTTGGTAAAATCAGGTGTTTCTTTCTGCGCGTCCGTTCTTCTACTACGGACGTTAGGGTGAAAATCCGTGATAGCCATTTCATTCGATATATCCCAAAGAAGGCTTTTAGATGATGGTCAGCGATGGTGAGCCATGGGCAAGTTAGAATATGGCCAATATATTGGAGAACTTGCTGAATTCTTCAGTGTCCACCATTCTGTGATTTCACGCTTATGGAGCCGATTGCAAAACAGTGGAACAATAAGCTGAAGGCCAGGGTCGGGTTGTCCCCGAGTGAAAATATCTTAGGATGACCGCTCCTAAGCCTTATTGGTCAGATCAACAGACAAGCAACAGTAGCTGCTTTACGTTCTAGCCTCGCTGCAGCTACATGTAGGCCTGTGTCCGTTAACAACTATGAGAAAGAGAGATTGCAGACACATGGCTTTTATGCACGGAGGACAACCATTTTTATTCCATTGTCTGCGAGGCACAGAGCAACCCGTCTCCAATGGTGTCGGGAACACGTCAGTTGGCCCATTGACGATTGGTGCAATGTTCTATTTATTCATCGATGAGTCCAGAATAGCTTTGCAGTCAGACGATCAACGGATTTTTATGTGAATAGAGGTTGGTATATGATATCAAGCGATTAACATCGTCCAGCGCCACTCATTTTCTGGTGGTGGTATCATTGGATGGGCTGGGATTTATTTCTGCGGGAGTACTGGTCATCATTTCTTCCTGAACGGTGCTGTAACTGGCCAAAGATATCGCGATGAAATCCTTGATCCCTATGTTCGACCTTATACGTGTTGTAACGTATACAGGCCTACATGTAGATGCAGCGAAGCTAGAATGTAAAGTAAGTGATGTTGTTTATATGTTGCGCATGGCCAATAACGCTATGTAGCGGTCATCGAAGAATGTTGCAACTCGACGGCGACCGGAGCCTGGTCTTCTGTTTATTGCTCCGCTGTTTTGGATTTGAGTCCATAAGCCTGAACGCCCTTTTTGAAACGTAACGAATGAAGGACGCACATAAAGAAACGTCTGCTTTTACCAAGAATCTGATTTACTTATTTGGCACGGAGCTAATTGTTGTTACGCACGTGTTTCTACATTTGCATATTGTACGCAACGTATACAGCAAGTTTCGTTAAATAAACTTCAATCGTTCGCTCGTGATCTGAGAATTTGTATTTCGTGCTTATTTTTTGTAAGGGAAGTGTCCATCCGGCACATATTTTGTACAGATATACGAATTTTTGAAAAACCGGAATTGGTAACTACAGTACCAGAAGTGGGAAGACTTTGTAGCATTCCACTGCCCCAATCCTGAGAAATAGATGTGGAAAGAACAAAAATTAAATTTAATAGGATCTCTAGAACCGAAAGATGAAATATTTAGTCATACCGGTATTCCACACCAGAATTTGATTATGAATTCATATTATTAATCGTGTAAGCCCTATGCATAACCAGTTTAGAAAAAAAAATCTCGTTCCAAAGAATATCATTCGTATAATAGTAGATAAGAACGATAAGTTGAAATCCTTAGTGGATCCAGCCAACCCTCTAAAGAACTTGATGTTGAATCCATATCAGTCATCCATAGCCGATTCTAAAAAAATATTTTTCAAGGAAAATGAACATTTTTGAACCGGAATTGGAAAATAGCCAGAAGTGAAAGTTCTTACTGAATCACTTCAGAATTTGATGCCGGATTTTATTGCTGTTATCATCTAAGCTCAATTTATAGCCGATATTGATAAGTAGATCTTGTCGATTTTGAGATGCATTTCACAACTAAAGGTAAGTTATGTATTTTCAAATCATACCAACATCTAATCAGAACTCGCGGTAACCAACAAGATCTAATAATCAAATAAGATAAGTATAAGATCTAATAATCAAATTTTGTGCAACTCCGTTAAATAGTTTTGAGTTAGAGAGGGTACATACATTGCACAGAGAGGCACACAGACAGATAGACAGAGAAACACACACGCACAGGCGTCACGTTAAAAATACGTTTTAAGAGTGCCAGGAACTTGTATATCAGTTGAAAACTCAAATTCCTATTTTCGATACGATTCCAATATTTTCCATATGCATTACCATGACTTGTAGGGAAATTAAAATATTATGCAATTTCCAAAGATTCCAACGGTATCTTATGATGCAGGTTTGATCCACGTCTTATAGACAATATTTCAGTTTAAATGAATTAATGCTTAAATCATTTTAAAAATGCATTTTTCTAATTAAAATATAAATATCAAGAAATACATTTTTTATGCTTCTAGTATATACATTTTAAAAAATATAAATACACATATTTTTTATTTTTAAAAGCTACAATTAAATGTTTTCATATAAAAATCTGCTTTATATTCTTTATAAATGTTTGAAGGTTTTTATAAAAGAACAACTTTTACTCTTACATCATTATGACGTTGTCATTAAAGCTCTGTTCAAGATTAAATCCCAAGGAAGATAAGATTGTCATCAGAAAGACGGGGAACAAAATTAACTTACAGTTGAAAGCGAAAAGTAAAACAAAATCTTTTCATGCTGACCAATTTTTACCTCTACAAAGGTTTTAACACATTAAGCAACGTTGATAAATGATTACATTTGGAAGATATCCAAACTTTGCAAAATGTAATACGAAACCTCCTTTTCTCTGTGGGGCTTTTTGGAATGGATAGAAATGGTCTGAGATTCATTTTAATAACTTTTGCGCATTTAATCTTCATGAAAGGAAAACCTGAAGGAAAATGCGAAAACAAAAAGTATTTTTGATTCATTTTGACTCCGTCGGGGTTGATGAAAGAACATTTTTATTTAACGAATAACTTTTTGCTGAAGTCAATCTAGTTATATTTTTCCATAACTCAATCTACATAACTGAATTACTGTTTATATATAAATGTTATTTGCAATAGTAAGTACTGTAACCAAGTGAAAAATCCGAATAGGACTTTTTTTGTAGATATATGCGTTTTTCTATGCGTGATCGACAATTGAACGATTTGAGTTGATAATAATCATGATTTTTATAGTGCTGGTGAAGTGTGTATGTGTATATAAGTGTTTGTGTGTGTGTGCCCCTGTTTATATGTAAGCTCGCGCGTGAGTCAGTGGGTATGTATGTACGTGTGTGGGCGTATTTCTGTATTAGTGGGTGTATTTGTGTAATGTCGTAGCATATAGAGAGTCGAAGACCCAGATCATCCGACTCGTCCTAGGACGTGAGCAGCAGTTTGGACGGCCGGGGCATATAGAGAGTACACTGAAGATGATTTTCCTTCTAAAAATTACATAATAGAGGTGAATAATTATTGGACTTGAATAATTCTCCGTTTATATCCCCATCTCACTTATTTTCTTCAAGAAAACAATCGACTAAATGAGAAGCTATAATATATTTTATGAGAGTTACCACAATTTATATTCTGAAAGCATAAAACGCGACTACTGGTAACTTACTTGCAGCCTTTATTGCTGATAATAGGGAAATTCGATTCATAAAATGCATCAACTAAACTGTAGTACTAAGGAATAATTAATTGATCGTGTGTCGATCATATTATAGGCGTGGAATTTCTGGAAAAGACAGCACGGAGGCAATAACTTCTGTTGAGAACACATATAGGCTGAAGACAAGAGGGAGAGAGATAATAGATCACAAGGGGTGGGTTGGTCAGGAACACACCTGCTTAAGGGGGCATAGGACCTTTAAACAGTCGAAATTTATTGAAAATAGAGCTATCTTTACAATTTTTTTATTTTAACCAGGTGTATCCCAGATGTTCAAATTTTTTTCTCTAAACATATAGAAAACCTTTCTTACTACACAAATTTTACTGAAGTCATATAATTATATGTACATTTTATATTGTTTTTTAAAATTTATACAATTTTGGCAGACATAATGGTGTATGTAGCAGCCGCGCGCAGGATATTTCAAATAATATTATACTTATGGACTTCAATTTGATAATAATATATTTATAACTATTACATCTTTAATTTGTACACACTTTTTAAAATTTTGAAATAAATTTAATATTTTTAAAATCTAAACAAAATGAAATTTTCATTTTCAGTGTTAAAAAACATGAAATAAACCTCTTCACAATTCTTTTTTTACTATTTATGGTGAATTTTTTGAAGTACAAATTATATATATGGATGAAACAAGTAAGTCCAAAAAATTTGAAAGTGATTGGTTAAATATATTTTAAGATATGTTGCGCGCAAGGGCTAAAATCACATATCTGAGAAAAACAGCTTTAAAGTTTAAAAATGCATTCAGTGTTACTTATTATCTTATTTTACACCTTAAAATGCCTTTAGTTCATAAATAGCACCTTCCTATGTCTGTTATGTAAGAAGAATCAAAAATTTTCTGCCTTTTAGGGGCTACTTGAGCTCTATATGTTGCTTCGGAAACTCGAACAGACGTTTCGCGCAGTAGTTTCTTGTTAGTCAGATGAAGCACGTTTACTAAATTTTTACTTATTTATGAGGAATTTTTATCTATAAATTATGTATATAGATGAAACAAGTAAGAGCAAAAAATTTGAAAGTGATTGGTTACATATATTTTTAAATATATTGCGCGCAAGTGTTAAAATCACATATCTGAGAAAAACAGCTTTAAAATTTAAATATGCTTCAATGTTACTTATAATCTTATTTTGTACCTTAAAATACCTTTAGTTCATAATTAGCTCCTTCCTATGTCTGTTATGTAAGAAAAATCAAAAATTTTCTGCCTTTTAGGGGCTACTTGAGCTTTATATGTTGCTTCGGAAACTCAAACAGACGTTTCACACAGTCGTTTCTTGTTAGTCAGATGAAGAACGTTTACTAAATTTTTACTTATTTATGAGGAATTTTTATCTTTAAATTATGTATATAGATGAGACAAGTAAGAGCAAAAAATTTGAAAGTGATCGGTTACATATATTTTAAAATATATTGCACGCAAGTGTTAAAATCACATATCTGAGAAAAACAGCTTTATAATTTAAAAATGCTTCAATGTTACTTATTATCTTATTTTGTACCTTAAAATGCCTTTGGTTCATAATTAGCACCTTCCTATGTCTGTTATGTAAGAAAAATCAAAAATTTTCTTCCTTTTAGGGGCTACTTGAGCTCTATATGTTGCTTCGGAAACTCGAACAGACGTTTTGCGCAGTCGTTTCTTGTTAGTCAGATGAAGCACGTTTACTAAATTTTTACATATTTATGAGGAATTTTTATCTATAAATTATGTATATAGATGAAACAAGTAAGAGCAAAAAATTTGAAAGTGATTGGTTACATATATTTTAAAATATACTGCGCGCAAGTGTTAAAATCACATATCTGAGAAAAACAGCTTTATAATTTAAAAATGCTTCAATGTTACTTATTATCTTATTTTGTACCTTAAAATGCCTTTAGTTCATAATTAGCACCTTCCTATGTCTGTTATGTAAGAAAAATCAAAAATTTTCTTCCTTTTAGGAGCTATTTGAGCTCTATATGTTGCTTCGGAAACTCGAACAGACGTTTCGCGCAGTCGTTTCTTGTTAGTCAGATGAAGAACGTTTACTAAATTTTTACGTATTTATGAGGAATTTTATCTATAAATTATGTATATAGATGAAATAAGTAAGAGCAAAAAATTTGAAAGTGATTGGCTACATATATTTTAAAATATATTGCGCACAAGGGCTAAAATCACATACCTGAGATACCCGCTTTTAAGTTTAAAAATATATTCAGTGTTACTTATTATAGTATTTTGACCTTAGAATGCTTCCAGTGCATAAATAGCACCTTCCTAATTCTGTTATGTTTGAAAAATCAAAATTTTTCTGCGTTTAAGGGGTATTTGAGCTCTATATGTTGCTTCGGAAACTCGAACAGACGTTTCGCACAGTCGTTTCTTGTTAGTCAGATGAAGAACGTTTACTAAATTTTTACGTATTTATGAGGAATTTTTAACTATAAATTATGTATATAGATGAAACAAGTAAGAGCAAAAAATTTGAAAGTGATTGGCTACATATATTTTAAAATATATTGCGCACAAGGGCTAAAATCACATATCTGAGATACCCGCTTTTAAGTTAAAAAATATATTCAGTGTTACTTATTATAGTATTTTGACCTTAGAATGCTTCCAGTGCATAAATAGCACCTTCCTAATTCTGTTATGTTTGAAAAATCAAAATTTTTCTGCCTTTTAAGAAGTAGTTGAGCTCTATATGTTGCTTCGGAAGCTCAAACATCAGCTTCGTGAAGAAGTTTCTTGTCAGTCAGATGAAAAACATTTACTAAATTTTTACTTATTTAGGAGGAATCTCTTTTGTATAAATTGTATATATATATGAAACAAGTAAGAGCAAAAACTTGAAAGTGATTGGTACAATATATTTTAAAATATGCTGTGCGCAAGTTGTAAAATCACCTATCTGAGAAAAACAGCTGCAGTGGTACTTTGATAAACTGAAACTCTAGTGACAAGAAAAGAATGAGTTACAGAAAATTTGACGTATTGAAATTGCTTAAAATTACAAAAATATATAACAAATATGACTTTCGCACATGGAAAATTTTGAGTTATCGCAGTTCGGCTAATTAATGTTTGGCTGTAGTTTATTATACATCCTGTGTTATTTTATATCTAATTTAGCATCAAAATGCACCTGATGCATAAGTAATTCCTTCCTCTTCCTCTTGTCTTTGAAAATCAAATGTTTTCTGCCTTTTACGAGCTTTTCAAACTTCATATGTAGTGCTAGAGACTCGAAATTCCATCACATTCCATTTTTCCCGCACTACACGAATGGTTTTTCGAACACACTATTTTATGATTATTTTTCCACTTTTCATACCGAGGGCCACTTTTCTTACTTCTGTAGCTGTTGCAGCCTTTACAAGAAGAAGACATTACTTCGGTTTCAATAACCTTCCCGCTTTCTGCTCAGATTAGTGTACACACACCTACACGTGGCGAATACCCCCTATTTTTCCAACTACCATCTCCACTTACAGTAATATCTTTCGATCCATTTGATAATTCTCTTTCGTCCTGGACAGCAGTTTTCATTAAAGATTTAGCTACAACAGATGTGGCATTTAAAGTCCTGCGATTAATTTTATTATATGATTTCTGAGAAACAAGCGCTGGAAGATCCATCGTAGAGCAAAAAGTAGATAAAGCCGATAAGCCCTGCCTTATACATCGCATAGAAAATATAGCTCTTCTGTTTATTTCTGGAATATTTTTCTTAACACCAAGCAGTTTTGAATTTTTCACAGACTTTAGTTCATCACAGCTATCACAATATACAAGAAATGTTGATGCTAAACCCATTGAAGATTTTTCACGTATATTTATTGTTCCATGACATATTTTGCAGCACAAAACATCTGCAAGCTCCTTGAAAAGTACTGATATATGAACTATTCTATATTAATGTGCTTCAGATGAAATATGTGACTTATCAAGTGAAAGTTCATCTTTTGAGCTGAACAGTTTTTTTACTTGAAGCACTTAGCTTAGGCGTAGAATCAACATTTTTCATTCGAACACTTTCGGATTGTTTTTGTTTTTAATTACATACATATTTCATTGAAAACGTCTTCTTTTCCCAGAACGAGATTTAGTTGCCGGTGTATCCATTATTAGAATGCAAAAAGCAAAAAGTTTATATTAAAAAATTGCACCAAACAGTCTTGTACGTTGAAGTTTACACAAATAAATATGCAAACGTGAAGAAGTTTGTAATGCATAATTATAAAATAGATTAACTGTATTTTAGTTCAAAGTTCTTATGCTTAAACAACATAAATGCCGCAAATCAATCGTAAAAAGTAAGAAAATATAATGAAAAGAAATTGCAAAACTCAGAAGAAATTCTCCACGTTATAAACAAGTTAACGGCTCTAGAATATAAACAAACTGGGCTGAGCAGTTCAGTAGAGGTGAGTAGTTGCCTTCCTGCTGCTGCAGAAATAATTAAATAAATAATTAAGACATGGTGGTGGAAAAAGTATTAGATTTACATGACAAAACAGCAAACTGCAAACGTAAACAAATAGTGACGTCCCTTTAAAAATGGCGGCGATGGCTGACATGAGAAAATTTTCAAAAGTGTATGTTGCATAAAAGCTCATAACTTTAGAAATAATGCGAATTTTAGTATGCGGTTTTTTGCACAGTGTTCAGAAATGTTCAAACATTCAGAATAAAATAAAATTGAAAAATTGATTTTTTGAAGGTTTAAAGGTCCTATGCCCCCTCAGTCTTAACAGGAACACAGCAGATTAGTTGCAAAACATTTGTTCATCGATCTGGAGGCAAAATATAAATATGGATCAACTTCTGTACAGCAATATGGCATCGAAAAGTACCTCAAATATCGGATATTTATGTACTGCTGACTATGCTTAATCACGCGGCGAACAATAAAATAATACTCAAGCCGTCACGTCATCTACGCTTATCAGAATGTAACCTTACATGCAAATCCATACGCAGATATGTGTGCACGATAGTCTTTGGCTTATTCGTGTGTATTTCGTTGCTTAAAATTTTGCACTCTAAACATTATGTCAGACACGCGTTTCATATAAATAGAAGTCCACCACAATCTAATCGTATTTGTTCAATCTTCAACTTTGATACAAAGGGTAGAACACGTGGAATATTTTCCTGCGTCTACCACAACATGTATAGGAAAGATGTATATGTTCAAGTTCTTTTTCACCGAGGGCGGATATTCGGCTCTGAAAAATGAATTATTTTTCGGACTCTGGAGTGTTTGAGTTTTAGATATACAGTCACATAATAAAACTCGATTATCTCAGCATATATAGTTAGAAAACTTTTCAATTTTTTACAGAGTAGTAGAGACACTATTTTATATAGTATTAAATAAATAAAATATTTTAATTTGTAAGAATATATAAGAATATAGAACATGGAGTAATACGAGGTTTTAGTGAAATACAAATTTGTCATACTAAAAGCAATGTAGCACTATATATTAAAATAACCTTGGAACTGAATAGGACATTTCAAGAATTTTCGAAACAATCGGTTGCATTTACTTGGTCAATATTTTACGTAATGTGCTGTTTCATTATGTATTAAAATTGATGTTTAACGCAACTGATAAAACTCAACATCCCATCAGAAAGGGGCTTTCCCAAAATAAGGAAGACACTCCCACTACAGATAACAGTATCCATGTGCCGGTTTCGCTCTTATTATGCATACACTTTCGCATTGCGTTTATGAGTAATTATTAATGAAGCTTATTATTAGCATAATAAGCTCGAAACCAGTCCATGGACACCTTTATCTGCAATGGGAGTATATTCCTCAAATTATGAAAAATCCCTTCTCTGGTTGTTTCTTGTGATTTTGAACTTGACCTTTGCAGTTTCGTATAGCCAGAGCTAAAGTGTGTATGGATTTTATGCCATCGACGTGGAGAGATAGAAATTGTTAGTCCCCCTTGTAAGTTCACAAAATTGCAGCAAAAAGTTTCTTGCTGCTATTGCAGTTATTTAAAGCTGATAAACGTGCGGGCGAGATAGACCAGTGCTTAGCGCCCCGGGATTGAACTCAGACGATCCGAGTTCGATTCCCGGCTTCCTTAACCTGTCTCTGTGTTCACGAAGAGAACGGGCACGTTAAATATGTTGGTAAGTCCTTCCGAGACGTTGGTGATAGGGGAAGGAGGGTACGGTCACTGAGGAGTCACCACCCACTGGGTTCCGGTCTAAATTGGGTGGCACTTCCCCGTTGTTGAAATAGTTACCTTACACCTTCTGGTAGGTCGAACGGTTTGGGTCTGATGAGCGCATAATCAGAGCGAAATCGGTATATAGATACGTTTATCTGCATGGGAGTGACTATAGCATATCTATTAAAATTATGGCATGAAACTATTAAAACACGATATAGAAAACGGATCAAGATTCTATAGAACTTTATCAAAGTTTCCAAGAAGTGACGTTTCTAAAAAAAAAAAAACACTTAAGGTGCGCAACACCTCAGCATTAAATAATAAAAACAAATGAAATATAAAAATTCATCATTGTTCGAATAATTTAGGAGTTTTCACATCGAATGATAATTCATGTAGCTGAATTATTAATTAAAACGCAATCAATAATCATAAAAAATATATTCCAAATTCATGTTTAAAAATGCGAAGTTTTCAAATTAATGCTACGCTTTCAATGGTTGAGAAGGTGAATGTTAAAGCAGCGATTCACTTTATTTTTTAAAAAGGAAAACATACATTAGAAAAGAAAAGTGAGGATAAATACAAACGAATAGTAAAAACTAAAACAGAAGAACATATTGTTTTAATTACCATTCTAGTACTGATATTTATATCAATAATTATTTTATTTAAAGAAGCAATGGTTTTTTACAACGGCAAAACCGAATATATTTATTTGATGGGTGTTTCTTTTTTATTGGGCAAAGATATATTAAAACACTGCAACAAAGATTTTCTGTAAGAATAAATGTTTATCGTCATGATTTTTTGGTTGAATGTTTGCTAACTAAAATAATAGATTTTTTGCTAACCGTCGTGTTCTGCAGTAATTTTTTTTTCGGGTGTTTTATTTTCGATTAAAATGTTTTGCTATTTATCACTGTTTATGACAGTGCGTAAATAATTGTTCCAAGTGCGTATAAAATGTCATAAAATTTAAATAAATATCAAAGACATTTTTAGAGCGTATAGCGGTTTACAAAATATTAAAAATAATTATTAAATTATAATGTTATTCAAGAGTTATTAAGTAGAATGAAGACAGTTGAAAATGTATTTTTCATTTGCTGTTTCTGTTAAAGTATGCTAATGATGTCAATTGAAAGCTACTTTCTGCGATTTTGTATTGTTTGCGAAATATATTTTACCATAGTATAATATAAAGTTTTATCAAGTGCTTATTTACAATTAAATTTTTGCAAAATATATTTTACCATAGTATAATATAAAGTTTTATCAAGTGCTTATTTACAATTAAATTTTTTGCAAAATCAATCTATATAAATAAAATTGAAAATCTGTCTGTATGTCTGTCTGTCTGTCTGTCTGTCTGTTTGTAGCATCATCAAGAGAGAACGGCTGAACCAATTATGATGCAATTTTGTGGGTAGCCTAGAAATAGCTCAACTTAAAACTTAGTCTGTGTTTTGAGTTTCTACGAGCAGTGGTTCTCGAGATATTAGTAAAAAACGAAATTTTCGTTTGTCTCATCATCACGGGAAAGCGGCTGAAACGAATTTAATGAAATTTTGTGGATAGCCTTGAAATAGACCCCATAAATTTAGTCCAAGTTTCGAGTTTCTAAGACCAGGGGTTGTTGATATATTAATGAAAAACGGAACTTTTTCCTAAGAGTTCTGCTCTCCAACTCCGTGCTTTATCCAAACGGAAAGGATGAAAATCGTTTGTTTGAAAAGCCAAAATGAAATAAAACTTTATTTCCGAGTTTGGTGCAGGATTTTTGCATTAATTAGTCACTATCGAAAAAAATGAATTGTTTAAAACATGAATTTAAATGGAAAAATCTACCTCCATGGGTTACCTTTTACAAGCTTTTACTCAACGATGAAAAGTATAAAGAAATCAAAATGGCTATTTAATTTCGTATTTTATGAGGAAGATTCTATCTTATATCATGTTGCTCGGGAACGGAATGAAATTAAATGTGTTGTTAATATTTATTATTATATTTTCCAGTTGAATAATAAATAAATGGATGTAAAAATAAATTTTATAAATAAACGGTTTGATTATTCTTTTAAATTTATATTAATTGCGGACTGCGTACATCACTTTTATTTATTTTAGCAAAGAGGTTTCAAGCTCATATATTGTGTTTAGCTAATAAACTCATATATTGTGTTTACCCAATAAATTCCTTTATACGATTGTTGAAACAGAAAAAGAGTAAAACGGGTACATCTTCCAATAATATTTTAGTGTTTTCATTTAGTATATGCAAACTGGATCACGATATTTTATTCAGATCTGCAAATTTAGAGCTACGAATTTGGCTGGCTATCGATAACTTGGCAAATTTCTTAAACGTTGTCAAATTGATTGAAATGTCTCCAAATTGATAAAAACGATGTAAAACAATGAAATTAAATTTGTTTTTTTGGAATGGAGAGCTGAAATGATGTTTCGGTAGCATTTGTCATTCAGTCCATCCATCCTACTTAGTAACACATTTAACGAATTTTTTTAATATCACCAAATTGATAAAAATATTTGTAAATCTATAAAAATATCATGCAATTGAAAAAATTGGGCTTAATAAATGAAATTAATTGTGTTTTGCTAGGGGATGGTATTGTGATGATGTTTCTTCAATTTGTCGCAAAATGGGACTATCAGTTCAAACAATCCCACCTGGCGATAAATTTGGCGATTTTTTAAGTTATCACTAAATTGACGAAAATGTCGCCAAACCTTCCATGGAGATAACATTATTCAGACGATATGATTTCCATCAATTTATTTGAAGCAATTGATATCCTTTCGCTTAGCAACGGATCTAATGTGTTACGTGCCATACGATTTTTATTAAATCTTTTCCGATTTGAATAACAGAGATACGTACATAAATTAAATTTCATTGACATTGCATTGTTGACTGGATAATATCAATTACGGTCTTCAGGTTTAAACATTATTATTATTGGTGTTTTCGTGGACTGTTGATTCAGGGATTATTGATATTTTTAAGTTATTATGTCATTGTTTATTTATAACGAAAATTGTTGAAACTCATATATACTACGTTGTACGAGTAATCTTCTACAAATGCACGATTATATCTTCTAATCTACGAGAACATAAGTAGTACAGGTATATTAGCATATATTTTGATATATATTGGAATCAATTATGATGTTCTGGTATAAAGATTACGGGGATTATTGATATTTTTAATTTATTATGTCATCTCTTTTATTTTGGCAAATATTTTTGAGACACATATTGTAATATGGGTAATCTTCTACTAACACACTGGCATATTTTCTAATCTGCGACAATATAATTAGTACGGGGTTACATATATTGATTCAATTCCTTTTTTTTTTTGTAAATTTGTTTACAAAAGGGGCCAGAATGTTTTATTCTTCAGATGTGCCCGTGAAGAAAATTTTGCATAGTGAGAACAGATATTCTTAAACATGTCTTTAGGAGCAATAAATTTAATATTTTAACAGAATTTGCACATGATTGCGAATTATAAGTTTCTTTATATTATATATTCCGTACGAAGAACGGGTATGCTGCTAGTAATTAAAATAAAACTGCTTGAATTTAATTTATTAGATAAAATCTCATTGCTCCATTGATAGTAATTTTTTCAACCGTATGCTCTGTGGCGTGGCTCCGCTGAAATCTTACAATTACACATTGGCCGTTAATCGTATTTCTGCACGCCACTTGCTCGATTACCGAGCATATATCCAGGTTCTGATTAATTGGAAAATACATCACGAGAACACACAATAAATACTAATTAAAAGTTAATAAAGCTTTTATTTTAAAATACCTATATTCAAAACTTGTTACTTAAAATTTAAAAACCACAAAATGTCATCTTAATTACATACAACATATTTACATTCGCTAAGTAGTAGGTATTGGATAATGATCAATCTGATCATTCCCCCCTCTCTAGTTAAATTAAATATCATATTAGCCCTCAAGTTAGGCAGTTAACTTCCTTATTAAATTCTAATTATATTGTGGGAGCGGAATCAGTACCAACAGCATCTACTGACTCCACTACACACAAGGACGTGATCGTAATTTCAAAATGCCAAAGAGAACAATTAATTTTAACATAATAAATTTTGTCAACATTACCAATAAAAACACCAGGTTCAAATTTTAAAGAGTTTCCCAGTTTAGGAGAATTAAATCCTAAATGATTTACAGTGAGTAAAACACAAAGGCAACACAAAAATCAGGCTCATTTATCACACAAATTAATATTTATTTAATATTTTCAAAATTGAATATATGCATTTTAACTTCAAATTTTAATTCAGAGACTTCAGAGCTATTCTATTATGAACACATTCAACATTACTGCTCTGGTCAAAATAATATAACAACCAATAATTAAGATATTCAAAAATCATCTGATTTTATCAGGAATCTAAATTAATCACAATATAATCTTAATATGAGCCAGTCATATTAATAGAAATTAGTCCTCGCTATGCCAGTGCTGTACGGCACTAAATTTTCCCGAAAAGAAAAGGTTACCTGAGCCTTTAAATTACAATTTTGGATGCACAGACTTTCCTCAGGTGAGCATGGTTTAAGCTGGATCAAAAAGTTCCAAAAATGGAATGGCGAAGGATAGTCCAACAAAATTTAGAATACAGGACACCAGTCTATTATGCACCAGCGTGAATCGTTTGCGGAATAACTACTCCAAAACCCGAAGTCGATGTCAGTTTCCTGGAATAAAAAAAAATATATTTTAGAAAATGTACAGAAGAGTTAATGTAGGTTTCCAGGATCTTCTTCAATCATCTCCAGAAATGCAGGGGCGGTTTCCTTTAGAACCAAATGCCCATCTCCGCCAGTTAGCCATTTCGGCCAAAACGCCTTTGTCTAAAAACTTAGACAAATTCTTCAAGCGACTCTGCTCGTCGAAATCTCCAGCTCCAAGAGGCAAAAATGTGGGTCGCTCGAGCCCACGCAAAAAGTTCTCCTCTCCGCTGCGCCTCTTCCTGATTGGACAGGCGCGCTCTCCTAGCAACATGCGAGCAAACGTCACGCATCTCGGCCAGACACAAATCCTAGACATTCCCAACGAATTCACGACCAAATGCGCTTTTCAATGCGATTTCAATAGAAACAAGTGTTAACAAAACACAGCACAGGCACGGACGGAGAGAAGGATGTTTCTCTCACAGAAAAATACGAAAAGGCTCATGGCGCAGAAATGCGACATGACAGCTCTCCCCTTCTGGGAGGCAAAAATTTTCCGAACACAGTGAGGAAAATTTTTCTCTCACTGAAAAACACAAAAACACAAAAATTTACAAAGAGTTTTAGGAACCTGTAAGTGTAAAATAATTTAAAACAAAATTTTGGGCGAGAAAACGTGGGCCCCAACGTTTCTCAAGACAACGCCACTGCAGATCTGAATGACCGGCCAAGCCATTCATCATCACAGGAAAAGACCAAAAGAAAACCAAAAGGATGACAAGGCGTCACCACATCTTAAAGGAACCTTTACAAAAATTTACATAAAATTACACTTAAATCAGAAAAATTTGTCAAGGCACTTTGCCTGACAACACATTATCTCAATCAACAACATTGAGATCAACCAGATGATATGAAACAAAAACATGGTATGATGTGAATTTACAAACTTAACAATATAAACAATTCAAAAATTTCAAACAATTTGTCACTTTCAAAACACACAAGTGACACAAAAACTCTTAAAGGATTAAATATTTTGAAAATTAATTTTTAATTTAAATTTGTCATATTCAGGCAATGAGATTCTTTTACTCATTCAAAAATTTGTCTCACTTTTTGAGAACAAAGTCACTTTCAATATTTCAATTTCTTAATTCAATTTTTCAATTCAAAAACTTTCATTTAAACCTTAAACTTTCACTTTAAATTACTTTCAATTCAACATATTAACTTTAAATTACATTTTCTTTTCAATTTTTCAACATTTCAACTTTTCATCATTTATTCAACATATTCAATATTAACTTTAATTCAACTTATTTTTGTCATAAAACACAGTTCAGAATTTTCTCATTCTGCCTCAACTTTCATAAATTACTTTAAATTGTTCATTTATTTAAATTTTTCAATTTATCTTAAAATTCCAATTTACTTTACTTTCAACAACTTTCACTCTGAGATTATTTCAACAAGTGACCACTTCATGTCACGAAGGAAAAATTTACATTTAAACACATTTGTCTACTGAGAGAGAGAAAGGAGAAAAAATTCTCCTGAAATTCACGTCAGTTATGTAAAAGAGCAGGAACACATCTAAAAAGCAAACTCGGCGGGGACTAACGAGTTGCCAAAACAGAAAAAGGGAGGTGTAAAAAAAGAAAAAAAATACTCGCGTGCAGGATGCAGATGCAGCAGAAACAGGACGCCAGGACACGCCTCAGAAGCCACGGACGTCACAAAAATTTTGGACAGCTTGCGCTGACCCCATCTTCCTCCTCATCATCATCATCACAGCTTCACCAGTTTCCCACCTGGCCATCACAAATCTCCTAGGTAGGCTCGGAGCAAGTTGTCGTCCAGGACTCCAGTCCTGCCACAAAGCATCGGACAATTAATTTGCTAAGCTGCTTCTTCATCTGTGATCCGTGTAAAAATGTCCATGTTTGTGTCCACCAGCCAGCTTCCAGGAAAAAGGTTTGCAGCATAATAATATGATGACTGACTGAAATGTGTGTAGATGTTTGAAAACTGCTGGTCAAAAAAAACAACAATGTGAAATGGAATTTCAAGAGAAAAGAATTTCAACAAAACATCAGCAAAAAATTTCACCTCTCTCAGCAACAAAGTTTCAAAAACATTTTTCAAAAGAGATCATTTACTTTTGATCTTCAAAAAAAATTTCATTAAATTTCAAAAATTCTCAAAATCAAACTTTCCATTTTCAAATTCAAATTACTTAAATTCTTTATATTTACTTTATATTAACTTAATTTTATTTTATCAAAATCATTTACCTTTTTCAAAATTCAAAATTTCCTTCCTTTTTCTTAGGGGAACAACAAATTACCAACACCAATTCAATTATTTCATTCATGAACTTAATAAGTAATCAAACAATTTTTTTTTCACAATAAAACACATCAAAATAATCAAAGTCAATCAAAGCAGGACTCTCGAAGAATTTTAAAGTCCAAGGAGAGTCAATTAACAAAATTACTTATTATTTAAATTACAATATAAACATTCATAAATTATGGTTCACAAATCAATTACTTTTACTTATTTACTTTTTACTTTAATGCAAGATTTCCAATAAATTTTAAAATCACAACAATTCTTTCATAAATTCTATTTTAAAAGACAATATTGAAATATAAAAACTTAAACAAGTATCAACTTAAATTTAAAATGAGATTTTTCTTGCAAAATTTAATTTCTGAAAAATTGTGAACTCAACCAAAAATTTAATATTGTGAAAATTTTAGATTATAAGGTGTACGTGCGTTTCTGTTTGTCATATAATTATGATTTTGGTGTGGTGTATAATTATTTCTATATTTGTTGTTGTAAATGATTCTTCCATTTCCTCTATTATCAAAGTTATTTGAATTATTTCTCTGAACATATTGTTGATGAGAGTTTGATCTAGTATGAACAGCATTTTCATTTATCCTTTTATTTGACAAATTAAATCTTACTCTTTTCACAGTTTTTTTGTTTTCAGATCTTTCTGCAGGATTCGCTAAACAAGATTTTAGTTTCACAGAGTCTTTCTCAGCGGTGATCACAGGAGTAAGTCTATTTGACTTAGAGTTCAATTTTTGAGTTTCAGTAGTTTGTTTTGAAAATCTTTGCAATTCCTCTCTTCTTGGAGGTAAAAGAGTCAGTCTGTTCACATGAACCAGTTGTTCATTTTTGGGATTCATCACATGTTTTATAAGAAAATTTACTGCAGATGTTTGTTTTATCACTTTAAAAGGACCTTTATTAAACGAGCTCAGTTTTCTTGACTGGCCTTGAGGCAAAAAGGGAGTGTAAAGATACACTAAATCACCAATTTTAATATTTGGCATCTTTGCTTTCTTATGTTGTTGTAAAATTTGTGAATTTTCAGCTTTTTCTAAGTTACTTTTTACCACATCATATGTTCTTTTAAGTCGGAATCTCATGTCTTCACCATAATCATATGTTGATTCATATGTCGGAGGTTTAAATCCAGCAATCAAAGTATTTGGAACTGTTAAATCTCTACCATAGAGTAAATAAGCAGGTGATTCACCCGTAGAAGCATGTATGGCATTTCTATGTGCTAATAAAGCAAAATGGATCATATTATCCCAATTATCTTTATCGTTATATGCAATATTTTTCAAGGATCTGACCAAAGTACCATTTAATCTTTCAACACAACCGTCTACGGAAGGCATATAGGCAGTAGTAGTATTCTTTATTATTCCCAATTTCTTATAAAAACATCTTGCTGTTCTAGAAACAAAATTCGTGCCTTGATCTGAGACGATGTATTTGGGTATACCATGCTGATCCATGTAGTGCTCTAAGCAATTTAAAATATCTTCAGTTTTAATTGAAGCCAAGGGATATGCTTCAGGCCATCTTGTAAAATAGTCAGTTATTACTAATATAAATTTATTTCCAGATCTTGATATAGGTAATGGTCCGACACAATCCATGGCGATTCGCTCAAATGGATATGTGGATTTTGAAAATTTTTGGATGGGTGCTTTATTATTTCTAAAACCACGATTTACCACACAAATTTCACATGATGCGACATAGTTTTGGGTTTGGGAATACATTCCCTGCCAAAAGTATTTTCTACTCACAGAAGCTAAAGTTCTTCTAAATCCACAATGTGCGTAAGTAGGGCAATCATGATGCAACCATAAAATTTCAGACACAAGTTCTTGTGGAACAACAACTCTTTCTTGTTCTTGGTGTCCACGCTTAGGGTGTTTATGAGTACACCACAAGATATCATCTTTTCTAAAAAATACCAAAGTTTGTGGGTAAGGTTTTATGTTCTTATCTAAGAGATCTATAATTTTATTGCATCTTGGGTCAGATCCTTGAGCATTCTTAATTCTTATGAGCAAGGTAGGACAAGTAAATGTTTGTTCCAATTGACCAATTTGTATGTTATTTTCATTTTGCATTTCACTTTCATTTTTATCAACAGCACAAATTTCATTTGCTTCATTTGTATTGGTAGGATTCAAATTGACTTCTGATTCTCTTCTATTATTACTATCAACGTTGTTTACATAACTTTGATTTTGATTATTGAAATTTGTAAAATTCTGATTTGCATTTTGAAAATTTTGATTAACATTTCCATTTATCACTTTGTATTGTGACACAAATCTTTGTGGAATATTGTCAATAGTATTTGTACATTCATCTACATTTCTTGACATATAATCAGCAACCACATTTGCTTTTCCTGGTTTATGTACTATTTGATAATCAAATTGTGATAGAGATGCAATCCATCTAGCCAATCTAGATGTAGGATCTTTTAATTTAAATACAAAGGTTAAAGATTTCTGGTCACAAAAAATTGTGAAAGGTTTTCCAATTAAATAGTGTTTATAATAGTTTGTAGCCCAAACAACAGCTAATGCTTCTCTTTCCACAACACTGTATTTACATTCTGCTTCATTAAGTTTACGACTAGCATAAGATATTGGATGCAAAATTTTATTTTCATCTTCTTGGGACAAATAGCAGCCTAAGGAGTGATTTGAAGCATCAGTATGTAAAATAAATGGTTTTCTAAAATCTGGAAGGGTCAAAATTGGTTTTGACAAAAGTTTTCCTTTTAAAATTTCAAAAGATTTTTGAGCTTCATTAGTCCAAATAAATTTCTTTTTACTTTCATTATTTTTAGTTTTCAATAAATCTGTCAGTGGAAGAGTAAGTTCAGCATAGTCTTTTATGAATTTTCTATAGAATCCAGTGAGTCCAAGAAATTGTCTCACATTCTTAATTGATTTAGGAATTTTGAATTTCTCTACAACTTCCAAATTATGAGTATCAGGTTGTACTTTTCCATTTGATACCAAAAATCCAAGATACTTAATTGTTTTTCTGAAGAAATAGCATTTGCTTGGTTTCAATTTAAGACCATGTTTACTTAATCTTACAAAAATTTCTTCTAGTTTTTTCAAATGTTCTTCGAATGTTCTTGAAGCAACGATAATGTCATCTATGTAAATTCCAGATATGCCAGCCAGCACCAGAGACATCAGTCTCTGAAAGGATGCAGGCGCATTCTTAAGACCAAATGGAGTTCTGGTCCATTCAAAGTGTCCGTCAGGTGTTGAAAAAGAAGTTTTTGGATAATCATCAGGATGTAAACACAATTGATAAAATCCACTAGTCAAATCAAGAGTCGAAAAATACAAGGCTCCAGCAAGGTTATCGATAAGTTCCGATATATTTGGAATCGGAAAATTTTCCACTATCGTAATCTTATTTAACTTTCGGAAATCCGCTACTAACCGATAACTTCCATCAGGTTTCTTAACAAACAGCACAGGAGTATTGTAAGGAGATGTACTCGGTTGAATGATTTTGGCATCAAGCAATTCATTCACCTGGCGCGAAAGTTCTTTCTGTAAATTATGAGGTATACGGTATGGCTTCTGCCTAACAGGTATGTTAGATTCAAGATTAATTTCATGCAAAATAGTGTCACATCCAGACAATTCTTTCATATTCTTAGCAAAAACATGTTTATATTTACTTAGTAATTTCAAAAGTAAGGTTTTTTGAGCATAATTCATATGTTTCAAATCAAAATCTCCTCCCCATGCATCAAATGTTTCATTTTCTTCGATACAGTTTTCAATGTCAACTCTATTATTTATGTCAATATCAGATTCATATATGTTTTCGAAAGTTCCCAGTTTCATACCTTTGTTTATATAAACAATTTTCTCAGATGGATTTGCAACTTTTGCATACAAAAAGTCATTTTCAGGAATTCTATGAATGCTTCTAGCAATGAAAATTTTGTTTGCAGAAAATTCTTTACTATTGATAGGTTCAAGTAAAATTGTCGTGTCTTTCTTGATTTTATAATTTCTTTTTAATTTGACAAATGATTCTGTAAAAGGTTTCAAAACACATTTCTTAAACGCCTTGGCAATAGCCAAGGTATTGTCCTGTTGTGAACTTCCTTCATTATGTTTATCACAACTTGTCTGAAAAATTTCATTGTCACTGATATTGTTTTCTGTCAAGGATCTGTCTGTATGTACATCATCATTCATTTGCATTTCATGTAAATCATTTTCACATTCATAATCTGACCTTTCATTCACATTTGCATCAAAATCTCTAAAGTCGACATCTCTAAATTCATTTTGGTAATTGTTTTGTTCAAATAAATATCCATTATCACACTTATTTTCATATCCTCTAAAATTTCTTGAAAAATTTGTGTCTTTGGATCTATAATCCACATCATTTGTAAAATTGTAATTTCTTCTATTACATTTATAATTTATAGCATTGCACTCAGATATCTCAGGTTGAACATCTTTGTGTCCAAAGGCAATGGTCACTTTATTTTTATGCAGAAAGGTACTTCCCAAAATCATGTTGTATTCATTTGGTGCAGGTGTGTTTAAAATGCAGCATTCAATCACAATGTTGTTTTTACCCACGGTTAAAGGAAAGGAAGCTTTCTCATCAACCCAAACATCTTGATCCCCAACTCCCTTCACAATAATGGATGTATGTTTTGTTTGCACTTTTCGAGGATCAATTTTCTGTAAGGCATCACTATAGATAATGTTTATAGAACTTCCAGTGTCGATTAATGCATTCAATTTGACATCTTCAACAAAATCAGAAATGACCGGTAAATCTTTCTGGCAAGGAGCTTTAATTTCCGTCATGCAACTAATTTCAGAGTTTGATTTGTTAAAATTTGGAGATTGAAAATTTTGTGTTCTGAAATTCTGTCTTCTAAATTGTCTTCTATTACCAAATCTATTATTAAAATATCTGTTATTTCTTCTGTATCCAAAATTATTGAAGTTTTGAGATTTATAATTATCAAAAGAATTTCTAAAATTTGAAAAATTTCTTCTCTGGAAATTTGAATTTCTACCAAAACTGTTACGAAAAGGTCTTCTAATTGATTGAAAGTTCTTTCTTGGAGAATAATTTTGATATGGACTTTTAACATACCACTCTTCTTCCTGTGAGGCAACCGGAGTTCTTCTTTGACTGAAATGGTTTCTATTGTCAGTTCTTCTAGATGGTGTAGAAGTTTTGAAAGATGTTGATGGTTTATGTTTCTTCTTTACTGGAATATCTTCCCAATCTTCCTCTATCAACTCATCTTCATTGTATCTGCTTGTAGAGGGCGTATCCAAGAAGGAATCTTCAAAACTGGAGTTGCTCTTTTCCAGATCTTCTCTTATTTCATTCAGTCTTTTCTTTCTTTTTTCTGAGTTCTCACTGAATTTTCTTCTTAATTTCTCAAATTCTTTCTTCTTTGAATTCAATTCTTTCTTCAGCTCTTCAATTTCATGTTTAGGGTCATTTTCAATTCTCACAGTATTTATGTCTTCAGTCATTTCTTCCAGCACTTCATTTTGCACTTCTTCTTCCAATATTGCTATCTCTTTCGCAGCTTCAAATGACTGTGGGTTTGCAGATAAAACAGCTTTTCGAATAATGATTTTCAATCCTTTTTTAAATGCATTTAGTAATATAGCAGTTCTCAGGGAATCTTCATTGTCAGTCCCAGTATCTTGTGGGAAAGCCACATAGGATTCAGCTTCTATGCGGTTCGCGTATTCTCGAACCTCTTCGTTAATCATTTGTTTACAATTGACCAGGTTAGCAACATTCCTGGCAATATTTTCCTTTTTTGTAAAATTGTCCTTGAGTGCGTTAACAACTTCAGTAAAATTCGTGCTTTGGTTTAATTTGGGTATGGATTTGATCAGTCTTTCAGCACGACCAGACAATTTCAACTTTAAGACGAAAATTTTATCTCGATTAGACCATTCGGCGTGTTCAGCGACCAAGGAGAATTTTTCCAAAAAGTCCTGAAATGATTCATTTGCATTGCCAGCAAAACCCGGAATGGATCCAAGGAACTGTGATCCAATTCCGACCTTCATTTTGTTTGAGTTTCTGACAGCGGAAGCTGATCTGCCAGAATTTGGAGAAAGTCGTGGTGGAGACACCGAAGGCACACGGTTCCGTGAACCAGGTTGTGCAGAGGAGTCACTACTCTTACTTGCACGAGAATTTTTATTATTTCGAGGCATATTTCACAGTTATCACACCAATAGTTTCACTTTCACGGTTTATTTCGAAAAAATTCCACTTTCTATCACTCATTTATGTGTAAATAGAGCACAGGAAAAACACAATGTGTAACGTTTTTCACTTTTTGTTCATTATGATGAACTTCGAATCACTTTTGCATGTGCACAGAACGATTGTATTCACTTTTCATAAATAAATGTATGCACTTTATGTATTTACCTTTCAATGTGTGTGTATTTGGAAATTTCAATTTACTCATATATATCATATATCATATAGAATTTTGTGTATTTATGTATGTCAAATATATCAAGTATATATATGTAACACAATTTCAATATGTAAAATGCAAATTCAACATGCAAACAATACTCTGGTGCATCTGGGCTTATGTGCTTTTTGCACTTATTTACATATGACATATAAATAAAAAAATTGTCCATGCCCATTAAACTCAAATATTTTGCACCACTAAAAGAAATTTTGTGACTTACTTCGACATTTAAATTCTGCAGTACTCATATGCATATAATCAACACAAATATTTCTGCACTCCTTCATAAAATTCAATATTTCACTCACTGTAATACTCTGGGAAAGGGAACAGGCACCAATTTGTGGGAGCGGAATCAGTACCAACAGCATCTACTGACTCCACTACACACAAGGACGTGATCGTAATTTCAAAATGCCAAAGAGAACAATTGATTTTAACATAATAAATTTTGTCAACATTACCAATAAAAACACCAGGTTCAAATTTTAAAGAGTTTCCCAGTTTAGGAGAATTAAATCCTAAATGATTTACAGTGAGTAAAACACAAAGGCAACACAAAAATCAGGCTCATTTATCACACAAATTAATATTTATTTAATATTTTCAAAATTGAATATATGCATTTTAACTTCAAATTTTAATTCAGAGACTTCAGAGCTATTCTATTATGAACACATTCAACATTACTGCTCTGGTCAAAATAATATAACAACCAATAATTAAGATATTCAAAAATCATCTGATTTTATCAGGAATCTAAATTAATCACAAAATAATCTTAATATGAGCCAGTCATATTAATAGAAATTAGTCCTCGCTATGCCAGTGCTGTACGGCACTAAATTTTCCCGAAAAGAAAAGGTTACCTGAGCCTTTAAATTACAATTTTGGATGCACAGACTTTCCTCAGGTGAGCATGGTTTAAGCTGGATCAAAAAGTTCTAAAAATGGAATGGCGAAGGATAGTCCAACAAAATTTAGAATACAGGACATCAGTCTATTATGCACCAGCGTGAATCGTTTGCGGAATAACTACTCCAAAACCCGAAGTCGATGTCAGTTTCCTGGAATAAAAAAAAATATATTTTAGAAAATGTACAGAAGAGTTAATGTAGGTTTCCAGGATCTTCTTCAATCATCTCCAGAAATGCAGGGGCGGTTTCCTTTAGAACCAAATGCCCATCTCCGCCAGTTAGCCATTTCGGCCAAAACGCCTTTGTCTAAAAACTTAGACAAATTCTTCAAGCGACTCTGCTCGTCGAAATCTCCAGCTCCAAGAGGCAAAAATGTGGGTCGCTCGAGCCCACGCAAAAAGTTCTCCTCTCCGCTGCGCCTCTTCCTGATTGGACAGGCGCGCTCTCCTAGCAACATGCGAGAAAACGTCACGCATCTCGGCCAGACACAAATCCTAGACATTCCCAACGAATTCACGACCAAATGCGCTTTTCAATGCGATTTCAATAGAAACAACTGTTAACAAAACACAGCACAGGCACGGACGGAGAGAAGGATGTTTCTCTCACAGAAAAATACGAAAAGGCTCATGGCGCAGAAATGCGACATGACAATATTCTCTGATACTCAGTCTGCAGTGGGAGAGGACAAAAGGACTTACCCCTTTTAGGCACGGGCAGGACGGCATCGTGTCGGATGACCTCCGTCGATTTTAGAACGACCAGCACTTAAGTTCCAAAAATACCAACTGAGTTCTCTCTCCGCTCTTCTTCTCCTCGTCGGGACCTCGGACAGCCCCCTGGCCGGGCTCCATAGCTGACGCTTGGCCGCTATAGGTTCGAAAACCCATAAATTCAGTGACGCGGCCGGGCTCCATCGAATCACTGGATTTGGCCCCTTCCAAAGGGTTGGCTAAAAATTGGAGGGCTCCAGCCCTCTTGCAGGTGTCCATTTTATTTAAAAATAAGATAGCGTCCTTTGCCATTTTCTCACCACTGCAGCTGGTCTCTTACTCATAGCCCTGGAATGTCAACCGTTTCCAAAGAGAGAAAGGGGGGGGGGTAATACTTTCTAGAAGTGAAGTGGCGACAGGAAAATTCCTATACTGTCCTACGACACTGGCTTCCCCCCAACAAGGGAAAAGCAACCAAGTTTCTTTTTCAAATGCTTAAACTACCAAAAAAAAGGTTACAAATTATGCACAGTATACATATATAAACAGAGGTAACAATAACATTTAACAATAAAATTATACATTAAAATTATATACATAAGGACACGCCCTATAGGAATGGAGATATTCTGTCTCTCCAAGTATGTCCAAAGACTAATTAAGGTGCAAGCTTGTCACTGTCCGTATGGTATAAATATTGTCACTGTCCGTATGGTATAAATATTGTCACTGTCCGTATGGTATAAATTTGCCGAACAGTCTAAAGTAGCATACTGATTGTACTTTCTAGTCTGTTAAGTGTATTCACATAATATGAAAGTTTGTCATGAGAACACGTGAATTGGGAACAATTGTTCGTTCACATTATACACTAAAAGATTGATAGTTGTTCTGTAGGGTAACAAAATTAGTGATATTCCATATGGAAGGAATGTTCTGTGAGCAGGATCAGTTGTGACATCACTTTATAAAAAGAAGTTGCATTTAACACGGCGAAAATAGAGTTGCACTAAGACGTTGCATTAAAACTGCGAAAATGAAGTTGAAGTTGCACTGTTTGGTACCCTTTGGTCCAAGGAAGGAATGATTTCGTTTTCGGTTAATGATTCTGCATACATGTGCTGGTAAAGGCTTATGTAAGCTGTAAAACTACGCCTTTGTTGCTGCAAAAGTCTTTATAATGGCAACTTTCGTTTTTGAAGACCGGATCCGTGTCTGTAAACTTCTGTCTCTCCATAATCATAGTTAGGGTATGTAAATGCACATAGTCTTTTCCACAATGTACTTTATCAATATAAAAAAAAACTGATGTAATTTCACATCAGACATTCTATTCGTACTTTAATATACAACTAGATGTAGGAGGTTTAGAGTCCTTGAACTCTGTCCACTGCATTGTATCAGAGAACAATGTACTTTTAATGTTTTCTACATTCCTTCCCTATTTATTTTACATTAACTACCTTTATTTTATCTTAATCACATTTATTTTACATTAATCATTTATATACATATTCTTTATAGAAATTCTTATTGAACAAGGAATTTTTGTTTTCTTAAGAATTATTTATTCTTATTTTCAAGAGCCCTCTTAAATGTCTTATTTCATTCCAGACCTTAATCAATCACCTCAATCTATCCTCTAACCATTTCTCTACTTAATTCAGTCTTAACCAATTACTTTACTCCATCCTCTAATCACTTCTCTACTAATTTCTACTTAATTCTCTACCCATTCCTCTATTCATTTCTAATCATTTTTCTACTAATTTCTACTTAATTCTCTAACCATTTCTCTATTCATTTCTAATAATTTTTCTACTAATTTCTACTTAATTCTCTAACCATTTCTCTATTCATTTCTAATTAATTCTCTACTAATTTCTACGTAATTCTCTAACCATTTCTCTATTCATTTCCAATTATTTTCTCTAATCATTTCTAAACGTTTTTGATTCCCCTCCTTACGTAACACCCGGCTGTCCGGTTTAAAATTGCCATCCCTGGTACAGGCTTGTACCGCTATACTTTCTACTCTCGCATCGGTCACTTTTCGTACGAGCTGACAAAAGTTTTTTTCTTCTTTTATTTTTCTTTACGTGGGCCAATAACAGACGCTGTCTTTGATTCTGTCCTGCGGTAATTCTCTCTAATTGAAACCGCGTATGTGATTTGCTTACGCTTGTCATGTGACTATCCCTCGAGTAGAGTCGAAAAAATTCAAAGTCAACGCGGGCAGTGTACTTTCTCTTTGTGTGATGAATAACGGCTTTTTACAAATTGGATTACACATATAAATTTTTCTGGAAGCTCCGTGAGTAAAATTACTCTAATTATTTATTTTAGGATGACAGTTTAATGTACTTCTTTCGCTAGAGTGCTTAAATTTGCTTACTTAAAGTTTAAATTACTTATTTTAGGAATTAGATTTGCTTAGGTTGTTCGACTGACAGCCGATCGCTCTGTCTGTCCGGTCATTTAAACTTTAGACGCCTGCATCTCAGTTTAACTTACCTTAACTCCCTAAGTTTTAAATTACGTGAAAGTTTAATTTAATTGCCTCACATTTGCAGTTATTTCTTTAAATATTATTTATAATGGCCCGTTAATGATAGAAATTTTGTTACATTTCGTTTTACTCCTCTAAGTCTTTACTGAGATAACCTTTACTCTGAATTTATTTTAATCGGTATTATTTTAACTTATATTTACGTGACCTACGTGTAACTTTAAATTATTTTCCACTGACCTATTCACGTTATTTTATTTTCCGTGGCCTCAGATTATAACGAGAGTTGTGAAATACTCTCCCGTAAACGGTTGATTTCTGTTCATGTATATTTTCTACATTATCCTCCTCTTGGGGATTATTTAAATTATTTGAGCTAACTTTGTCAGTGTTCGTTGTATTCTCTGTGATAGGAATAGTCGATTGACCGGTCCCCAGCATGTCCTCTCTCGATCTCTCTTTGACAACTTGCTCGCTCTCTTGAACCCGTTTTAGTCCTGGCGGGAGGGGGGGGCGCGTTTCCTTCGAGGAGCGACCTTCTTCCAATTCGAGTTGAAATGGGAGGATTTCCGCGAAAAAGCCATCATCAGCCTCTGCGGTGGCAACGCTTGTGTTCGGCGCAATGTTTTGTAAGACGCCCTGAGAGTCTCTTCCCGTAAACGGTTGGATTTCCGCGTCGAACTGTGTTTCATGTAATAAATGCGGTCTCCTATCAGGCATTTCATATACACGATTTATATTTATTTTGATTGGCTTTGCCCTAGGATCTTTAATTAGTTTTAATAAAAATAAGTGGGTTGTTAGTTTTTCTATTATACTATACGGGCCTCTAAAACGTTTTTTTCCGAAGTTTGGAATGTTTTTGACAAAAACTTTTTGGCCTAATTCTAGTTTTCTAAATTTTGCTTTTTGTAAATATTTTTCCTCCTGTATCTCTTGTGTGCGGATTAAATTTTCGTAGGCTTGCTTGTATGCTACGGCCATAGTTTCCAGCTTTTGAGGTTGGTTTCTTATATAATTTTGAGTCTCTTCCGCGTTATTTGGTACGATGTCCATAAATAATGGTAGATCCCGGGAAAAGAACAGGAAGTTCGGTGACATACCTGTGGCTGGGTGGTCAACTGCATTATAACATGCTTTATGAATCCCTATGGCTGTTTCCCAATCGTCTTGCTTGTAACACTCGATTGCACGTTTTATGGCTGAATTAATTCTTTCTGAGATTCCGTTTGTTCTCGGATTCGCTGCTGAAGTTAATTTTGCATGTATATCTAGTTTATCAAGTATAGATTTAAATAATTGGCTAGTAAATTGGCTCCCGCGGTCCGTCAACACAAATTCACTTTTTCCGTAAGTAGTTACATACGTAATTAATTTTGTTGCAATGGTGTCCGCCGTAATATTATCTATCGGATAAAGTTCCGCGTGCCTGCTAAAATGACATACCACAGTCAAAATGTACCGGTTCCCATATTTACTTCTTCTTAGAGGTCCCAGAATGTCAAGAGACACCAAATTTCCTGGATAATGCGAGATCACATTCCTACCTAATGGGAAGGGGGGGGGGTGAACTCCTTTGAGTCCCCTACAGTCCTCACACGAATTTACATAATTTTTTGTGTCTCCATAAATTCCAACCCAAAAATAGCGTTTGTTAACCAAATCGTACAGTTTTCCTACTCCCTGATGAGGGCTATGCAAATGTAGTAAAATTCTACTTTGTAAAGTCTTCGGAACCACTACCCGTTCTATTGCGCTATCGCGGATGATATTTTTATCTTGCGAGACATACATCAATAGATCCGTTTCTGGGTCAATAAAATATTGTTCGAAATCCTTAGTTTTAGTATGCTGCTGTTCTCTAATATTATTCCTAAGTTTATTTAAAATTTCGTCTTTAATTTGCTCTCTGTTGAAGACCCAGATCGTCCGACTCGTCCAAAGGACTAAGAGCAACTATTTGGACGGCCGGAATTTGCTCTCTGTGTATTTCTTCGATATTTGGAAGTTGGGATTTATTTTCTAAGCTGTTTTCTGTTTCAATATTATTTTTATTCCCTACAATTTCTATGTTACTGAGGTTGTTCTCGAAATTTTCTCTGGAGAGATAGTCTGCTAAGATGTTCGAGTTTCCGTCTATGTGTAAAAAGTCATAATCATATTCAGATAGTTTTAATAGCCAGCGGGCTTCTAAATTAGCCGGGTTAGAAATTTTTAAGTGATACTTAAGGGGTCTGTGGTCGGAAATAATATAGAATTTTTTTCCGTAAAGGTAATTGTGGAAATGTTTGACTCCATAGAATATAGCCATGAGCTCCGTTTTTACTGCGGGATATCTTTGCTCGTGTGGTTTAAGTTTTTTACTGTAGTAAAGTACTGGTTGTAAGCGTTCATTATTCTTTTGTAACAGAATTGAAGAAATAGAGGTCGAGCTTCCGTCTGTATTAAGGTAGAACGGTTTGTCTAAATCCGGTTGTAGCACTAAAGGATGTTGAAAAAATTTATTTTGTAGTTCTTGAAATGCGTCATTGCATTGCGGAGACCATGAAAATTTATTCCGCTTAGCCGTTAGCTCAACTAGTGGAGCGGTGAGTTGCGCATAGTCTGGGATTAATGTTCGATAAAAATTACATAGGCCTAAAATTTTTTTAAGTTTTCGAACAGTGTTTGTCTGGGGAAAGAAACAATTTTTTTCGTATTATTATCAGTTGGACTTAATCCCTGTTTAGTCACTGTAAACCCTAAATATTCCATTTTCTCTCTAGAGAATTCACATTTGGTCGGTGTCAATGTTAAATTAAAATCCCTTAGCCTTTGAAAAACAAGATCTAATTTCTCTTTTAATCCTTCATATGTGTGTGCCGCTAAAACCACATCATCAAAATATGCGTAAATGTCATGTTCGTGTAAATCTTTAAGAACGATATCTATAGCTTTTTGAAACCACGCGCCGCTATTTTTATGTCCAAATATTAATCTGTTATATTCAAATCTTCCATATGGGCTTGTGAATGCCATCTTATGTCTTTCTTCCTCTGGTAATAAAATTTGTGAAAATGCGCTCTGGAAATCTAATTTTACGTAAAATTCGAAACCTGCTAGTTTTGTCATTATATCTTGGATTCTTGGCACCGGATAATTGAAGGTTTGTGAAATACTGTTTAAAAGTCTTATATCTAAACAAATTCTGAATTTATCTGTATTTTGTTTCTTCACTAGAACCATTCCTGCGCTATAATTAGAGTCGCTATGCCTAATTATGTTTGCTTGCAACATTTCATCAATTTGTCTTTTTAATTCTTTTCTCAAAGCGTATGGCACTTCATAAGCTCTAGTTTCTATCGGATTTTGGTGCGATAGAATAAATTTAGGTTTTACTACTTCTGTACATCCTAAAGTGTTTAAATTTTTGGAAAATACGTCTCCGTAATCCATTAATAATTTTAATAAATCTTTCCTCTGATCGACTGACATGTGGCCTAAGTTAAAGTTTGTTTCCAGTAATTCGTTCCGTCTAATTTCTCTTATTTTATTTATTCTATCTTCCAATTCTATTTTATTCCTAGTAGTATCTATAAGGTGAATTTCCTCATTAGCCTGTTTAATATTGTATTTTAATTTCCCTATCAAAGTGTTTTTATTAAGTGTAATTTTATGTGACCCTTCATTCTTAATTGACATGAATTTATTTGGGTTAGTCTCTTCTGTTTCTAAGTGAAAAATCGTTGGGTTGATGTTTAAAGGCTGTTTTAAAATTTTAGGTTCAAAATCATAATTTTCTAATTTATTTTCTGTGTAAGTGCAATTAATTTCAACTAGTTTAGATTCTTGCGGGTCTATTTTAATTTTCTTGCGCGTTCTAATTGCTGTATCTGAAATTATATTTAGCACGCTTTCTTGCTCTCCTAAAGGGATTATTATATTATCTATTTTTATTATGTTTTGTTTAGTATCGATAATGGCGTTATGAAATTTCAAAAAATCAAAACCGATTATCCCAGCATAATTATGCGGAAATTTGGCGGTAGTAACGTAGAATATGTGTTTAAAGGTTTTATTTTCAATTTTAAATGACGTTTGTATAACGTTTATATAATTTAGCCTTTCTCCTGCCAACGTTTTAATCGTGACTGATCTAGATAAATATTTAATGTGACATATTTCTCTTATTTTTTGGAATGTTTCTTTTCCGATTATACTAATCGTCGCTCCACTGTCTATCATCATTGCAACGGGCCTTTTATTAAATATAACTTGTATTGTAGGTAATTTTATAGATTTTTCTCCTAATTTTTCGTCTAAAGCAGAAATTACTTCGTATTTATACACCTTCCTATCCTTATGAATTCGTGCATTCTTTATGTCTCCCTGGTCATCAACATAACCAAATCCATCGTAACTTAACTGGGGCGGGTTTTCTGGGAGCTTATAATAATTGCCGCCCCTCTCTAGTTTAAAGACCTTCTGGGGAATGTATTCTCTCTAAATGTACGTGAAAACCCCGGATTTCGCCTTGCGTATTCTCCGCGGGGGAAACTGTTAGCGCGGCTGAAATTGTTAGCTGGCCCCTGCCTTTCTCTTTGCGTATATTGCCTTTCGCTCTGGTTGTTAAACTGCTGTGGGCGTGCACTCTGGGATCTACGCATTTCGTTATCCCGGTTATATAGTCTACAATTTATCATCAGATGGTTTGTGCGTCCGCAAAATAGACAAAGCATATCATTAGGGATATTATTATTAGAAGTTCTAGCTTTAGGTGTGTTTTGTTCCAATCTAAGTGCGTTAATTTGTTCGCCTAATGTTTCTAACAGATATCTGTTAGCACTTTCCTGTTCTTTTCGTAGTTTTTCGATTTCAGTTTGTAAAGCCGGTGGTCCAGGGTGTGTGACAATATTGTTTACAGCTTCTGTTTCAGGTGGAGAAATTGCTATTGCGTTTTCAATATTTTCTGCTATTACAATCGCCGCTTCGAAGGATAACGGGTTTGCTTTTAGCACCTCTCTCTTAATTTGCATGTTTAGCGCGCCCAAAAATTTTCCTAGTCTTAATTGGTCAATGATTTTTTTCGACTCCTCGCTACACAAATCACCTGCACTTTCGAGATAAGTCAGCGTGATACATTTGATTCTGTGTGCTAATGCCTTGACGCTCTCCCCTTCAAATTGTTTAGTTAGCGTAAATTGCATTTGGCGGGTCGTTATGCTAGTCCTTTGTGAAAAAAATTCTAGTAGTCTTTCCTTTAGTACTTCGTACGAACTTTTTTTACGTAATTCCGCCGAACTCGCTAGGAATTTTAATGCATTTCCCTTTAAACGCGACTTTAATACTACGAGTTTTTCTGGTTCGGTCCATTTTCCCAGCTTGGCTATCGAATCAAATTGATCGAAAAATATTTTACAGTCTGTTTCAGCATTTCCTTCGAATACCCCAAGTAAAAAGGTTAACCCCTGTAAACGACTTTGATTCTCGCCTCCCTGCTCGGGCGCTTCTGTACTATTTGTATCCGGCATCTTGTACAATTTTTATATATACTTTCAAATTACTAAATATTAACTCACTTATTATTTACAACATTACAAAGGTCCCATGATGCATATTCATTTCACAAAAAAAATTTCTCTGAATTTTGAATTTTGAATAATTAAATTATCCAGTCAGATATTAATCGAGGCACTTTGATAACTGTGCGCAAGACTGGTCTCGGCGCCATAATATGTGGCGTGGCTCCGCTGAAATCTTACAATTACACATTGGCCGTTAATCGTATTTCTGTACGCCACTTGCTCGATTACCGTGCATATCTCCAGGTTCTGATTAATTGGAAAATGCATCACGAGAACCCACAATAAATACTAATTAAAAGTTAATAAAGCTTTTATTTAAAAATACCTATATTCAAAACTTGTTACTTAAAATTTAAATACCACAAAATGTCATCTTAATTACATACAATATATTTACATTCGCTAAGTAGTAGGTATTGGATAATGATCAATCTGATCATTCCCCCCTCTCTAGTTAAATTAAATATCATATTAGCCCTCAAGTTAGGCAGTTAACTTCCTTATTAAATTCTAATTATATTCTCTGATACTCAGTCTGCAGTGGGAGAGGACAAAAGGACTTACCCCTTTTAGGCACGGGCAGGACGGCATCGTGTCGGATGACCTCCGTCGATTTTAGAACGACCAGCACTTAAGTTCCAAAAATACCAACTGAGTTCTCTCTCCGCTCTTCTTCTCCTCGTCGGGACCTCGGACAGCCCCTTGGCCGGGCTCCATAGCTGACGCTTGGCCGTTATAGGTTCGAAAACCCATAAATTCAGTGACGCGGCCGGGCTCCATCGAATCACTGGATTTGGCCCCTTCCAAAGGGTTGGCTAAAAATTGGGGGGCTCCAGCCCTCTTGCAGGTGTCCATTTTATTTAAAAATAAGATAGCGTCCTTTGCCATTTTCTCACCACTGCAGCTGGTCTCTTACTCATAGCCCTGGAATGTCAACCGTTTCCAAAGAGAGAAAGGGGGGGGGGTAATACTTTCTAGAAGTGAAGTGGCAACAGGAAAATTCCTATACTGTCCCACGACATGCTCAATCAACCCGTTGGGTACTTATATATGATTCAAATATAAGTGAAGGGACGAATCGTTATAGCTGTATTGATGTATCGATACACGATATTAAGATACATCAATATTTCGTTTCGATATAGTTGCGCATAATATTTTATGTGTATCGATGCAATAGCTTTTGATGCCTGTCGTATCAAAGCTATTCATCAATTTGGGGTCCCATTTTCTTTCCAATGCTTCTATTTATTTGAGAAAACTTAATTATGATTCTGTTGTAAAGATAAATACGATTCAACAGATAGGCTGTTTTCCTACTATCTACCCTTTAATATCTTGTAGTCTATACGGAAACGATGTAGTAAAATAAAAACTTCGTTATATAGGTGAAATCTTTATTCATAACTGGCCATGAACTGTATTACGTGTTAAAAAATTATCTTTTATGTACATATGGAATCGAGGCTGCATATTGGTCTTATTTATAAGTATCTTACAACAATTGGATTATATATATATATATATATATATATATATATATATATATATATATATATATATATATATATATATATATGTATATATAATGTATATCTATATATAATATATATAATATATATATATATATATATATATATATATATATATATATATATTATATATAATATATATATATATATATATATATATATATATATATAACTCAATAATTAGAAAAAGAAAAAAGAAGAATGACATTGTATCAAAATTTCGCCGGGGGGGATTGTGACCCCCACTTCCCGGTTTAGCCAGCTTTATATCATGACGACACTCCCGGAAGCGGATACAATGTCGCCAACCAAGTACATATACTAATACTTTAAATGTAAAAAAGAAAAAAATTGATTGAAAAACCTATACTTTCCCTAACCTATACAAAGACTACGCGTTTTACTACATCCAAACATAAACACAAAATACTACAAAAATGACCCACATCCAATACCAATATATCAAGAAAAACAAGCCACGCATACACCTCACCGAAATGTAAAAGACTCTTACTTTGTACCTAATGATCTCCCTCAGACAGTCAACCATGACCTTCACAATGCAGCCGCTGTCCAATACTATCTCAGACAGAAAGCTCTCTTCCACTCAAATACAGATAGTCTGAGATAGTATTGGACAGCGGCTGCATTGTGAAGGTCATGGTTGACTGTCTGAGGGAGATCATTAGGTACAAAGTAAGAGTCTTTTACATTTCGGTGAGGTGTATGCGTGGCTTGTTTTTCTTGATATATTGGTATTGGATGTGGGTCATTTTTGTAGTATTTTGTGTTTATGTTTGGATGTAGTAAAACGCGTAGTCTTTGTATAGGTTAGGGAAAGTATAGGTTTTTCAATCAATTTTTTTTCTTTTTTACATTTAAAGTATTAGTATATGTACTTGGTTGGCGACATTGTATCCGCTTCCGGGAGTGTCGTCATGACATAAAGCTGGCTAAACCGGGAAATGGGGGTCACAATCCCCCCCGGCGAAATTTTGATACAATGTCATTCTTCTTTTTTCTTTTTCTAATTATTGAGTTGTATAGAAATGTACTTGTCTGAGCAGCTTGGCGCCTTTGAGTATATTTTCAGTTGTCAGTTTTTAGATGTGATAGATGTAATATTTATATGTATATATATATATATATATATATATATATATATATATATATATATATATATATATATATATATATATATATTAGAAAAATATAATAATAATAATAATAACCAATTCCAAGTAATCATGAAATATTAAAATCACCAGAGCAGCCAAACCACGACCACAATGCCGAAAATGGAAATAAACAGCACCGCCCCAATTTCAAAGATTAACCAGAATTAAATTCCTCTTCAGATCTGAGCATCAAATTCAAATTAATCCAAACAAATGCCTGTTTCAGATTTAGAAATAGTAAGTTAATATAAATGTCAAATCTCAAACAACAGTCACTAAAAGAAGAAGAATTGAAATAAAAGAAAAATAGGAAATAAAGTATTACCATGAGGCAGGAACCATCGTCCACGTGTAAGTGCGATAAGCAGCAACAGGATGAAAAAAAGTCGAAAAAAAACCGAGAAGAAGATGACAAAATATATCAGGGAGGTAGAGCAAACGGTTACCGTGAACTTCCCAGACCCGTCCAGTGAGTCAGAGCAGGAGACAGGAGAATTACACATATAAGAAGAACAGAATATGAATAAGAAACATAGATGGAAATTCTTACTAAACAAGTGATTCATAGAAGAAATGAATAAACGCGAATGCCACTAGCACTATTATAAGGGGACTTAATATTCGTAGTATCAAACTGGCTAAAGTTACATATTTTTTGCAAAAATAAAATACAAAACATTAAATGTTAATGTATCCTATTTTCCTATTTTAATACATTTTCAAATTTTTATAGTTTACTTTATTATTTTTCATTTTTATTTAATTATATAATTAATAAATACATGTAATAATTCTTCCTTATTACTAGTCGACATAATTGGAAATGTTGTCTCGTATGTTATCGGCTGGTAGTTCATACTGAGTTGATTATTTCAATTAAGAAATTGGGAGGATATGCATTATTAGTCGCTGTATTTAATAATTCTATAAAATGTGCTAATTTATAATTTTCATCACACATTTTACTGATTTTAAGAACCTGGTTTGATATAATATTCCTAAACACTGATATATTTTCAACCAAGAGTCAAAAGGTTGAATTTTTGATGTATTAAAATTAAATTCCTCTCTTTTATCCTGTCTTTTAAGTTTATAGCCAGATTACAATTTTGTAAATCTGAATTTAAATCTAAAAAGTTTGAAAAAAAATAATCTCTAAGAAAAATTCCTGCTATTACGGCCTGCGGAAAATAGGTAGGGATAGAAAAAAAGAGATTTCTGAAAGTAGAATTTTTGGGAGAGATAGGTATGAAGCGAGCTCTGCGAGCGCAGCGAGTAGGAGGCAAAACCTCCCGAAGGGAGTTGTCGAAGCAAAGCGAACAGTAGGCAGAGCCCCCTTATATATATATATATATATATATATATATATATATATATATATATATATATATATATATATATATATATATAAATATATCTGTATATATATATATATATATATATATATACATATATATATATATATATATATATGTATGTGTGTGTGTGTGTAATATCGGCTACAATAGTTCAGGGAAGAGGCATTTTCGCATTACCAAAGTCAACTTTATTATATGACACTCGAAACATATATAGTTACATAGGCCGGCCGAGCTCCTGATCATCGACCAGCTAGCTCTCAAAAAATTTCAATGCACTTTCCGCTGGGTCAAACAATGTACAGTTACAGCAGAGGGGGAGGAACATGGTGGAATGGATAAGATGCTGCCTTCACGTTCTTTATACTTCAAAAATGTGATGGGGAAGCAGTTTCATATGAGAAAGTTTACGCAGAGTTTAAGATTAGTGACCATACATGGTATGGACGAAGAAAAGAGGAAGTGCTGGCAGGCTTTGTTAGAATTAGTGACGTAGGATAGAATTTAATATAGCTGCAAAACCAACTGGACATGAAATAAGAATTTGGAATAATAAGTATAATATTTCAATATAAAATCATATGTAAAATCAAAAGTAAAATTTTTATTATAAATAGCATTAAAAATGTAAATATTTACATATATTTATATAAATGTAAATATATATATATATATATATATATATATAAATATATAAATATATATATATATATATTTATATATATATATATATAAATAATAGAGGTATATATATATATATATATATATATATATATATATATATATATATATATATATATATACCTTTATTATAGCATCATGATTTCGGCATGTCCTCCTCTACAAGGTAAGATACAATTCAGGTGAGTGAAAACACCAGTAACTGCAGAATGCAGCATGTCTGTGTGGATCAAACTCACTCCACGACGAATGGAATCTTTTAGTTCCGACAATGTGGAAGGACCTGATTGATACACTCGTGACTTTAAATACCCCCCCACAACCAAAAATCAACTGGTGTCAAATCTGGAGACAGGGGAGGCCATGGGATCTTGCAATGCCTACTGATAAGTCTGTCTTCCCCGAAGGTGTCAATTAGAAATTTCTTTACTGGATTTGCGATGTGAGATGGTGCTTCATCCTGCATAAATGTTACAGTAGATGTCACATTTCGTTCTCGCAAAGATGGCACGACTTATTCATGCAGAAGTGTCGAATAACGCTGTCCGTTTACTGTGCAAGTTTTGTAAAGAGTACTTGAACAAAACTCCTCGAAGAAAAAGGGTCCCAGAATGTGTAAAAGCCAGTGAAGCCACACCAAACTGTCACTCGTGGTGAATGAAGTGGCTGCTCTATGTACTCACGTGGGTTAGAAGTCGCCCATATACGACAGTTGTGTGTGTTCACATTTCCATGCAGTGAAAAGTGGGATTCGTCTGTCCACAAAACATTAAATAACCACTGTGGCTCCTGTGAGATTTTTGACATAGCCCATTTGGCAAACGTTTCTCACTGTGCGGTATCTACCGGAAAAAGTTGATGGAGTGATTGCAATTTGTAAGGATACAGATATAAGATACCGTGAAGGGTACGCCATACAGAGGATACAGGAATATCCAATCGCCTTGCAGCTTCAGAAACGCTGCTACTCCCAGCCGATGTTTCAGTTGCTAGGTTTTGAATTTCAGATACCACAGCACTGGCATGGGAGTCCGTTAACGATGGTCTTCCGCTTCGTGGACGACCCTCCAAACATCCAGTTTCTTCAAATCATGTGACAAGCTATAGTAACCCAGAACAGGTGATAGGACCTTTTCCTTTCTTTAGATGTATCCTAAATCGAAATTTTCGCAAAGCATCTTATGCTGATTCTCCGCTCACATAATACAGCTTCCTTAACAAGGCTTTCTCAATCAAAGTTAACATACTCGTAAAAACTTCTTCTTTGCACCGTTTACTAATGAATCAAATGAAGAATCTACAGAGCACTACAGCTCTTTTATAACGTCCTCATTTGCATACTTCAGGAAGATGTATTCGGGTAAGCGCCACCTACAGGTGATTTTTTAAACTACAAAATTTTTCACGTCAAACTCCCCCTCCACCTTCCTGACAATACTTATAGTGCAAACCGCATTTCAATGCGATGATTTTTCGATTTTTAATGACTTTTTAAAATTTATACGGACTTTTGAAAGACCCTGTATATATATATATATATATATATATATATATATATATATATAACAATTTTTAATATTTTCCAACATAGTTGAAAAGCGTTTATGACTTTGGTTTTTCTGTCTATCACTCTGTCTGTCCGTAGAATTTTCAAATTATTACATAAAATATGGAAAATAAAATTCAGAAAAATATGCGAAGTAATATTTTAAACAAAAATTGAAATAACAATTATACCCATGATATATGAAAAAATCGCGTCACTCATTGCAAAATAAAATATGGCATCTATTTTTCCCATGTATAAAGGTCGAGATATTTAAGGATCTTTCAAATTTATATTTAGTGTTGAATCCGTCATAAAACGGCTTTATTTCTGAGTATTATCTGTATATATATAAATTCCATACCTACGCAATTACAATATTTTTTTATTTTAAATGATCACTGAAATTATTTCTTCCACGAAGCCTAATTTTGTCTTATGCAGAATGTAAACAAATCAAGCGATTATAAGGTGAGTTGTATAAGAATTGCTGAATGTTTTTCACTCAAAATTATGCAGCTCCGGAGTCTGGAATATAAGTGATATGAATGAAGTCGTCATTGATTTTACATAGAGAAGCAAACGATTTATATTTCGATCGATGAAGTTATCACGTATAATAAATTACATCAGTAATGCAATAATTCAAATTACCACCGAATGTATCACATTTTAAAGATGTTTATATACAATCGCATTTCAGTCGGAAATTATTTCCCAATCAATGCTTATGCATGATTTATCTGTCTTTTTTTATTTGCCAAAATTTTTTATTTGGGCCTATTTACTGGGTTTTCTGGTGGAAATGACTAGACTATAACTCTACAACTATCCAAGATAACTAAACAAACCCGTTTTCCCTAAAATTAGGCATTTTGAGATATCGGTATATATATTTACGTTGCATTTCGTTTTTATTTGACGAGATTAAGATGGACTTATATTCAGCAAATATAAATTAAAACCGTCTTTTCAGATGGCTATAACTCCAAAAGAGCTAAAAACAAAGATCTGATTTTTTTTCTCATAAACTACATGAAAACAGCTATTGGCTTATTAAATAAAAAATCTATTTAGTAAAACCTCTTTCTACCCTTTTTTAATACTAAACTTACAAAAAATGTAAATATTCCATAATTTTTTATTGTCTATTTTTATCTATACAGCTATTGGTTTATTAAATAAAAAACCTATTTAGTTAAACCTCTTTCTACCCTTTTTTAATACTAAACTTACAAAAAATGTAAATATTCCATAATTCAAGGTCAAATATTTTGAAAGAAAAATTGTGGTAGAAAAGCACTCTCAAGATAAACAAAAAGTTATGTATTTAGTCTATTATTATGGACAACTGTAACTTTATATGCAATTAAAAACAATTATATGTACTGTAATTTCAAATTTTATATATTTAACATACATGTCTGATCATAATGAGAGAATTTGCACCTTGCCTTAATGTAAGTAATAATGAAAATGTGAGCTTCATTTCTGATGTTTTTATCCGTTAATCAATTTATATTTGATGTACATGTGTTCTCTTTCTATGTAATACTCACATTTATTTCACTTGCATTATTATAAATTTTATTATTTACTAGCAGTATACGCGTTCTTCGTACGTTTAATATCAAAATGTCCACTTTTAGGCAAAAAATAGTTTTCACTGATGAATTTAAGGATACTTATAAATTTAAGGATAAAAATTACTTCATGTGTCAGGCTAAGGTGTGCGTTGTTCACCTATTATCTACCGAAAATAATTATAAGTTCTATATTGCCAGCAATAAGCGTACCGTCGGTATTCGTTTATCTAAACAAGCAGGAGATATTAAAAATAAAAAACTGCCCACCGCTCTTGTCCATTTTGTTATTAACAATAATTTTCGCCTATTCTCTTAATTAACTAAAACTATTTTCTGAATTAACTAAAATAGCCCTTGTAATATATTACTTTATGAATCCCTTTTCATTCATATTTAACGTGATTTTATTTACAATTTTGATCCCGTTCAGACTCTCAGTTACGCTTGGCGTCTCGTTCTCGACTCACTGCGTGATAAAGCATTGTATAATTTTCTGAATACATAGTGATTTCTTCTTTGCTTCTGATAACACACCTATTGGCTACGCTGTATTTTAAGATATCTCATCATTTATGTATTTTGTAATTAATTTTTTTTTTAAATATATCGATTTTAAAATGATCAATATACAAATCATGTGTCTCGGTTGTGACCTGTATGTTACAGCTTATGTTCGTCACCTACAAAAATGTACTTTGTCACTGATGAAGGGCGTATTAATGTCCGAAAGTGCTCTGGTTGTGTAATTTTAAGTACGCCATTAATGGTGCTTTTATTAAAGACGTTTTAATTAACCAACTTTTGTTGTCTTTATTTTTAAAGTTTTCGCTAAATTGACATGCTTTCCATACAATGTTTTCAAACATAATTCGTTTACTTACTTTGGACAGTTATAGAGTTATAGTTATTTCTGCGAACCCCAGAAACCCCGAATTTCGGTCTGCCCCGGCAAGTAAAAATTGGCCTAAATCAAAAATGGTGGCGAAATAAAAAAAACAAAAATTGTTTTGATGCACACACACATAGTACTAACTATGGTAGGTACATAGAAAGATATTAAAATGTTCCAGCAAACTTCTGCGCTCATTTCACTTAGAATGATTCTACATAAGGACAGACAGACAGCAATCAGTCTTGACGAATTTGATAAAATATTTTAAACATAGGTACAAAGAAACTCGATTGAATACATATATTTCTTACTCTAATTTAATTAATTTTGTGGGTTTCTGAGAATAAAACTTATAGGTTGACTTCATTGATGGATTACGAGGATCGTTACATATTGGTCTATTAGTCATGAGTACAATATACATTCGTCGACTAGAATTCGTCGACTAGAATCGAACCATAGACGGTTTTAGAGGGAGGGGAGTTCCGGGTCCCCTCTTTGATGGAAAAAGATAAGAAAGAAAAATCTAAAACTGTGGTAAAAATTGTATATTTGACATAAAATTATTCAAAATTTTGTCTCATTGAGATTTAATAATTTTCAATAAAAAAATAGTAATTCCGTTTAGTAAATATCCGATTTTTTCAGAGTTTCCTAATTTCTTTGAGAGAACTCCATCTCTTTAGTATCCTTTGAGATGTAACTATCTTTCGTTAGAAGACTTTCTAACTAGTTTTCTAACTAGTGTTCTAACTAGTTTTTCTAACTCTAATGTTAGACTTTCTAAATTTTGTGGAAGTAACGAATTTTTCTGGGGCAGGATTAGCTCAAACCATTCTTACTACTCTTAAAAAGTTAAATCTGAATGTTGAAAATCTTCGAGGCCAAGGATTCGACGGAGCAGCTAATATGGCCGGTCAGTTCCGTGGAGTTCAAGCAGAAATTCGAAAAGAACACAAGTTAGCAGCCTACACCCACTGTGCAAGTCATTCTTTAAATCTGAGACTGTGTAAAGCATGTAGTGTTCCTGGTATTCGAAATCTATTAGGAGTTATTAACGAGGTGTGTTTGTTTTTCAACAGTTCGTCACAGCAAACAAAACTGTTAGAAAACAAAATTGAAGAGTTATCAACAACTTGTGATATACGAAGACTTAAGCCATTTTGTGATATGCGCTGGGTAGAGAAACATGATAGTCTGATGATATTTGATCAGATGTATGAAGTGTTGGGGATTTCATTGCATGAACTCACAGAGAGTGTAAGAGGTGAAACTTCAGGAAAGGCTAATGTTTTGGCTAGCGTTTTACACAAGTTTGATACAATCATTTGTCTTAAAGTCGCAGTTTCAATATTTGCCTTAATTCTACACCTGGCCAAAGATTTACAGAAGGTTGATATAGATCTTTTTCAGTGCTGTGAAATGGTTGACATTGCACTTAGTTAAAAGAAGAAAGAAATGGCGAAGATAATTTTCACAAAATATTTTCCGAAGCACAGGAACTGGCGGCATCTTTGGATGTTCCTGTTATTCTTCCGAGAATGGTTTCCCGTCAATCAAATCGCTCCAACGTGCCTGCTGACACTCCTGAAGAGTCGTCGGTGTATATATAACCCTTTTTCGATTTCATAGTACAACAATTAAATGATCGATTTGTCCAGCACAGAAATACATTGATAAAGGCACAATTTCTTTTATCTAGCGAAGTGACGAAAACCGATTGGCAATTTGAGAAAATTCGATCATTTTTACAGGAGTATGAGGATGACTTGACTTTTGGAGCTGCTGGAATAAATGCTGAAGTAGATATGTTGACACACTACTGGATATCCAAATCATTTAAACCCTCGAACCCAAGTGCTACACTTTTTGCTCTATCAAAAGAATCAACAGCTGTTACGTCTGCATTCGAAAATATTATTAGATTAATCCACATTCTTTGCACCATTCCAGTCACAACAGCAACTGCTGAGAGATCCTTCTCAACGCTTAGAAGACTAAAGACGTGGTTACGAAATCGTATGATTGAGGATCGAATTGTTGTACTAGCACTTCTTAACATTCACAGGGAAATATCACTCATCTGTGATGAAATTCTTAATTGTTTTGCTAGGCAGCATCCTAGGAGATTGCAATTTTTGAATGTTATCAGCGAATGAGAAATGCTTTGTATTTTATTTGAATTACTAGTTTATTATTTCCTTAAAATTTATAATTCAAAACTTTTTAAACTATATATTGCTAAAAGTATCAAGGATCGAATATTGGTAATAAATAACAATATATTAAATTATTTTATTATATGTTTTTTATAAGTGTTTAAAATCGCTTTTGTTTGACTGGAAATGTATACTTTTTAAACTTTAATCTATATTATATATATATAATATGTAATAACTTTGTATACAGTTTCAAACCTAAACACCTGTCAGTGATAATTTCTAGAGCCTACCCCACCGGGCCTTCCAAAATATAAACAGTCTGTTCTGGGCTTATGGAGGTTCCACTATTTAAATATATATATATAGACTATAAAAGTTTATGATTACATATTGAACACCTATAATAATGGATATTTATAAGTTACTAGTACATATTTGTTTTCTCTCTTAAGCATATCACTTATATATATATATATATATATATATATATATAAATATATATATAGATATATATAGATATATTTATATGTGTGTGTGTGTGTATACCAAGGTCGTATCCAGCGAGGGCTTAGGGGTTGAAAACCCTCGACATGAAAAATTAACATTCATTGAAAAGGTAAAGGTGTCCACTGAAAGGAAAATACACAATGAAGCCCCCCGAAATAAAATATTGGTTGCGTTACTGATATATATATATATATATATATATATATATATATATATATATATATATATATATATATATATACGTATATATATATATATATATATATATATATACTATATATATATATCTTTTAATTATATAATTCCATAAAATCTGATTTCCGAATTTGAGCCCCGTCCCCCTTAACAAATTCCTAAAACCGTCCTTGAATCTAACGTTTAGTAGTAAGGTTACGTTTATGTGTATGTGTATGTGCGCATCCATGAATCTGTGGATGCAATATTTCATAAACAAAAGGAGTGTACTGAACATAATTTGGCACGATTATTACGATCCTCGAACACAGGAAGCCAATTGAATTTTAATGCGATCGAAAGTTACACACGAAATTCCGAATACATTTTTGAAAAAAGCATAAAAACCATAAGATGTAACATGTTTTTCAAATAATATTACCTAAAATTTACATATGAACAAGAAATAGTAAGTAAAGTTAAATATGAAACACTTGGAGACAAATTTAGCTGCACTGTGTACTAATTGGCGAAATATCACCAACTTGGCGATTTTTTAATGTGGTACCAAATTGATAAAAATGCCAACAAATTGGCAAAAATGACGCAACAAAGCAAGATAAATCGATAAAGGCAATTGCAAAGTTGAGCATTATCTAATTAGTAGGAATCGCTATCAGGAACATAAAAACCTGTGTATGGAAAGCAATAAATGTCTGCCATACTTCACTGTCGAAGTTGTGAAATATGACCTCTGTTCGGGAGATAGGTGTCGAAAATGCAGCTGATTTCTTAAATACTTATCATATACAAATGGCACTACTGCAAACTTTTGTCTTAGTTTAAAATTGCCTTACGGTCTAAAACACACAGTCTTGGCAAAAATGTAAGTATTGTAATCTAAACAGTTTACTGGCAACACATATAACTGATACGGCAACTGGCTGCGAGACTAAAGAAAGCTCTATGCAACACATACATTAAACTGCACATTCCCGTATAGTGACTGAGTATAAATAAGACCGGGGCTTGGTGATCAAATGGAATACTCGTAGTATGTTGGAATATTCGTAATAATAGAATATGGAGAGGACACATGCTTACCCAATTCATCAGCGGATGTCTAGATACTTCAGCAGTCACTCTTGTTAAATAGATCCTGTTGATCATGATTGTACAAATCTTAGCTAGTACCTCCTGCTAGATCATCTATCATGCGCCCGACGTGGCATAAGCAGCACGCTTCTCTTAGAGTTCGCGAAAGCGGAAATTCAATATTACTACGCACACGCAGATGTACTGTACTGCATTCGCCCAAGCCAAGCCAATCTCTCTTACCTGGACTGAAACTTTATCGTGTTCTATCACAGGATCGCGGACATTTTAGATAGCTCAGGATTGGCACAACTGTACCAGTAATTAAACCAGTAAAATGTTCTAAATTTAAAGTAAAACATAATTTAGAACGTAGACTAAGCGAAATCATATCCAAAGGTTGTATAACCTCGCAGATTGTGTATCAGGCCATTGGGAGCCGTGTTGCGTACGTCAATTTGCATTTCTCTTTCTGACTATTGTCTCAGAATTTGGTATTGCGTTTCTCGGGCACTACTTTGCCTTCATTCATTAATAGTTCGGAACGTTTAACCGCATTGTTGCCTGGCTCCTGGCTGCTTATCTATCAACCGTTTAATATTTACTGGTAATTATTGATTTCTGCTTAAGCGTTTCGGTCGTCTCTGGTGCCAATTCCTATTGATTATATATTGTTTTAAAGTACTGACTTTTTAAAATTTCCGTTAAGGGTGCAACAATGTATTTTATTCGATCGAGCATGGTGCACTCATGATGTGCACTTACTGATATTTTCTTACAAAATTTTGGAGTGCTTAAAGACTTTAATATTAGCCATGTATAGTATTTATACAATAAGGATATATATTATCACAGAATAAATATATCACTAAACTATACGTAGTGATATGTTGTATGGATTACCATCATATAAATCAATGCTCATCACCGATTTCCCACAACTAGTAGCTGGATTTCATCGACATCGACGAAGGACTGCTTGAACTATTCAAATGTCGACTGGATTTTTATAGTTTTGTGACAGACATCAAAGGCATGCACACTTTCACATTAAAAAGTCGTCGAAATACACTCACGGATAATTAAAGTTGCGCACCAAGAAGGAAGCATAGGATGGACTTGAAATTTTAGTGATGGAAGGATACAGCTGAATGATGTATACATGATCACAAAAACATCGCAGCAGAACACGTACAGAGGGAGCTATGGTACACAGTCCGGTAATGCTCAATAGAGCGTCGCACCGCCTTGTGTTGCGATACATGCAGTATTGCGATCCTGCATGGTGTCGAAAATACGCCTGATGTTGTCCTGCGGCAGACGAGTCCACACCTGTTGGACGTTACGTTCCAAATACCGGATATTGTTGCAACGAGGCAGGCAGCTGGCGTTTCAACTGGTCCCACATATGCACGATAGGGGATAGATACGGTTAGCGGGCAAGCCATGGAAGTCGCTGGATATGACTCAGGCAGGTCTGGGCGACCTGATCCGTGTGCTGACAGGCATTATCCTGCTGGATTTACGCACCTGGAATCCCAGAAACAAATGGGAGCACATGGGGACGTAGAATCTCATCTACGTACAGCTGGCCCGCCAATGTTCCATATACCACTACTAGAGCGGATCAGCTGTCGTAGGACTCCCCAGCCTATGATGCCTGCAGTGGGGCTACTGCGGCGCTCGATAAGGAGGTTGGGATTGTGGTGTTGTGTAAGGGACCTCGACACACGAACATGCTGCTCAACGGTCCCCAAAACGAAGCGGCACTCATCGCTAAATACCCCACATGGCTAATCTGTGGCATCCCACGTTGTTCTGGTCTGGCACCTCTGCAGCCGGAGCCGCCGATGTTCCCGTGTTAAGAGCAGCTTACATAAGGGACGCTGAGATCGCAGATTCGCTTCCTTCAGGCGTCTAGATATGGCTCGTTGGCACACAGGAGCCGCAATGTGTGCCTGTATCGCGGATCGGGTCGCCGTGGGCTCTATAAATGCCTTCTGCACGATCATTCGATTCTCTCGACTCGTGGTATGCCTGGTCCATATAGAACCGGTCCTCCGTGTCTGAAGGGCGTCCCGTGACCAGTGCTTCCAACGTCGTCGGACGGTATAGTCCGAACGATCTACGTGATGGTCTATCTGACTCGCTAACCACCCTGCGGTTTTCAGTCCGATAATCAGACCTCACTCAAAGTCCGTCAGTTGCGTTTATCGACGTTTCTGGCATCTACCCACCATTTTTTTCACTCCGTCCTTGTGCTTGCGTAGGCCGAAGCTTCTCGCATTGATGAGGTGTCGACCACACGCCGGTTTATAAAGCCGCTGGTTCATGGTGTACGGTCATACGCAAGCACACCAGACTGGGATCATTTGTATACCAGCCCGCCCTCAAGCTATATACATCATTTTGCGGTTGTATCATGTTTTTTTCTTGGTGCGCACCTTTCTTTGTCCGTGAGTGTAGTTGAGATATTTCTTATTCAATTAAAATAATCGTCATATATTTAATAGTAGAAAATATTGCCTACTGCTATTGTCTACTGCCCGGGAGATAAAGCAGGGTATTTATATGAATTAACATAAATAACTGTGAACACAACGGCCGTGGTATCCCCCCCCCCCAAAAAAAAAACATATATATATATATATATATATATATATATATATATATATATATATATATATGTAATTTGGGGAATTTTTACGTCCAACGTTAGCGGACAAAGATGTAAATACTGCATTGGCTACCGCAGAGATAATTTTTATAATTCCAGTAATACAGATACAGGTAACACCATACTCCAAATCTTGACACACGCTATCAGCAAAGCAATAAAATACAAAATAGAAATATTCAAAATCTCCAGCAAAAAATTTGAAAATGGACATTACCGGAAGATTATGATAAGGATGCAGGTTAACACATAGCTCACTCTTCAACTTTTAAAATCGGTGCGATCCAGAGTAGGGGAACGCGGAGTCTCCTTTTAAAATAGGAAAACTTCACAAAAAGTGTTAATGCGATCACTAAAAAATTACAAAATTTTAAATTACTTATGAAGTCCAAAAAAAAAAAATTAATTTATAGAATTGTGTTATTTTGTTTTTCGGATGTGACGATGTATCAGTCCTCTGCATCCCCGGTGTCCACTGACTACATGATTAGCTAACGGATTACGATAAATATAAGATCACGCAAAAAGTGAAATATCTATGTATTTAAAAATATAAATATGAAGAAATTAACCCACTGGTTCAGTTTAAAATTGCTGAAAAGAACGTTATTTGGTCATTCTGGTGATGTCAAAATGAAAACTCTGTGATTCGATTACTATGTGTTTCTATTCCTTAGTGATCAGACGTCAGATACACCGGGGATCACTGGCACATACCGTAGATGAACTGATTGCCGTAGTGAACGTTCATTGCCGTATTGAACGTTCGTAGTTCATTGCCGTAGTGAACGTTCATAATGCCGTAGTGAACTTCATTATGTTGCAAATTCACTTTTGAGTAGTGTAGTGTTCGTTAGGGAAAGAAATTATTGCAGCACTTATAGCTGATTCTTCATCTAGGTGAACTCCATTTGCTTGCTATGCCCTTCTAACTCCCCGTTGTCCACCTACTCTGTGAGAGAGCCACGATTTACGGTATATATCAAGATTGTTGAAATTAAACATAAAGTAAATATATTTCTGAGGCTACCTGACCCAGTGCCCCTTGGTTCATGCCCAGCGCTGAGAAAAAATAGGCGAGATTAAAGAATACGCCGATTCTTCCTGTTAAAAATAAAAATATGCCGTAAAAATGACTTTATCAAAATGAAATTTTAGAATGTTGTTCCGACGGTCTGTGAGACCTATGGGAATATAAATTAATAAGATCACCCAATTAGTTTTGGATTGAACCCGGGTTGACAAAATGAAATACATTGAGCCCTATGGGACCTAATTTTTCAAACATTGTTTAAGCTGATTTAAAATTCGCAAATTGATTCGAAAGTTTTAGAAAATATTCAAATTATCCCATAAAATACATAAAAAAATTCAGCAAAATATATTCAGTAGTTTTTTTTAAATCCTTAAAATGATAATTACACCTTTTATATGAAGAGATCACGTGATCATTATATGAAGAGATCACGTGCCCATTATATGAAGAGATCACGTGATCCACTTCAAACTATGATATGGCATCCATCTTGTGTCAAAATCATGATTTTTAAAGTTCTTTTTAATTTATATTTAGTTTTATATCCGTCCTAAAACTGCTTTATTTTTGCTTTAATTCTGAGTATCTATAAACTGAAATAACGCAATTACAATATATTTGAGTTTAAATAATCATCCAACTTTGATTATTTCTACAAAGAAGCATAATTTTCACTTATGGAGAATATAAATACCAAAAGGTGTAGAATGAGTTGTATAAGACTTGCAGCATTTCTTTAACGCAAAATTATTTAGATCATGGAGTCTGCAATATAGCTGATATGAATGAAATATTCCTTGATTTTACACTGAGAAGCAGACGATTTTTTCGATGAAGATTTAAGCATAGAGTTTAATTACTGGTACCTCCATGGTCTTTTAAGTTTTAAATAAAATAAATTATTATAGCATTATGATGAATGAAATGAATGGAAAAATGTTTATAAATGAAATACTGCTTTAATAGAGAGAGCCAGGCGTGTTATGTTTCGAAGACGTCATTTGAATAAATTTCATTTGTTTTCTATTAAGTTTTCAAACATAATAAATTATTGTAGTATTATGATAATTTTAAAAATATTACCGAGGAATGTATCGTATTTTGAGATGTTTAAACTAGGCAATTAATATTTTAATGCCGTCATTTGAATGAAGTTAATTTTTTTCGATGAAATTTTAATTTGAAAAATATAATAAATTAATGTAGTATTGTGATAATTTTAAAAGTATTAGCGAGGAATGTATAGCATTTTAGAGATGCTTAAATAAAATTGCATTGCATTTGGAAAGTGTTTCATAATCAATGCTTTATGCATGATAATCTTTCTTGTTATTTATTCAACGAGACATAGTTGGTCTTTTTTGTAGTATATGTTGCATATAATAGAAAACATAATTTACTGGAATTTTGAATTATATATCTTGTATAAAAAGTTGTGCATAGATACGTACATGCGTGTACATAGTTGTAAACGTTTTAGTAAAGAGTTTCGTTTTTGCATTTATTTTAAAAATAAATTTAGTGCATATCCACTATCACACAATTCTTTTCATACAAGTTGTTTACTATTTAGCAAGTGCTCCCTTTATTAAACAACTTCATTTCTATGTTTAATCATATTTTGCGGCTTTTTATCTGGTTTATATTAAAATGGTATCCACAGAACCTTAAAAAGTGTTGCCAACAGAAATACATTTCGTAGATTGTCTATTAACTCGCATGAATACTGTTCAGCATTCTTTTTCTTTTTTTCATTTCTTCAACCTTCAATCTTCTCTCTCAACATGCCACTTGGCAGTTTCAATGCTTTTCCCATGTGTTTTTCCATGCATCATTTATTATGTTGCCTGCATCGATTAAAAAGTTCCTGTTTTCCTTTAAGAGTCAAAATTTCGGGAATGTGTGATTTTTCACGCAATGAAGTAGCAGAGATTGGAGGGGGGGGATGTTTAAATATATTTGTTTAGGGAAAAGCGCTGCACTTTTTTTCGCAAGGAAAATTATATTGTTTTGGAATGGTGATGTTTTGGTTTTTTAATGAATGATATATACTTATTGCATTTTTATGAGGTTTTTATCAAACATTATATTCGAAAATTAAATAAAACGATTTGTACCATTTTACAGAAATCTATCAAATAATTGATTACTGGACTTATTATCTATTCAACTAGAGGACTCCTCCTCTTGCTTCTTGATGCCTATCAAACCATGTAACTGGCTTAGCGAGTCGGGAGACTTCTCTTACTGCTTGCTTGGGCTTATCGAGCTCGTTTTGCGAGCTCTTTCTTTCCGCCTGCTCTTTAGGCGTAATACGCTTATTCAGACTGTCTCTTGTTCTCTAGCATTCAACAATCCCAGATCTCGCTTTGCGAGCCGTTTTTTTTTGCCGTTGGGTGAAACGTCAGTGACAAAAAATCGCGCATCGTTTGTTTAAATCAATAATTTAAATATCCATGCTTTTAAAATGGCAAAAACGATCGACAATGAAAGTTAAATCATTTAAATAATATTTCTTCTGTAATGGCAACAATGTTTACGATTTTGAAAATAAATGACAGGAAATGGAAATTTCATACAAAAGTAGTTTTAAAATATTTCCACTTAAAAATTATATAAAAAATAGACATTTTCATCTGCATAGGATATATTTTTAATAAAATAGACGGTGATACATGACAATGTATTTTAAATCAACATACCAAATTGCAGATAATTTTATGCTATATGTCCTGTACTAACCTTGAAAGAAAATCTGTTGGAAAGAAAATTAGAATTGGGATTTGTAATGCATTTACACGATTGGGGCATCGCAGAAAAAAAAAATAATGTGGGCAGCCATGACTTTCCGTATATAATGCAATGGACTTACTTCTTTTACATTTAACAAATTATAAAAAGGTCTACGGTACTAACGTTGAATTGTAAATTTGGGGCTTTTCTGGATGACAACATGTAAAGCTATTTCGTATCCAATTAACTTATATTTCACGCAACTTTCTCTCTCTCTCTCTATATATATAATATATATATATAACATATATATATATATATATATATACATATATATATATATATATATATATATATATATATATATACATATATATATATATATAAATATATATATACATATATATATACATACATATATACATATATATACATATATATATACATATATATATATACATATATATATACACACATATATATATATATATATATATATATATATATATATATATATATATATATATATATATATATATATATATATATTATATATATATATATATATATAAATTAACAATTATCAATATTGATAGCATCCCCAATAAGCAATATAGTCCACAAATTAAAATATTTTAATAATAAATTAATAAATTCATCAATTAGTCGTCATTTTCATCAACTAGGCATCATATTTGGAATTTTGATGATATTTTCGTCAATCTGGGTTTAAATTCCGCCATGCTGACGATATTTAGAAGAGTATTTGTCTGAGAGAAGAGCATTTATTATATAATAGAAGATATGGCCATCATATGATGGAATTAAAACTCTGCAAAACTTCGCCTACCATTTGGCTTCAGTTTTATCAATTTGGCGATATTTTTACCAATTTGACGACAGTTTTGTCAATATGGCAACATTTAAAAGAAACTGCCAAAATGGCGATATTACTCTACTTAATGAGGCACAATGCAAATGTCATACGACTTACGATCAACGACTATATTTAAGAGTTCAATTTAGGATATGCTCTGTATACTTTTTTGTTTCCAGCACCACATCCTTATTAATTGAAGTTTATGTGCCGGGTTTATTGTCTATCTAGTAAGGCTGGTTGTATTGGTTTAATACAGTAATAATCTGTTATCAAACTAGAACGATTTATTTTCTGTTGCCCAGGTTCTAAATAAGCGTTCACTACGGATAAACAATTAAATAAACGCCAGCTGTTTAAATAATATATTTGAACACGATTTAAAATGGTTTTGATCAGAAAATTCCACGAATCAAATAGCACGCACTTTCCGCAGAAACAAAAAAAATGAAGAATCATAATCGACCCTATATTCAATCTCTCATGAAACCGCTCATGATTTTATTTTTGTGAACCATTTATTTTGTAGTCTGCGTCGATTAAAATTTTCTGTCTTTCTATTTTTTAACGTCAAAATTTCGAGAACATGTAATTTTTCACGAGCGATCTAGAAGAAAGTGAAGAAGAATATTAACGCATTTTCAAGAACTCTACAAATTTATAGAAAGTAACACATTTTATTTTGAAAAATTCTGAATAAGTTGTATATTGTGCAAGTCTACTAACATCCTTCCGATTTGGGAAAAACATTTCATTTAATTATAATGAATAAAAATTGAAGACATTTTTAACATACCGTTGTGCTTTTGTAATAAACTTTCTATGAATGTTCTAATTTATTTTAATATAAGCAATTGATTTTCGTTATTTTGAAGACAATATCTCATGTTATTTTCCCTGCAATACATGGAAATGTATAGGGAAAGTATTGGAATCTTACCGAAAATCACAACACGAAGTTTCGACGGATCTACACCTTTCGAGACCTCTTGAATACGAAAAAACTATTTTTAGCTTGACGTCTGTGTGTGTATCTGTGTGTGTGTGTCTGTCGATAAGAACTTGCAATTTCGTCCAGTAGCTCAAAGGTAGAGCGTTGGCTGGTCAGTTCGGAGATCCAGGGTTCGATTCCCTGTGGAGGCAGCAATGCTCTTTACAAGCTGGGTAAGACTAACTGACTGATAAAGGGGTGATAACACAGACCAAACTATTGGAGTTAGAAACTTGAAACTTTGCGTACCCGTGGGACTTGTCATATAAGTAATGATAAATATGTAAAACCTTGAAATTTTGATCGAAAAATTTATAGATGGTGGAGTTTTTGTTTTCATACATATAAAATACCTGAGTGAGAATGACTGACTGGTTAGAGAACGATGTACATAGTTAAAACGGCTAAATACAGAAACTTGAAAAATTGCATACATGTGGAAATCAGTAAGGAGAAAATTCAAAAATCATAAATGCATAAATAATAAAATTTTCTGTTATAGCATTCTGTCAGCTATAACTCGAAAATAATTATACACACAGAATTTGGTTTTATACCATGATGCACAAAAATAATCTACATTTATCTTAATTATATTCCATTTGTGTACAATCAACCTTTTCTGAGGTACTTTATAATTGCAGGAGACGATTTGTATTTATATTTTAACAGAGACATTATTTTGATTTTATTACAGTGACTATGGTAACTCGAGTTACATTATAAATACCAAAATCGTCTGTTGGCTATTCCTATCAAACTATGGCCAAATAATTCTGTAATAAACTCCTTTTAGGCTTAAAATGTCTAAAAACATTGAAAATAAAGCAACAAAGACCAAAGAGGAAATATTAATTTACTTACGGTAATTTCCATGTTAATATAACTTTAAAATATGCGGCAGGCTTAAATTTGAAAGATATTTTGTTATTCAGAATCTTTATTGAGTGTAAATGAGCTTTGCCAGTTCTATTTATGATACACGAATATTATTATGGATACTGAGGGAAATGTTTCCAATGCATTTTAACAAATCCGACAGTAATAAAATTTGCGTAGTAAAATATTTCATAGGTAAATGACAGTGAATTGCCATGTACAGAAAAAAAAAACGTGAAACCTTTACTTTTCTCTCTCTCATTTATATATATATATATATATATATATATATATATATATATATATATATATATATACAAATATATATATATATATATATATATATATATATATATATATGGGTATGACTGATTTTCAATTTTAATTTGAACAAAAACCGTTTGTTAAACAATTACAATGACCCGTAGGATACTAAAATACTTTTCTCTAGCTCTTCCCGCTAGAAAAGCAATAGTAAAACATTTTTAATTATTCGAAATTTAATGCAATTAACATGAAATCAATAAAACTCAGCTTTGCATAATAGATATATTCTTTACGTTTTTAAATAACTATGTAATATCATGACTGACAATAAAAGTCTGTAAGACTGTATTTATCTATGAGATACTCTAAAAAATATTGAAGAACTATCCATAAAAATTTATTAGTACTTATTTGCTTTATTAAATTTGCCTTATATTATGGAGATGGTAAATCTTTACCCATGGTTAATGTGAGACCAGAAATAGATCTCATATGTGTTTTGGTGAGACAGGTTTATGACAGTTATTTATTGATTCGAAACTTCGGACAATACTGCCAGTCTGAGTGGCGCCGAGGTTTACAGCAAACCCTAAATTTAGGAGTGTCAAGACAGAGGGGGCCCTTACGAGGATGTCAAGTAGAGACATTGGTTCAATGATTAACCAATGGAGAAACTTCTTGTTACGTCACACTGAATGCTGCAAATGAAAGCAAAGGGAGAGTGACACCCCCAAGGGAAAACGAGAACCACAACTTGTGACCTAGGAAGGTCATAAGAAGGAGACAAACAAGAAAACTGAGAATTCGATGACTTGAATTGGTAAATACAGACTTGTAGAGTGTTCTGTAGCTGCTGCAAAATGAAGGCGAGATCTATTGATGTGTGAGTGCAGAGTACGAGAAGGTGCCACACACCGAGAGTTCTGACGAGTACGAATTACTGATGCCAGCATTTTGATATATGATCATAGTCCAAGGCAGCCTTGAAGGTATGTGTTCCTCAAATAACTTCAGGTTTAGAAATGTTTAGGCAAATTAAGTGGTCTCACGTGTTCCCCCGCCAAAATTAATAATTAATTGTGCAATGAATTAATAAGTGTTGATGTTGTTAATAAATGTTTTATTGTTAACGTTTAAATGGTTCAGTCAATGAGTATTATAATAATTAATAATTCCTTTACAGCATTCACGCAGAGGTTAAATAATTGGAGGGTTTATTGCGGCACAATAAAGCAATGTACAATAATAATTAATTCCACTATATTAGAATTTACGACCATGCCAATCTTAATGAATTTAATATTTAGAAGTACAACTTCAGTTTCCAATTCCCACACTTAGTAAACCTAAATGCAATATGTCTGCGATCCTCCACTGCATTTTTTGATTGGGTAAATCGAAGTGCGGGCAAAGGGAGCAGTGTGAATACATCAAGTGACTCACATCCTTGTGAGTCAGTCCTGGGTGTCTCGTATAATGACTCAAAGCGTAAAGCAGGTCAAGTCCTCGGGGGAATCCTTAACATTTTCTCCATTACAACCACGGTGCCGGATCTAGGTGTATTATTATATTTTGCAATCTGCCGACTATAAATCTTCAAGCAGGCACATATTGGTTTTAAATGTGAGATTAATTAAATAAATATACAAGCTTTGCTATACATATCGTTAGATATCGGCAAAAATATTATATATTTTACTTGGAAATATAATCCTTTATGCTGACAATTTTATTTAATTGAGGTACATATTTTAACGTATTTCTGTAACTGTGGGGCAGGAATAAAACAATTTGTAAAATACAATACAAAGCGCATTCTTAAGTTTACGTAAATATTTATTTAAATTATTTAAACCATGGTCGAATATTATAAATCGTTAATCCTTATAAAACATTGCGTTGTGTGCCGTTATTAAAACCAACCTTATTAATCTCTAGTGCGAGTTCCTGAAATAGAAAACATTAACATACTACCATAATTGATTGCACCATTTTAACTTTAAAATAAAATCAATTATTAACAACATAGATTACTTATTAAATTAATTACAACAATTATTCATATTATTTGAGGCAGAGAGAGCAAATGTGAGCCCAGTTAATTAAAAATGCCTAAAATGCATTAATGACCTTCAACAATTATTGATATGAACTCGTACTCGTAAATCATATCGTACTGCCGTCTAAGTGTTAAATTCAAACACTTCTGGAACAACTGTATAGCAGGACATTGTTGTTCTCCATTGCCTCCGTTCTTATGTACCAGTCGTCGTTAATTCTGTCGTAGAAGTTATCGTCTGCATTGCATCTCAATTATCAATTACTAATCGTCGTTAATTCTCGTGTCTAATTTTTCTGTTAATTCACGTGTAGAAATTCTGTATATTCTCTAGAAGCTTTTTGGTTGCCGCCTCTTTTGTCTGCAGTCTGTAATGCCCTTACGCAGCGATTGGCCGACCTTAGGGCAATGCGACCAGACTTCTAGAACAACATCTTTAACCACTCTCGTTGCTTCACCTTGGTCAGGTTTATTGCCTACTTTAACCTTTCGGGTCAGAGTGCCATAAAACTGGCGTTCTTAAGTCTGCTGTTAAACATTACAGACATCATAAATACAAACCTAAAACTGTCTCACTAAATCTTTCTCAAATCTGGAACAAATAAATTATTTTAATGCTAATTTAATTATACGGCATTGATAATTTGCATGCGTACATTGTAAGTATATTTATATAGATATTGTGGTATTAATACAACAAAGAAAACAATTATTCATTAAGTCGCATTATCATCAAGTTCGTTGCTGTTCCAGAGTATTTATTTTCTGTTCATTAATCAGTATATGTACACCCGTAAAATGTTGAATGTTATATTTTAACCCAAAATTTATATCATAACACAATGACAGGTACTACAATGTTGCATTATGGAAGACAATGCATGTGCAGCATTTAAATGCGTTTAAAAGCTCAATTATCGATACTGATTTAGAATTTAGTTAAACGAAATTTCGTAACTTGAAATAAATAATTTTGATTCATAATTTGTCATACTATAGAGTTATTCTAACATAACTTTAAAACATTATTCAGAATACATAGAGGTTCTGAAATCGGTTTAGTATTTCGTAGCAACATATGTCAATTTTTACCCCAAATAGCGATTTAGGTTGGTCGTGACTGTCATTGATTGTATGGAAGATTTCCCTCCTCGAGTAATTTTTTCCCAAACTCAAAGCAGCATAGCAGTTTGGAGTTCAGAGAAATTTGCATATAATCTTGGTACAAACAATCGGTATTTAACGAAACCCCCATACGACCATATATCTTCAAAACGGCTCTATACAAATAAAAGTATTGTTGCAATATATAAGTCTAAGTCACTTAGTATTTCGGTATGACATTTTAATATTCGCAATTCAACAATTGGTTGACTATTTCGGACCTTTTTGTGATTTTTTAAAATTTCTGAAAAATAATTTCTTCATGAGTTGTAAAATACAAACCCGCATTTTTTTAACATTAGAAAGTAATTGTAGTAGAAAACATGGTGTACAGTTTGAAAGTAATAAATAAAGAGATGCTGATATAATATTACATATTAAATTAATACATTAGGAAAAGTCAAAGGAATTTTCTTAATCATAACATATATATTTTATATGATATTACTGTGCTAATTACGTTTCTAAATATTCATTCTATTGAGACTTACTTAGTTAATACGCAATGATGAAGTCATCAATACTGACTTCGAATTTAAATAAGCGAAATTTTACAGAATGGAATAAATAATTTCGTGTTTTTATTGCCATAGTACAAAATGATTCAAAGAAGACTTTATGGTTTTAAAACGTGAGATATGTATTCAAAATTTTTATATCACTAATGTAGGTACTAATTTGTAACAAAGTACATCAGAGTTCCCCTCAAATAGTCATTTTGATTCGAGATACATATTATTGGTGATACGTACTTGGCAGACGTACTTTCAGAAATAATTTTTTTTCAAAGAAAAAACAGAAATATGTTGTGACTACAACAACAGCAGCGATGACTTGTAATTTGAATTTAGTGAGATTTTAGGTAATTTTGGAACAAACGCTCTGTATTAAAAAAAAATCCCCATATGAAAAAATGAAATGTGTCAATTCGGGTTATAGAGGTGGCCATGCTTGCGACACTTCTCAACCAATCCATCAACCTAGAAAACATCTGTCTAAGAAATCCCGGACATCTATATGGTAGTGAGGAGGTTCTCCATTTCTCACTGAAAGTAAATCAGTTCAATTCCCTTCTGCAGACATTGGCGTCCATGGAAGCCAATGCCTGCACACACGTCTTAGTCATCATCGTCTAACTGTAGAGTAAGAGAATAACTTATGCAGATACACGATACCAATAATGGGATTTACGTGGAAAAAGAAATGGCTGTTAGCGTTATCTTTGTTCACGCCATGAGACACTGGAGTCGAAACTTAATGTATATTGCTATAAATTAAGGTCTAAACAGGCTATGTATGTCTTTTGAATAAATTACTAGACACTTTTCAAGTAACAAAGTCATTTTTAATCACAATATATTATTGTTAAGGTTAATGTATTCATCATATCTGATTTAATAATACTATTTGATTTCACTTGCTTATGTTGATAAAGCGATACCATTTAGATAAAATTAAACTGTCTTCGGTCGATTATTTTATTTTTATTCTACAAATCTTATAAATCTTCATACTATTAAGAACAAAAATTATCAAAAGAGAATAGAACATGCTTGGACTAATATTACAGACAAATATTTTTGACAATATAAATTCCAAAAAAGCAACAGAAACTGTCAAGGAAATTGAACTTAATTTTCTAAAATATTAAGCATTTATCAATATGGCGTCATTTTTGTTAATTTGGCGACATATGAAAAATAAAATCTTAAAAGTAAAGACAACCAAAGTTGATCAATTAAAATGCTTTTAATAAAAACGCACCATCAACGACGTACATAAAATTATACAACCATATTGCTTTTATGAAATTATTACGTCCTTCATCAATGGCAAAATAAATTGTAGGTTACGAACATTAAGCGAACACGGTAAAAACATTTTAGTTGACCAACTGTGGTAATCTTTAATTGTAAAGATTTCGCTGATTTAACGTGTTTTCCTTACAATTTTATATAAAAAATAGTTAATTCGGCAATATTTCGACAAATTCGCAGAAAAATGTGTCGCCAAACGTTACCCAAAGATAAACGGAGAGAAGGCATTTTCTTGTACAGTATACAACTGATTCTTTGAGTTAAAACCTAAAACTCAAAATCTAAATTATTATTATTTCTTCATATTTTGTCAATAACTTATTTAACTTCCGTCATGTAAATTGAAAAGCTGTAACTCAATAATATGATAATCATCTAATAATCGAACGTGAAGTCGCCAAATGTGAGTATAAATGACAAAATATCTGTACCGTAATGCTATTGACAATGAATAAAAGTCACATAAATTGAAATTGGTAGATTTTATTGGGGAAAACACGACTTATACAGAATGAATTATGTATAATCACGTGTTGATTTTATCAGGATTATTTCAACAATTAGTTCGAACATTTGGGGAGGGGGGAGGTTTCGACTGTTAGATGCCTTAAAATTAACAATATTGAAATCAATAGTACTGACTGATTATAATCTGCGTATCAAACGATCTAATCATCCGTGTCACAGACACCACACACACTAGTACATGTACACTCATACACACATACACATTCGAATACCGGGTTGCCTCAAATGTGCTTTTCCGTAGAAAACTCAAAATCGAATTTTCGATCTCATTACAGTACTTTCCATATATATGCATTATAATATGTATGTGGGGAAATAAATAATATTAAGTATTTCAAAATTGATAACTCTGTATTCTTTATAAAAGTATTTCCTGAAAAAATAGGTTTTTATCTACACCATACATGCAGTTCTATTTTTGGAAGAATTAATGATGAGATTACTTTAACAAATAAGATTACACTATAATGCAATTTTATTTATGTTTTATAAATCCGATTACAAGGAAAACTATTCACAGTAGAATTTTGGAATGAAATAGTATTTTTGAAATAAAAAATGTCTAATGAAATAAAATCCCAAAATATATTTAAATCCTCAAGTACATTAAAAAATTAGTTATGAAAGAACTAAAAATAAATATACTTTTGATCTTATAATATCGGTTTGCATAAATACCCATGAACGATTTTGTGATTTATTTTAAAAAAAGGAAAATACCTATTTCATTTTATTAAATAACATTTTCGACATATTTCTATGACTTAAATGATTACTATTGTAATTAATTGCTTGCTAACGTAATTGCCAATTTAACAAGAGTAACTAGACAGTGAGCCTTATTGCTCAAACTTTGCACCCTTAGGACTTCAGTGTGATATTCAGTATACCCATAGTTGCATTTGAAAAATTTCATCTAACTTTGATTAAAGTATTTACGCCAGATCTTGATATGGCATCTTTTCTGATAAATAATGGGAGAAGGTGACGCTACATGTGGCAGATGAAAATATTATTTTGCAGAATGATGCATCATACACTGAAAAAACAAAGTATTAAATATACCTTGACACATCATGTAGAAGTCGACTTCCTAAGTTTGTTTTTACCATAGTTATGGCGGCTGGACTAAAGCCTTTATGGAAACCATGGTAAAAGAAGGCGTCCTTTATGATGTATTGCATTTATGGATTCCTTTATGATGGAGGAAAACTATTACGTTTATAGCACGAAGTCCCAGATTGTATCTATTTGACAGACAAGCTATTTTGGATGAACGGAAACAATGATGAAACCTTTCTATCGGGGGAAGAAGACACTTATAAAAACTTCCAACAGTGTCTAAACGAATGACGCAAGGATCTATTCGAAACAAGAATGAACATGGCATAGTTCATTTATAACTTACCATAGCAGATTTTTATTTAAGTCGTTTAATTGCATCTGTAAACAACATGTGGGAACTATTACTCATCATTCCATGTTGTGGAATAATATTAGGAATAAATAATACCCTAATAAATTGCTTCTGTGTCAGTATTATCAATGTATGTGTGACTAAAACCTCGAGAGAAGGTGTCATTTTGATTGTAAAAAGATTGTTAAATAAAGAAATGAATTATTAATTTGTCTTTTCTCTTTTATCGGCAAACAGTCTATTTGTCTTTTTTTTAATTTTATTTTTAATATAACAAGTTGTATTTTGTTTCATCTCATATCTGGTTCCCATGGTTTTATTTATATAAATACTATGTATTAGTCATATTATGCAAATTAGGTCAACTTTATAGGTCTATTACTCAGTTATGTTTGGCTTATTTACCACACTTTGCGTATTTTATTGAATATTTTGACTCCTGATCAAATTTCTTAACAAATTGTTTTGATCGCCGTTGCTGTTCCCTAAGGGGCTTATTTACGTATTCTTAGATTTTGAGATAGTCTTTAAGTTTTGACTCATGCAATTTGATTGTACAGTTACTTGCTTTCTATTGTAACTTCTTGGCACCGCATTATATTGTTTCAATGAAGAAGCGGAGAAGCGTTCCGATTTTTACTTTCCCTGCAATACATGGTAATGTATAGGGAAAGTATTGGAATCATGTCGAAAATCGCAACTCGAGTTTTCGACGGATCTACACGTTTCAAGACCTCTAGAATACGAAAAAACCATTTTTAGCGTGACGTCTGTGTGTGTGTCTGTGTGTCTGTCTGTCTGTGTGTCTGTGTGTCTGTCTGTGTGTCTGTCTGTGTGTCTGTCTGTGTGTCTGTCTGTCTGTCTGTGCAGATATTGTATACACTGTAACTAAAAAACTAATTGACCGAATTTCAAAAAATTTGGTAGGTAAGTCACTTGTGGGCGAGTCTGGTGCTGATTAGTTTTGGGTATGATTCGGGATAAAAGAACCCGCATTTTTTGGCGAAATGGCCCGCAAAAGTTTGTATCCACTCTAACTGAAAAACTAATGGACCGAATTTCACAAAATTCAGTAGATGAGTCACTTGTGGGTCACCCTGGTGGTGATTAGATTTTGATATGATTCGGAAAAAAATAACCCGCATTTTTTTGCAAAATGGCCCGTAAAAATCGTCAAAATCTATACTAAAGAACTACGTATGCTCAAATATATCCATTCAATGCTTGTTTAATACGTAATTTTTAACGAAGAAAAGAATAAGACCAACCCCATTGCACTAGGACCTGCCGTTCTCGAGATATTTTAGTTTTTCGTATTTTCTCTACGCCACCTTTGAAAATAAGTCCGGATACCGAATGAGAAAGAAAATTGAATTACAAGTGAAATAAATTTAGTTAAAATAAAGAGAACGTGGATATAAGTCTGCAGTGAAAGTCATGTGCTGCCCACATCAGATTTTTACTTTCCCTGCAATACATGGTAATGTATAGAAAAGTATTGGAATCATGCCGAAAATCGCAACTCGAGTTTTCGACGGATCTACACGTTTCGAGACCTCTGGAATACGAAAAAACTATTTTTAGCGTGACGTCTGTGTGTGTGTCTGTGTGTCTGTGTGTCTCTCTGCCTGTGTGTCTGTCTGTCCGTGCAGATTTTGTATCCAATCTAATTAAAAAACTAATGAATCGAATTTCACAAAATTTAGTAGGTAAGTCACTTGTGAGCGAGTCTGGTGCTGATTAGTTTTGGGAACGATTTGGAATAAAAGAATCTGCCTTTTTTTGCGAAATGGCCCGCAAAAGCTTGTATCCACTCTAACTGAAAAACTACTAGACCGAATTTAACAAAATTCGGTAGATAAGTCACTTGTGGATTAACCTGGTGCTGATTAGATTTTGGTATGATTCGAAAAAAATTAACCTGCCTTTTTTTGCAAAATGGCCCGCAAAAATCGTCAAAATCTGAAATAACAAACAGCGTATGCTCAAATATAGCCATTAAATGCTTGTTTTATACGTACTTTTTAACGGTGAAAAGAATAAGATCAACCCCATTACACTAGGACTATCCGTTCTAGAGATATTTTAGTTTTTCGTATTTTCTCTACGACACCTTTAAAAATAAGTCCGATTACCGAATGAGAACGAAAATTGAATTAAAAATGAAATAAATTTAATTAAAATAAAGAGAACGCAAATATTAGTCTGCAGGGAAAGTCATGAGCTGCCCACATCAGATTTTTATTTTCCCTGCAATACATGGTAATGTATAGGGGAAGTATTGGAATCATGCCGAAAATCGCAACTCGAGTTTTCGACGGATCTACACGTTTCGCGATCGACGGATCTACACGTCGACGGATCTACACGTTTTTAGCGTGACGTCTGTCTGTGTGTCTGTCTGTCTGTCTCAGCAGATTTTGTATCCACTCTAACTAATAAACTAATGAATCGAATTTCATAAAATTTGGTAGGTAAGTCACTTCTAAGAGAATCTGGTGCTGATTAGTTTTGGGTACGAATCGAGGTAAAATAACCCGCCTTTTTTGCGAAATGGCCCGCAAAAGCTTGTATCCGCTCTATCTAAAAAACTAATGGACCGAATTTCACAAAATTCTGTAGATAAGTCACTTGTGGGTCGCACTGGTGTTGATTAGATTTTGGTATGATTCGAAAAAAAAAATCAACCTGCCCTTTTTGGCAAAATGGCCAGCAAAAATCTTCAAAATCGAAAATAAAAAACTACGTATACTCAAATATATCCATTAAATGCTTGTTTCAAACGTAAGTTTTAACAAAGAAAATAATAAGACCAATCCCATTACACTAGGACTAGCCGTTCTCGAGATATTTTAGGTTTTTTTTGTATTTTCTCAACGCCACCTTTGAAAAAAAGTCTAGTTATCAAATGAGAACGAAATTTGAATTAAAAGTGAATTAAATTTAATTAAAATAAAGAGAACGTGGATATAAGTCTGCAGGGAATGTCATGTGCTGCCCACATCAGATTTTTTGTTACAGTTCGGGACAGTATAGACTAGTAACGGACGTCAGTGGCGTATTAATAACCATATTGGCACCCATCTAAATAGTTGATGAATAAATTAATGCTCCAGTAGCTTAACCAATAGACCGTAGTCGAAAATTCACGGATTCAAGCAAGTCGAAGGTTCAAATCTTGGTTGGGTTTTAAGTTATTCGCAATCTCCGTTTGACAAAATACTAAATTAAATATTTAACGAACATCATTATTGTCAAATATCATACATAATTCATCCAGCTCTTTTAATTTACGCTGTTAAGTTTATGTATTAAATCACGAAAAAATTATTATCCCCACTGCTTTCTTTTGCATAAATACTTAATAATTTGCAGACAGAGGAAATTAATGATTATAGTTTCTCAAAATAAACTAACTAACGTAAAATATTTTATTTTATAAAGCTAGAACGCCTTTCACGAAATAAGTTGACTCCTTCCGTATAATATTTACTGCATTACTATTTTAAAACGTCTCTTAGTACAAGGATTATTGTAAGGCTTTAAACATAAAACCTTTATGGAGCACCTTTAAGTCGTTGAAAATGTTTATTTTATTCCAAGTATTTCCCGACTTTTCGAGTTAATTCTATACTAGAGCATTCACGAAAAGGGAAAACACGTAAAATTTGTATTAGTTATAGGAATAGTAAGTGTAAAATAACTGATTTTACTTACTATCACTTATTGGTATCGAAAAAGAGATAGGTTCTATACCGGAGAGGTTGTAAAGTAGAAACTGGATATATCTTTATACTATAAAACTTCATAAATATTCATATGTATTAATAAACCTTCAATTGCTAAGAATTGCTGTAATTTTAACCACTGATTTGAGTTTTCTTCAGCAAGGATCCCATAGAAATGCACGTCGATTTATTAATTTAATTACCTTGAAACTTCCATATCCTGAAAAATTCTAGTAATTTAGTGAATAACTTGTCCAGTACTGCTTTTTGCCCGCGATCTCGGGGAATGCTCTGTATATTTTTTCTATTTACTTTTTTTTCTATTTTTTAACATTTGGGACTTTCATGTGTCGTTTTGATCCATTTTTTGTTTTGATGGGTCTCATTTATTACTTTCCTTATATACATAATGTATAAGGAAAGTATTGTGACGGGGTCGAAAATTCGAAATCGAGTTTTCGACGGGAGAGCACGTTTCAAGCATCCCTGATCACGAATCAAACATTTTTTAAGTGATGTCTGTGTGTGTGTGTGTGTGTGTGTGTGTGTGTGTGTGTGTGAAAGTATGTGTGTGTGTGTGTGTGTGTGTGTGTGTGTGTGTGTGTGTGTGTGTGTGTGTGTCAGTGAGTCTGTGGAGACGATAACTGACGAACGAATGGACCGATTCGAACCAAATTCGGTATAAAAATCACAATCCGTAAATACTGGAAGCCTATTGTTTTTAAATGCAATCGAATGCTCAGAACCCCCCTAAATTTTCGAATAAAATTTTGAAAAAATCGACAAAAAATCAAAACCACTAGTAAAGTTACGCAAATAGACATTTCTCACGTAATTTTTCATTAGAAAACGATTGACATAAATTTTAGAACGCTAACATGAACCATTCTCGAGATATTGCACATTTTTCAAAAAATTATTAAAAAGTCATATAAAATGAAAAAAAAAATATTTCCTATTGAGAAACATGTTCACTTTTCATATGTAATACCATGCGATAAATTGGGTGACATCATTTTCGTAGTTCTAGCTCGTTCCATTCATGAAAAAAGATACTTTGAGTAATACTTTTTTATTTGAACGCCAATAGTCATTTTTCTGTTGTAAGAACAATTTATTTCTTCGTCCATAACGCTTGGCGAAATTTTGGCGACAAATTTGGCGACAAATTTGGCGGAATGTCGCCAACTTGGCGACTTTTTTAAATGTTGCCAAATTAACGAAAATCTCGCCAAATGGATAAAAATGACGCTAAATCAATGAAAATGACGACTATTTGTCGAAAATTCAATATCTTGGAAAGAATCTTAGTATCTACTATAAGAAAAACCTATTTTTTTACTGTAAAAGTAGTAAATTCATTACATTATGTAAGGAAAGTCATGTGTTGCCCACATCAGATTTTTTTTGTTCAGACTTGGCTCGTCTTATCAGGCTATTTTTATTGTATTTTGGCTCACTCTAAAATTGAATCTTACTTCCCATTTCGGATTGGATGGAGTGTTCTTCATTTCGATTTCGGATTGGTCCTCCCATATGAACTCTTAATCCAGGTCTTGGGTATACAAACCCCTCTCTTCCTTGTATTTGGGTAAATTTTGTCTTTTAAACTTTCAGTATTTTGGTTCCATTACATTGACGAAAATGATCCAGAGTATCCTCGAAGCAGGTGTACGATGCATTATTATCTTATTTGTGCTTAAATACATCATTCAAGTTTTTCATAAAAGTATTTTTATGCATTTTAGCTATGAAACTGCTAATGTCATAAATATTTTCTTTCCTTTACATGCTACTCATTGGCCTTATTTAATAAAACTTTCGTTTTTCTCAAATGTTTAATTCTGTGGTAAAAAAACATTTATTTAAATATTTGTATTAAATTAAATAATTATAATTAATTAATTGGTGAGAGATATTAGTTTAATGTTTCTTTTATTTGATAAATTTACTTAATTTGACCTCGTAATCGCAATAGTGTGCACAAAATCATGCGTCCAACATATAATCCAAAGCCAACGGCTGTACCGTGCTGAAAACACCGGTTCCCGTTAGATCACCGAAGTTAAGCAGCATCGGGCGCGGTTAGTACTTGGGTGGGTGACCAGCTGGGAACACCGTGTACTGTTAGCTCATTTCAGTCGACGTGGTGGCCGAACGGTCAAGGCGAACGTTTCCAGCGATTGATCAGCCGCCACGTTGTGGGTTCGAGTCCCACCCCCACTTATATCCCCCCCACCCCCACTTAGTGGGGGTGTATTCCCACCCCCACTGGTGCGTTGGGGCAACGTCTTTGGCGGCTAAGTGGTTCAATGTTTTAGTCGATGTATAGGCGAAGATGAAAGAGTCAATGCCTGGCCATTGGAAAAAAAAACATATAATCCAACATTTCTGCAGGCAGGTGTCCACTTACAGCAAAGCATGAGTCCAATAAGATAAACATTAATTATGGACTAACTATTGAAGATACATTTGATTTATCTTACATAATTATTTATTTCAACAAACATATACTTTTCCCTAACATCTACAATTGACAATTCTACAATTTGTATATACGTTTAATATAATTTGGAGACGAGTGTGACGACGATTTAAAATTTATAATAAACTGATTCATAAAAGACGCGAATTCCTCATGAAAAGGAAATGATTAGCTGTTGTGAATGCCATACGTATTGTAGAGTTCAAGCAAATTAATCAGGGTCATCTTTAGGGCTTGCCTTTGTCTATATCAGTTTGTTTTTAAGACTTCTCCTTTACACTCATCATCAACATTTTACTCACGGACAACCACATTGGTTCACAAATTTTTCATCGAATCATTCCGAGAAATCTTTTGACTTTGTACGAAAACTTGACATAATCTGCTGGCTCTTTTTTCATTTTTTTCCCTTGGGCCCATTGGTTAGTGAACTTGATAATAGTGAGTACATCTAAATTTGTATAATTTTGTTTTTATATTTGAACAAAAATGTCTAACGTTACTAAAACGTTGCGTGTTTACAGCTTATTCGCTTTACACAAAAAAATGACATAAATATTAGTTTTCGTAACATTGTTTAATATAATTATTTTTGTAATATTTTGTTAAGTTTGAGAAAGGTATTCGAAACGTTGACGGACTATTTATGAGGGCCTAAAGTGGTTGGTTCGTATTTAGGAATGCACAGTATGTAGAGCCATTATATCTCAAAATTGCATTTTTAATCCCATCACAATATATTAGCTTTACGTATGCTATGTGTATAACAGGGAAAGTAAAAATTTGGACTTTATCTATAGGAAGTACTATAGTACTGTGCCGTAAAAACAGTGAACAGCGAATGTTTTTTAATCGTAGATTGTAGGCAGATAGATTAAAGCATTTTGGCCCTTGAAACTAAGGTAATCAATTATGAAATAGTAATTTAAGTTCTGTACCATATTTTTGATGAAAGTTAAGAAAATTAACATTTTCTACAGCCCGTATAAAGAAATAAAATTGCATTTCGAAAATGTTACCCATACCGTATTTGGTAAAAGTCACAAAAAATTGGCTGCGATATGACCAAACTTGACATAGTTGTCACTGATTGACATTTTCATTGTAAAATAATAGGCCATCTACATATCAGTCTCAGTTGCAGATAGGTGTGAGACCAGGAATAGATTTCACACCAGATTTGAGCTAACATTTCACACCAGATTTGAGCTAACATTTCATGCCATATTTGAGCTAAGATTTAGAGGAGACAGTTTTATGATGACTATTTGTGAATGTCTTAATATTTAACAATAGCACCAGATTTGGGGACGCCAGTTTTATGGCACTCTGACCCGAGAGGTCAAAGTAGGCAATGAAACGTGGAGACCAAGGTGAAGCCACGAAAGGCCACAAGAGTGGTCAAAAATGTAACCAATATGCTAGATGTCTGGCGCATTTCCCTAAATTCGGCCAATCAGAGTCGAGAGGCATGTCAGACCCCATGCAAAGGAAGCGGCAATCGAAGGTTCTAGAGTAAATATTCAGAACTTTGACACGATATAGACAATTATTACGAGGGATTTCACGATGACATCGAGGTGAGAATATCAGTGACCGCACAGTAGAGAGATGCAGTAGATAAGTATTACGCAAGTGTTGCAAAAAAGAGTGTTCCCAAGTAGGGATTCCAAAGAAATGGCCAGATCAATTGCAGTACAATTAGCAGTATGAGTTGGAGCCAAACACATAGAGTTACGGCCAGTACAATATGCTGATGCAGGAAATGTGGTCAATGGCAAAAGCCAAAAGTGAAGGTATGTGCTCATTAATAATTGTTGAAGATCATAAATCCATTTTATGCGTTTTAAGTAATGGTCTAACATTGTCTCTCTCCGCCTCAGTTAATGAATAAATGTTGTAATTGTTACAATAAGTAGTCTATGTTGTTAATAAATGGTTTTCTATGTTGTTAATAATTGAGGTATGAATAAAATATGCCAGAATAAATATTTACAGATATGTCTGTTTACTTTTTATTTCTCTTGAGTAGTAGAGTGTTTATTTCTCTTGAATGTAGAGCAGAGCGCATGTAAAAAGAAACATTCTAGTGACGGTAATATATCTATAAAAGTTTATAGCAATTTATTTTTTAAGAAACTAAAAAGAAATACTAAACTTAGTGCTTAATCAGCTTCTGTAAGCAAACAGTAGAAATATGTCCTCTTTATATTTGTATTTTGTGATATCTGCATAAAGCAGAAACATATATTTCAAAATTATTTTTAAATTTATTTTTACCTTTTTATATATATAAAAAGAAAAAAATTCCTACACTTTTAATTTGCGTTTTGATTGAAAAGCATGTTTTATCACGTCTTTGAATCATCCCGTGACAGGACGTCATAAAACAATATGTTATTCAATGATGTCATCATATAAGGATGATATCACCTAATGAAGTCATCATATAAAATATTGGGCTGCTTTTTTAAAAGGATTTGTCTACTTTTTTAAAGGATTTGGCTACTTTTTTCTATAGCCTCAGCTACTTTGTTTTTAAATTACCTGGCAACACTATGGCTGTAAACCGTGAAACTGCTCCATGGATGTTGATATCTGCAATGAGAGTGTCTCCCATATTTTTGTGGACGCTCTTTATAGGTGGATTTTGTGTTTTAGAAGCATTACCTTTGAAACTTCGAGTGATCTGAGCTTAACCGGATTTTATGCCGGTCACCTGAAAAGACTGATTTTGTCAGTTCCTATAGAAGGTTGCAACAATTGTGGCCTATAGTATGTTTTCTGTTACCATATCGGCTATTCCATGCTGACGACCGCAGAGTGTTAAGCTTATTTGAAGTATTTAGATCTTTAAAACAACATTTGAATAATGCTCCTTTTCCCAAGTGGTGTGACATGGTCTGATTTTTTCTTTTTTTCTCCTTATTAATGTCTCAGAAAACTCACTGATGCGTCAATTATGAAAATACTAGATAAAAAAATCTAATGTGGGCAAAACATGACTTTCTTTATATAGTGCAATGAATTTACTACTTTTACAGTAAAAAAAAATAGCTTATTCTTATAGTAGATATTTATATTATTTCCAAGATATTGAATTTCCGTCAATTAGTCGTTATTTTTATTGATATAGCGTCATTTTTATACATTGGCGAGATTTTTGTTAATTTGGCGACATTTAAAAAATTCGCTAAGTTGGAGACATTCCGCCAAATTCCTCGCCAAAATCTCGTCAAGTGTTATGGACGGAGAAATAAGTTATACTTGTATCTGAAAAATAACTATTGACATTCAAATAAAAAATAATAGCTCGACGTATTTTTTCTCATGAATGGACCTAGCTAGACCCACGAGAATGATGTCACCAAATCTATCGCATGGTACTACATATCAAAAGTGAACATGTTTCTCAACAATTAATATTTTTTTTAATTTATGGGATTTTTTGATAAATTTATTTGAAATGTGCATTATCTCGAGAACGGTTCGTGCTTGCGTTCTAAAATTTATGTCAATCGTTTTGTAAGAAAAAATTACATACGAATTGTCTATTGCGCAACTTTATTAAAGGTTTTGATTTTTTGATATTTTTTTTTAAATTTCACTCGAAAATTTAGGGGGTTCTGAACTCCATTGTGTTTAAAAACAATTGGTTTCCAGTGTTCATGTATTGTAATTTTTGTACCAACTTTTGTTCGAATCGCTCCATTCGTTCGCCAGTTATCGTCTCCATAGACTCACTGACACACACACACACATACACACACACACATACTTTCACACACACACACTTTCACACACACACACAGCACAGACATCATCTCAAAAACGTTTGATTCGTGTTCAGGGTTGTTTGAAACGTGCTCTCCCGTCGAAAACTCGAATTCTCGACCCCGTCACAATACTTTCCTTATACATTATACTCATATAAGGAAAATACAGACTAATAGTTGAAATCAGTAGTTAAAATATTTCATATATTTGGAGTTATCTTCAATAAAAACATATATACGCAGTCTGAATCTAAGATCAGGTAAATGTTGTACATTATAAAAACAGCATTTAAAGTACACCATTTATAAAGATTTTCAAATACGTTTCAAAGTGCAAGAGCATGGGCGTGTATCATGGGTTGACCACGCCCTTGCAGGAGAAGTGTTCCTCTGGGTCCTGGGCTGATAGATATGCAGTTGTGACCAAAATTGTGGAAACCTTTTGGAAAAAGTGTATTTTTGAGGTTTGGTGGCTCATAACACCACTTTTTTTTGTACCAATACCATAAAATTATATATTAATGGAAAGATAGTTTAATCAAAATTGTAATGCAATGACATTTGTCCAGCTATCTATATTCTATCAAAAGTTATATCCAAATAACTAGAAAAAAAAAGCACAACTTGCTTAAGTTTATATTAAGTAGCTTTCTTTCATTTGAATGTAGGCAATGAGCATGAGTGTTTAGAGAGCCAATCAGGTTTCATTTTGTCTTGGCAATGAGCCAACAGGTCACAAGACATTTATCAGTGTGTTTGTTATGTTATTGATATTAAGCTGGTTGGTTTTTTTTGTGTTCTTTGATATAGTGAGCTTGTAAAACAAAATAAAATTAAAGAAATGGTGCAAAGATTTAACTGGTCAACCAGAAAGCGATATAAAATAATAAAAGGAACAAGGCTACACTTATGAAGAAAATAGAAGAAATATTGGGGGGAAACTTAACCAAAGTTGGCATTTCTAAATTTTTGAAGAGTTATTAGGAGACTCAGTCACTACAAAACCAGACTGGTAAAGGCAGGGAAAGGTGCACAACAGCAAGTGATGATAGAAAAATTAAGAGACTGTACTTAGGTGATAGAAGAAACCCCACTTGATGTGTAGAAGATGAAATGGCACAATGCAATGTGAAGCTGAGTGCAAGGACTGTCCAGTGCAGACTGCATGAATTTAGTTTAATGCTAGAATTCCACGAAGAAAGCCATTTTTATCTCTCATAAAAGTTGAAAAGTTTAAACTGGGCTAAAATATATGTTATCTGGACAACGGAACAATGGGGTATTGTAATTCGGAGTGATGAGACAAAAATCGCCCTGTTTGGTTGTCATGGAGTAAAGAAGAAGAAGAATACGTAAGAAGAAGAATCGTAGAATATTTGCATCCTGATTGCATTACACTTACCGTGAAACACCCAGTTAGTTTTATGATCTGGGGTTGTATGACATCAAGAGGTATGGGCGGAATTTGCGTGATCAATGGGAATATAAATGCCCAAAAATGCATAAATGAAATACTTGATCCCAAACTGCAGCCTTCTGCACGTGATCTTTTCCAAGATAATGTATCAATTATATTTCAACAGGATTCAGCTCCATGCCATGTTGCTGGTGTATGCAAAAAGTAGCTTCATGATCATTATATTCATCTGGAATGGCCTAGGAATAGCCCAGAACTTAACCCCATCCAAAATCTATAGATCCTACTAAAGGAACTTGTTAGTCAGAAACAACGCAGCAATAAAACCCAATTAACAGAAGCAATAATAATTCAATCTCGGTTTCACAGTGTAACAGCTGCAAAACTAAAAAACTGGGTTACCTAAAGGTTACTCAACTAAGTATTTACTGACATGATGAGAATTTTGGTATATATCATTTTTTCTATGTATTTCACTTTTCTTCTTTATAAATGCTGTTCTTCTAAAAATTAATTTATAAATGGTATTTCATTACAATCTTGATTAAATTTTCTTTCCATTGATATATAATTTTATGGTATTGGTACAAAAAAATGTGGTGTTATGAGCCATCAAATCTCAAAAATACATTTTTTCTAAAAGGTTTCCACAATTTTGGACGCTAATGTATATTGTTTGGCTTCTATCAGTTGTGTTTGTTACATAGATATCTCTCTAGACTCGGAGCGTATCACTAACAATATATTTTCCCGCCATTACTTGGCATTTTCTGCTGCAGAGCCTCCTCACAACTTTTTACTTTCCTTATATACATACTGTATAAGGAAAGTATTGTGACGGGGTCGAAAACTCGAATTCGAATTTTCGACGGAAGAGCACGTTTCAAGCATCCCTGATCACGGATTTTTGAGATAATGTCTGTTTGTGTGTGTGTGTGTGTGTGTGTGTCAGTGAGCCTGTGGAGACGATAACTGACGAACGAATGGACCGATTCGAACGAAATTTGGTACAAAAATCACAATTCATAAACACTGGAAGCCTATTGTTTTTATACGCAATCGAATGTTTAGAACCCCCTAAATTTTCGAGTAAAATTTTGAAAAATTCGTCAAAAATCGAAACCGCTAATAAAGTTACGCAAATAGACATTTCTTATGTAAATTTTCATTAGAAAACGATTGACATAAATTTTAGAACGCTAACTTGAACCGGTCTCGAGATATTGCACATTTTTCAAAAAAAAAATCAAAAAGTTATAAAAAATAAAAAATATATATTCCCTATTGATAAACATGTTCACTTTTCATATGTAATGCCATGCGATAAATTTGCTGACATTATTCTCGTGGTTCTAGCTCCTTCCATTCATGAAAAAAGATACTTTGAGTAATACTTTTGTATTTAATGCCAATAGTCATTTATCTGCTGTAAGAATAATTTATTTCTTCTTCCATAACGCTTGTCGAGATTTTGGCGACGAATCTAGCGGGATGTCGCCAACTTGGCGCCATTTTTAATTGTTGCAAAATTAACAAAATTCTCGCCAAATTGATAAAAATGACGCTAAATCAATGAAAATGACGTCTAATTGACGAAAATTTAATATCTTGGAAAGAATATAAGTATCCACTATAAGTATAACATTTTTTTAAACTGTAAAAGTAGTAAATTCATTGCATTATATAAGGAAAGTCATGTGTTGCCCACATCAAATTTTTTATTTTTGGATCCCAGGAACTCAGACTTCCCACATCGATTGCTTCTACAGAGACCTTGGAGTACTAAGTTTTCGGATCTCTTCAAGTGGGGCATATTTATCTTCTTTAAGATTTCATCATTGTCAAAAGATTTCGTTCTTTTACTCTCGAAGGGAATAGTTACATCAATAATTATAGACTCTTTATAGCCTGACGAGCTCATATTATGGGGAAAACTGGTACATGACTGCTGGTATCTGCAATGAGAGTACTTTCCATACGAATTTCCATAACAACAGATCAAGAAAAACTAAAATATTCGTTTCAAGGAAAATGCTCCTCAAACTGGACACAGTCAAATGGTAAGTTAGCGATCTTAAAAATATGTATACACTTTAACGCATTGGTAGCTCTCGATTTACGAAAATACTTACCAAAACTAATGTCACATTTCAGTCAAATTTCCCGTTTACAATAGTGATATACACGTTAATATTTGAAATATACATACATTTTTTATAGAAATTGTGAGACTAGAAATCGATCTCACACCAGTTTATTGTGACACAGCTTTATATGTACTTTATTTATTGTGTCTCAAACGTCAGACAATACCTTTAATCTCAATGACGCCAGATTTTACAACAGGTTTGTAAATTTCTCGCATAATATTGCATACGAAAAGCGGTTGTATTTTTAGATATCTTCGAATGTTTCAATTTTATGTAACTCATTTGATAAATTTATTCAAAAAGCGTTTTATATCTCCAAAACATTTATAGCTAGTGTTAAAAAGTTAGTGCCCATCGATTTTAGCACATTCCAACATAGTTGCAAAGTGTTTATAATTTTGTTCATTCATTCTGTCTGTCTGTCTATCCGTTTTCAAGGTAACTGACATAAAAATGGCTTTATCAAAATGAAAATTCTTGTATGTTGTTGAGACGGTCTATGGGACATATGGGAATGTGAATGAATATTATCTCCCAGTTATTTTTGAATTGACCCCGGGTTAAAAAAGTGAAATACATTCAACCCTATGAGGCTTAATTTTTCAAACAATTTTCAAGCGAAGTTAAAATTCACAAAATAATTCAAAAATTTTAGAAAATATTTAAATTATCCCATAAAATACATAAAAATATTTTCAGCAAAATATGTCCGGTAGTGTTTAAATAAAAATTAAAATAATAATTATACCTATATTATATGAAGATATCACGTGACCCACTTCAAAATAAAATATGACATCCATTTTTTTCCCAGTGTAAAAATCGTGATTATTAAAATGCTTTTAAATTTATAATTAGTGTTACATCCGTCCTAAAACCGCTTTGTTTTTGAGTGTTTTCTGTGCATCTGTGCCAAAGCAATTACAATATTTTTTAATTTAAGTGACCATTATATTACTTTCATTGTATCTGCAACGAAGCCTAATTTTAATGTTTGCAGAATGCAAATAAGTGACTGTAGGTTCAGTTGTATAAAAATTGCTGAATTTTTTGCACACAAAATTATTTAGCTCTGGAGTCTGGAATGAAAGGGATATAAATGAAACTTTCATTGCTTTTACACATAGAGGCATATGGGGCGCGGTAGCCCATTGGTTAGCGCGCTGGAGTTGCACTCGGTAGGCCCGGGTTCGATTCCAGCCGCTGCCAAAACTGCCGCCGTGTTCATGCGGAGTACGATCACGTTAAACATGTGGGTCCGAAAGTCCTTCCGAGAGGTTGGTGGTAGGGGAAGGAGGGTACGGTCCCTGTGGATGCCTCCCCCACTGGGTTCCGGTCTAAATTGGGTGGCACTTCCCGACCGTCCAAACAGTTACCTTACACCTTTCTGGTAGGTCGGACGGTCTGGGTTTCAACAACAACAACATAGAGGCATATGATTTATATTTCGATGACGTCATTTGAATAAAGTTCATTTTTTTCGATTAAGTTTTCAAATATATTACATTATTGTAGTACTGTGATAATTTAAAATATATTAGCGCTAGATGTATCGCATTTCAGAGATGTTTAAATAAAATTGCATTTCAGTTGGAAAGTGTTTCATAATCAATGCGTTATGCATGATTGATCTTTCTTGTTAAATAATAAATTACCTTTACGTTCATTATTTATTTAACATTACTGAATAACCTGTGATTTACGATTTTTTCAAAAATCCATTTGTAAATTTGGTGATTGCTTCTATATCGCTTTTAAAATCAACGCTTTTAAAATCAATAAAATCTTCAGTATTTATTGATTCTAAAAACTGCATTCGAAAAGCACCATTTTCTCGTTTGATATCACTACCACAGAGTCAAAGACAGACACACACACATGTATGTAACCTCACCTGAAAACGTTCGATTCGAGTTAAAGGAAACCCAAAACATATCGATTCGACATAAAACTTGAATTCGAATGTTCGAACCCGTCACAATACTTTCCTTATACAATATAAGTAAAGAGAATATATAAAGGCATGGAGAGTAAAATAAAGTTTTTTTTTCAAACGAATTCTCTTATATATATAACACGTAAACTTAACTTGTATGGTGTAGGAGTTAAACAGAAATAAATGTGTTCTCAAAAAGCACTTGTTTTAAAATAATCCTTTTATCCATTTCCACAGGAAAGTAAATTAATATTATTTTTTTTCGGCAAAAAAATAGCTTATCGTTCTGCTGCTTATTTCTTTTAAAGTACCAGAACGTTTGTCACGACAGAATTTTTGCTCTTTCAGAGTAATATTTATTGTGTTCCTCTATTCTGATATCTCATAATACGTAGACTAATTTTTTTTCCTCAAAAGCAAAATGGTTTCTAAAGACAAAGTATTAAGTAAAAATGTTTATTTTTAAATAATTTCTAGTGTAGTTATATTTTTAAAACGATTAAATTATTTGAAGATCATAATACAACAATGATCACAATACAATAAATATCATAATACTATAAAGATCTAAGTACCGTAAAGATTATAAAGCGCCTTACAAGTACAATTGTTTAAAAATAGTTCAATATTTGTTTGGTGTATAATAAAGATATCTAACGGGGGCAGCACATGACGTTCCCCACATTAATAATATTAGTTTCTCCTTAGAAACAGAGACTATCAAAGAAATTGAACTTCTGCAATATAATGAATTTTAGTCAATTTAGGGCATTTTCATTTATTAAACGTCATGTTTGCCCATTTCACGATGTTTTCGTATATTTGGCAGTATTTTCAAAATTCGCTAAGGGTGGGAATTAATATACATGTTAACCTGAAAAAGCACACGGAATTTTCTTCCTCTCCTTCCTCTTTTTAACTACTTATTTTTCTCATCCTAAGTAAAAAGTACTTAAGAAGCAAATAGAGATTAACCATTGGACAAATCCTCCAATGAGTTTTCCTATTTTCCTGGAAATAAGAGCACATACATTTAAAAATCATATATGTGCCAAGAAATTAAAATATTAGATTTTGTTTCCGTTTTGTGACACTAATATACCTTTAAAATATATCAGAAATATCGTCTGTTGATTTTAATACTTCACGCTATAATTTCAGACCACTTTTGTAGAATTGAATACAGAATGTAGAATGTAGAATTGAAAAAGTATTGTTGTCACGAAAACTTTTGTTTTTGATATTTTGATGCCAATATATGTTTTAAGACCTCCTGAACACGTTTCGACTATTTTTGGAGTAATGTCCATCTGTCTACCTGATGTTTGTGGTCGATTTCTTGTGCACAGGATAGCAGCCACAAATATTAATGGATTTTCACGAAACTTTATATTCGGTTTTGTTACAATAAAATCTAAAATTATATAGACTTTTTTTTTTAATTCGAACGAAAACTTCGAAATGTATTCAAAATTTTATATTTTTTATCATGGCATCCCAGGACCAAATTTGACATAATCATGCATAAAAGGGTTTATTTTTTGCTCTCTGATCACCTGACTTCAACCATTGTGAAAAATAGCCGCGACACAATTTTTCTGTTCGTGACTTCATTAGCTCCCCTTCGGAGTGCAAGTTACCCGGAACCCGGGCGTACAATAGTATCAATCGTGTCAACAATAGTCAATATTACCATAATATGTCAAAAATCGTCAATAGTGTCAACAATGGTCAATATTAACATAATATGTCAGCAATCGTCAATAGTGTCAACAGTAGTATCAATCGAAATAATGTGACAAACCCTTTGAAGTGAAGGATAACATGCTATAATTTTAATCATTTTGGCCCATGATACCGAATTTTCATAAAATTTGAAAAAAAAAGCTACTAAACATGGATACTGGTATGAGAAAGTCGAGTTGAGTCATAATCTAGATACTTTAAACTGTCAATGACACTCTCATACAAATGGTTAGTGAAATATTTTTCTAAAATTAAATACCTTTCATGCTTTGAGAGTGTCATGCTTTTCGATTGATAAAATGCGTTCTGTAATTATCGTCGTAGGCATTAAAAACAATAGACCATATTTCTGATATATTTTTAATAGTATAGTAGTGAAACATAACTGAAAAAAGTCCTACTATATTTCAATTTCTCGCTACATTATAATATTTTAATAGTTGATACGAGTAGTTTTTCGATCAAGCGATAGATGTAATATGATATCAGTAGCTCAGTGATTAGAAAGCTACAAAATGCAATCCAATCTACTACTTCAAAAAATAACAAGACAGATCAATCATGCATAAAACATTCATTATGAAACACTTTCCAACTTCAATGCAATTTTATATAAACATCTCTTAAATGCGATACATTCCTCGGTAATAGTTTTAAAATTACCACAATACTATATTAATTTATTATATTTGAAAACTTGAAAATTCATCGAAAAAAATTAATTTCATTCAAAAAACGGGATTGAAATATAAATTGCCTGCTTTTAAAATCTCTAAAATGTGATATATTCAGCGGTAATATTTTTAAAATTATCACAATACCACATTAATTTATTATATTTGAAAACTTAGAACTTCATCGAAAAAAATTAACATAAAAATGACGGCATTGAAATATAAATTGTCTGGTTTAAACACCTCTAAAATGTGATACATTCCTCGATAATATTTTGAAAGTTATCCTAATCGAAATATAAATCAACTTTCTCTCTTTATAAAAGCAGCATTTCATTCATATATATATAAATGTTTTTCTATTCCTTTCATTCATAACAATAATATAATAATTTATTTTATTTCAAAACTTAAAACCATGGAGGTACAAGTAATTTAACTCTGTGCTTAGAACTTCATCGAAAAAATCATCAGCTTCTGTGTGGAAGACCCAGACCGTCCGACTCGTCCAGAGGACTTAGAGTAACTAGTTGGACGGCCGGGATCAGCTTCTGTGTGTAAAATCAATGAATATTTCATTCATATCAGCTATATTGCAGACTTCATGAGCTAAATATTTTTACGTTAAAGAAATGCGACAATTCTTATACAACTCATTCTACATATTTTGCTGTTTACGTTCTCCATAAGTGAAAATTAGACTTCGTTGTAGAAATAATCAAAGTTTGATGATCATTTAAACTCAAATATATTGCAGTTACGTTGTTTCAGTATGTAGATGCGCTGAATTTAAGCAAAAAGCAGTTTTAGGACAGATACAACACTATGAATTAAAAAAAACTTTAAAAATCACAATTTTGACAAAAGACGGATGCCACATTTTATTTTGAAGTGGGTTACGTGATCGCTCCATATGATGGACACGTGATCTCTTCATATAAAGGGTGTAATTATTATTTTAATTTTTATTTAAAAATCTACTGAATATATTTTACTTAATTTTTTTTTGTATATTTTATTAGATAATTTGAATATTTCTTAAAACTTTCGAAGCAATTTGTGAATTTTAAATTTGCTTAAAAAATGTTTAAAAATTAGGTCCCATAGGGTTCAATGATATTTCATTTTTTCATCCGGGTTCAATCCAACATTAATTGGGTGATATTATTTGTTTATATTCCCATAGGTCCCACAGACCGTCTGAACAACATACTAAAATTTCATTTTGATAAAGTCATTTTTACGGCAGTTATCGTGCTAACGGACAGACAGACAGACATACAGCCAGAAGTCATAAACATTTTTCAATTATGTTGTAAAGTGTTAAAATATAATAAAAATCTCGCAAATAACATCATAAGTCGTTGATTAAAAGCATTTACTAATTTCGGAATAAAATATCAGTTGTCTTTTTTAACAACCCTAAACAAGAAGAATCTATTGAAACTTATTATCAGTTGATGGAAACTTTCTTACCTATGCTAATCTGGATGTGATTTTATTCGAAAGAAAAGAGGCTGATTTTTGTCTGCAAATAAGTTGATACATTAAACAACTGTATATATTGTTACTAATGATACTTTATAGTTACAGACAGGGTAGTGCTGTCTTGTCAAAGGGATATTGGTGATTTATTTTGGTGGAAATACGTGATATTTTTGCATTGATATTTGAGGAACTTAACGACGTATGTTAGTCGGCATAGTTAGGGACATAATATGATTTAAATCTAAATAACTCTAAAAATTTCCTCTTCCTCTACAATGTATGCCCATGCTTCAAATTTCGAAGAGTTATATTAAACATGATGCTATCCTGTATAAAAACAGAAACATGAGGAAGGCATACAGCGTTCATTTGTTACATTCTAACAATTCTCCAACGTTATTTTGTGAGATTTTGAAAATGTCTTGCACTTGGTACATAAATATTCTTTTAATATTCCCGCGCAATAAATAGTATATATAAAGCCAAAAACCAAAAACTACCCAAACTCTTTTATAATTTATAAATTCCTCCAAGAGAACCCAAACTTGAATTTATGATATAAGTGCTGCCAACAGTACATGTAGAATTATTTTATTCTTAATAGGGTTATTCTAAAGTTTAATGATTTTCACCATACAACCTAGTTATTAATTTGTTTATCTTATTTGTTTGACGTTTTATCTGTCAGAAAAATATTAGAAATGTAGGCTGTGTTTGCAGGCACTATTGGGAAGGTAAAACTTATACGAACTGTCTCTGAGATCCCGACCCCTTCTTCGACCTCTTATCATTTTGCTTTGTATCTGTTTAATTTGTAATATTCTTGTTTTGTGCTTTTATACTTGGTTAGTCTTCTCTGATTTGCATTTCTACCTCTGTATCATTATGGAATGCCAGCTATGTAATTTATTGATTTCCAATACATCCTCATGAAACAACATATTAAAAACTGTTACTTCACATATTTTCCACTTAATACTGAATAAACGAATAATAACGAATCTTCTTAACGATTGTTGCTACGCTGCAGGAGCTCGAGAATGAGATTTTGTCTTTTTAACCCTTAAACGCCTTTTGTCTTTTTAACCCTTAAGGCTTAAACCTATTCTTTCGTGTTGTTACGTGGATGATGTGTTTATAATTTGGAACCATGGTTTAAATTACCACCTTGATCTTTTGGATCGTATTATTGATATAATCTCTCTAGCAATTTTACCGTTAAAAATGAATCTAATTGTTCTTTGCCTTTTCTGGACATCCTAGTCTCCAGTGACTGCCCTGGCTTTCATACTTCTGCTCTTGGTAAACCTACGTTCTCTAATTCTTGTATTCTTGTTAATTTTTCTCATCCTATTTCGTCTAAAAACGCATCTTTCATTGCTTACTTTAATGGCGCTTTTAACTTTCGTTCGTCTATTTCGGCTTTAGTTACTGAACTTGAGTTGATTAACTTTGTCTTTGACCTTGGCTATGAGGTCGCTTACTTTTCCGATTTGTCTCTGAGATCCCGACTCCTTCTTCGAGCTCTTCTCATTAGGCTTTGTGTCTGCTTGATTTGTAATATTTTTGTTTTGTGCTTGGTTAGTCTTCTCTGATTTTCATTTCTACCTTTCTATCATTATGGGATACCAGCTATGTAATGGATAGATTTCCAATACACCTACATGTAACAACATATTAAAAACTGTTACTTCAAATATTTTCCACTTAATACTGAATAAACGAATAATAACGAAATTTCTTAACGATAATCATTTTATTTAGTGAGAAATATTTGCACCTTTTTAAAAATGATATAAACGGTGACCTTTCAAATGGCTTCATAAAATATCATAAATGGTTTATCCACGTATAAAAATAAATAGCAAAGAAAATAATTTTATAACCCTTTCTTCAAAAACATCCTTTTAACTATTTGCAGCAACATTTTTGTTTTCATTTTCAGAGTAATTACTTATCAATTTTATGTTTATTTATTTCATACAGCAGGAATGTGTCACGAAATACCATTTGCTCTTTCGGAAAAATATTTATTGTGTTCCCCCTTTCCAACCTCTCATAATACATTAAGTATGCATTTTTCATCCTTAACTTTTGTAGAATAAATTTGTTTTAAAAGACCAGAGTCATAGAAACCGTTTATCTAGGTACTTAAAGTAATAGTACGCCGTTAAAGAATTCAATAATTTCAAGTGATAATGCATAAATACATTATTTCTATGATTTTAAATATCATGTACCTATAAAAATCCAATCAGTAACGAATGCATGATGGATCCTATTTTATCAACCCTGTAAATGTAGGAACTGAGCTAAAATGTAATAGAATTTTCTAGATTGCCCGTAGAAGTGAGAAATTGTTCCTATTAAATAAAAAACATTTACGAAGAATACAATTGTTTGGCCGATGCCTTCAGTTATAGTACTGAATGGGACTATTTTATTTTGGCGTTCAACTAATATTTTATGCGCAAGTGAGCTAATTTGACTTTGCAGTTTAAAATAATTGTTATAATTTAAAATGGAATGAAATACCAGATTAAGAGTAGCCCCTTGTCTGGTATTTTGGCTGTAGCTATGTTGCAGGAGCTCGAGAATGAGATATTGCCTTTTTTATCCCTTAAACCTATTCTTTGGCACTGTTACTTGGATGATCTGTTTATAATTTGGAACCATGGTTTAAGTGACCATCTTGATCTTTTGGAAAGTATTATTTATATTATATCTTTAGCAAGATTAACGTTAAAAATGAATCTAATTGTTCGTTGCCTCTTTTGGACATCCTAGTCTGCAGTGACTGCCTTGGTTTTCATACTTCTGCTCTTGGTAAACCTACGTTATCTAATTCTTGTATTCCTGCTAATTATTCTCATCCTATTTCGTCTAAAAACACATCTTTCATTGCTTGTTTTAATGACGCTTTTAACTTCCGTTCATCTATTTCGGCTTTAGTTACTGAACTTTTGTTGATTAATTTTGTCTTTAACCTTGGCTATGAGGCCACTTACTCTTTTGATTTCATTTATAAATTTTTATACTCTTCATTATAATTTTATTTATCTTAAAATTAATCTTGTACCATTTTCTGACATCTTGCCTTATAAATCAAGTCTTCCATTCCATCCGGACATTTTTCGTCCTCAGGTTCAATTTTGCCATGAATTTAAGTTTAAACCTGTCTAGTTTACTGTTACCTCTTTATTTAGTCTCATTCGTATTCGTAAATATAAAGATAGGAGTAAATTATTGTGTCAGCTGGGGGTGTATGTTGTCCCCTTGTTATCTCCTGAAAATAAATATCAGTTCTATATCGGTAGTACTAAGTGTACTGTTGGTATTCGTTTATCTGAACATGCTCACGATATTTAAAAAATAAAAAAATACTGTGTTATTTTGTTATCAACGGTAATGTTAACCCTATGTTCGACAGCATCTCTTAATTAACTTCAATATCCCCTGCAATATTTTACTTTATGAACCCCTTTTCATTTATATTTATCCCGACTCCATTTGTAATTTCGATCCTATTCAGACCCTTAGTTTCATATGGCGTCTTATTCTCGCCTCAGTGCATGTTAATCCCTTGTATAATTTTTCGGACATATATTCCACGTTTTTACTTTCCTTATATACATAATGGAAAGTATTGTGACGGGGTCAAAAATTCGAATTCGCGTTTTAGACGGGAGAGCACGTTTCAAGCAAACCTGATCACGAATCAAACATTTTCGAGGTGATGTCTGTGTGTGTGTGTGTGTGTGTGTCAGTGAGACTGTGGAGACGATATCTCACGAACGAATGGAGCGAGTAGAATGAAATTTGGTACAAAAATCACAATCGGCGAATACTGGAATCTTATTGTTTTTAAATGTTATCGAATGTTTATAACCCCCCTTATTTTCAAGTGAAATTTTGAAAGTATCATCAAAAATCAAAAGCTTTAATAAAGTTGCGCAAATATAGATTTCTTATGTAATTTTTCTTTAGAAAACGATTGACATAAACTTTAGAACGCTAGCATGAACCTGTCTTGAGATATTGCACATTTTTAAAATAAATTTATCAAAAATTCCCATGAATTAAAAAAAATATATTAACTGTTGAGAAACCTTTTCACTTTTCATATGCAATATCATGCGATAAATTGGGTCACATCATTCTCGTGGATCTAGCTCGTTCCATTCATGAGAGAAGATACTTTGAGTAACACTTTTGTATTTGAACAGCAATAGTCATTTATCTGCTGTAAGAATAACTTATTTCTCCGTTTATAACGCTTGGCGAGACATTGGCGACGGATTTGGCGGAATGTCGCCAACTTGGTGACTTTTTTAAATGCTCCAAAATTAATGAAAAGCTTGCCAAATGGATAAAAAGAGGCTAAATTTAATGAAACTGATGACTCATTGACGAACATTCAATATCTTGGAAAGAATATAAGTATCGACTATATTAAAAAGCTATTTTTTACTGTAAAAGAAGTAAATTCATTGCATTATATAAGGAAAGTCATGTGTTGCCCATATCAGATTTTTTTTACTTATGATGTCACATTCATTGGTTGTCCTGTATTTTATGATCTACTGTTATTTACGCATTTTGTAATAAAGTATTTTTCTTAATTTATTGAATTTAAAAGGATCAATATGCAAATTTTTCTCACTGTTGTGGGCTGTGTGTAAGGGATCACGATCTTAAACAATTTACACGCACAACAATTTACTCACATCTTAAACAATTTACATTGCCACTGATGAAGGATGTAGTGACGTTCAAAAGCGCTCTGGATTTCTAATTTTATGTACGTCATAAATTGTGTTATTATTAACGACCATTGAATTTACTAAATTTGGAGATTGTTTTTATTATTTTGTTTTAAAGTTTAAAATAGGTTTTAAATAACTACTTGGTTGCAGCTTTCACAGCGTCCCCTATGAGTTGAATGTATGCGTTTGCAATTGTATTAAATCTATAATAACAAGTTCCCGGGCCAAAGTACACTGCTGGCCATCCAAAATGCAACACCATGAAGGAAGCATCGAATAAGCATGAAATTTGCAACATACGTAGACCTCGATAGGAAATACAAATGATCAAAATTTTTAGCTCATATGCAAATCATATGCGCCAGTAGCGCCACCTACAGGCGCTATATAAGAGGAGAAGAGAAGGCTTTTTTTAAGTACAGGAATGCTGTTTTACTCCCGCACCCCCCTAATACGCATTGCCGGTACACTCAACAGCCACCGCTACATTTCTGAAGTTTTAGAGCCTGTTGTCTTACCCTACCTTTAAGGCTTGCCTGCGGCCAAGTTTCAACAGGACAATGAGAGACCACACGTGGCACATATCGTTCAGCATTTCTTCATTGCCCACCAAGTTCCACTGCTCCCCTGGCCCGCCCGTTCTCCAGTTCTGTCGCCCATTGAACACGTCTGGTCGATGATTGGCAAACGACTGGCCCAGCAAATACCACCAACTGCTACGACAGATGAAATTTGGCAATATGTGGAAGCAGTATGGATGGACATACCCCAAGAACACATCCAAAGTATCTTTCTTTCAATGCCGAAGCGTGTAGCAGCAGCTATTGTCAGCCATGGCGGCTGCACAAAATACTGATTTCTTCGTGTTACGCAAGTCGAACGGAGCTGTATTTCAATCAATTTATCCTTGTACTTTATTTTTTTTGTCCTCATAAACTTGGCTTTGATATCTCTTGTCCTTCATGGTGTTGCATTTTGGATGGCCAGCAGTATATATTTAACTTTCTTAAAATACAGTTGTCTATGCCTAGCATTTTTATAGTAAAGAAATATCCAGGATATTTTTACACTGCATCTTAGAATAGTAAAACTCGATAATATAAAATGATTGGCGTTAATATATGCATAGACTATCAGAGTTCAAATGAAATAAATTATAATGTATATTATATACTTAGATAGTAAAATTCCTTCTGTTTTTACAAATGACATCGTATGCTATTCGATTTCATTCAAAAGTGAATTTACTGAGTATCTTAATTTCAAAACCTACCAAGTTCAGGCGTTGTTTTAATTCCCAAATTTATATACGGATCGTGTTGCAACAGAGAGCTAGCGGGAGTTGCTGCGTTCTGTCTAGAGCAAATTCCGACGTATATTTGCAAAAAATAAACTTGCAAGTTGTATAGAACTATTTCAGCAAACCAAATAAAACAGGTGTTTCAAATGAAACTTACATTGCAAGAATTATTTGGAAATCGCAGTTTTGACTCATGTCCAATGAGAATAAAATTCTATTAATAATAATTTATAATAAAATATCTGGATAAAATAATAATTGAAGTGTATTATTTTAATATATTTGAAAATGAATATATAATACCTTTTTAAGTATCATGTTCTATTTCGCTTGGGACTTAAAGTATACTTATATTACCGACCAAAGAACAGAGCCTTTCTGTGGGGTAGCCCAGTGGTTAAGACATGTTGATAGCACTCAGAGGGTCCTATTTTAATCTCCAAAGCTGCTTAAAACATACCTGTGTTATTGCACGCTAAATCTTTGTACGCTAATTTAAGTACTGCCACGCTAAATCTGTGTATACGAAAGTTCTTCCTAGAAGTTGGTAGTTGGGGAAAGGGAGGTACTGCTCCAGTGGATCTCAACCCCATTAAATTCCAAACTGAATTGGGCTTTAAATTCCTAGCCGTCCAAACAGATACCTCAATGTAAATTGGACGACCTAAGTCAGAAAAAGATACAAAATCTATATAAGCCGTATTTTTGATTAAGACGATTATTTATAGGGAGTGGGACACATTATTTATAGGGAGTCGACTCCTCTTCCCAAATTAACCCCGTGTTCAGACGGAGTACCGGCACATTAAATATGTGGATCCGTAAGTTCGTCCGACAGGTTGGATGTAGTGGAGGGGGGGTACAGTCCCTAAGGATACTGTCCCACTGGGTTTCGGTCTAAATTGGTTATCACTTTCTGGCCGTCTAAACATATACATTACACCTTCGGATAGGTCGGACGGCTTTGGTCGAAGAATACGGAGACTATTTACATCCCTAAACTCCACACACTGTGAAATGAAATAAAATTTATTAAAAATTGCAACCTATGTTGTTAACAGTTTCCAGGCTTTAATAATGATATTTTTTCTTCTGTTGCAGATCGTAGCCCAAGTTACAAAATAAAAGTATTCTTTTAAAAAAAGTTAATGAAAGACAATTTTTTTTAAGTGACCTCACTGATGCAGCATAGTTAAATTAAATTGAAAAGTGTTAAATCACAAGGAAAAAGCTAACAGATAAAACCCATGATCTTCAAAACCCTTGATTTTAAATAATCCTCTTCGCTATTCAAAGAGGGATGGAGCCTTTTTTTCCCCTTTTCCGACAATAAATAGCTTGTCGCTTTAATGCTCATTTCTTTTATAGTGCCAGGATGTCTGTAACGGAATAGCTTTTGCTCCGCGGGATAGTATTTATTATGTTCCTCTTATCATGTCTCTCATACAATTCGAAGTTTGCATTTTTGCATTAGAACTACCGTACATAAAATTGGTTTGTGCCCAATTACTAACTATTGTTAAATTGTTAAATTTTGCTTTGCTCTTCTAAATTTGTTGTTATTAAAACGCTATCAGTAAAACCGTTCTTTTTTAAATTCACAATTTGCGGTTAACTTTTGGTGTCTTCCTTTTTTGAATTTTATTCACACAAAATGAAAAAAATGATGGGTTTCCCGTACAGAAATAAATATACAGGGTGTATATAAACTGTTTTGACAAAATAAGAGAGGTGATAGTACCCATCAAGATGAACAATATTTACTATGGGACCTAGGGTCGCATTCCAATGTGAGTGTCAGAAAAGAGTAACTTCGAAACACGTCCAACATGCACAAGTCGTCACTTCGGACGACAAAGCTGTCGTGCCGGAGATGTATCACATCTCTAGAACATCACCGACACTTCCAGCCATCCGATATTTCTTGAATTCCATATATCCCGGACGGTGGATTGGACGTATTGGGCCTGTGGCTTGGCCTCCACGCTCACTGGACCTCAATCCACTGGACTTCTTCTGGGAGCACATAAAATCATTGGTTTACGAGACGCATGTGAACTCCATAGAAAATTTCGTCGTGATAATCGTTGTTGCAGCGGACAGGACAAACACGACACCAGGTGTCTTCGAAATGGTGCGCCAGTCGTTCATTCGCCATTGTGAATTGTGCAACGGCACCCATGGTCGTCGCTTTGAGCATCTACTGTGAATCTTTCACAGATGTAAATAAATAGGATTGTGCAACTTATGATTACTTTAATTCTCCTTATTTTCACTGTTGCAAGTTCAACTTTAACTTTACGCTTTTCTGACACTTAGAGTGAAATGCGACGCTAGGTTCCCATTGTAAATATTGTTCGTCTTGATGGGTACTATCGCCCCTCTTGTTTTGTCAAAACAGTTTATATATACCCTGTATAGATAGAAACGCAACTTACAATGTTATTTATATATTTAATAACTATATAGTTAATAAGTTAATAGGTAAACAATAGCTTATTTGTAGATTACGTTTATGGACACTGTTGTTTATATTGTTATTAACAAAATAGTTTATAAGTTAAATATACAATATCTTATTTGTAGATTACGTTTATAGACAATGTTATTTATATAGTTAATAATAATATAGTTAGTAAGTTAATAGTTAATAAATAATAGCTTATATGTAGACTACGATTCTGGACTTCTTATCAAAGCCAAAAATAAAAATATATCTTTCATTTATAATACTTGAGATTGAAAATAGATTTTCTATTTGAGATTATTTATTTATTTTTTATTTTATTAATTTATAAAGCTTCCATAATTTTATGATAGAGACAAAAACACCAATCGGGTCACTTTACCAGATTTTGAATTGCATAGGCTTATAAAACGATTAGGTCGCGTTGCTATAAATAAAACTATACTTGCAAAAATACATCTTTCTAATACTTCTTGAAAGAAGCAGCTGATTTTCTTATATCTGCTTTATTAAAAAAAAACAGTAAAAGATTGCATAGGTCACGTGAGTTTGTAAGCTCCAATAACGATTAATTCCACCTTGTCTGAAAACATATATAATGACCGGTTCATCCTCAAAGTAAGGAAAAAGCCAGGACAAGAAGCCATACAGACAGAAAACTGATAGAATGAAAGACAGATACTTTTAGCAGGATCATTCAAAATTTATTAATTCAAATTTCATAAAAATTTTACAGCCGTTCTCACGGGATAATGATGCAGATAGATCGATCTGCAGTTTTATTTACTGCAGTTGTTTGAGTGCATTGCTACTACATCATTCACTTATTGTTTGAGTGCATTAAATAATGACACCTGTGCACTTAATAAAAGTTCTGAATATCAAAACCCGTTTCAAATTTAAGCACAAAAATGACCCACATTCCATAGTTCTATTAACACCAAAATTGCGGTATGTAAAAAAAAATTATCTCCTATCGCTGCATGTTGCCGATTTCAAATATTTAAGTATGATAATCAATTAGTTATAACAGTATATTTCATTAATAGCAAGCAGACGATTTCGGAATTTAAAACGCAACACGTTAGTAGTTACCGCAGTGGAATCAGAAACGAGAGGAATTGTACACGAGTAGAATACAATGTAATTGTATTTTATAAAATTTGATAAATTAAATAAATTGAATAAATACAATTGGCATCACGTCTGATTTCAACCAGCAGAAACAACAAGCACACAACTATAATAGAAGGTCTTTATTTCACTTCTTTAAGACGTACAAAACTTAAAAAGGCCAGACCGCTACGGAGACAAATTACTTTGGCTTTTGTGATAATATTTATTTACAAACTTGTGGTACCCCTATGGGTAGCCCTTTATCCGGTATTTTGGCAGAGCCGGTTTTGCAGGAGCTCGAGAATGAAATTTTGCCTTATTTTCCCAACCCCCTCACTTTGATACCGTTTTGTTGATGACGTTTTTATTATTTGGGATGGTGATTTAAATGATCTCCTTCTTCTTTTGTCCAAGGTTAATGATTTTTACCCTTCGATTAATTTTACCGTTGAGCACAAAAATAATTGTTCCTTGCATTTTCTTGATGTTCTGGTTACCCGTTATGCTGTTGGTTTTCACATTTCTGTTTACCGTTAACCGCCTTTTACTAATTCCTGTATACCTGCTAATTCTTACCATCCTATTTCCTCTAAAAAGGCTTCTTTTAACGCTTATTTAAATCGTGCTTTTAATGTGTGTTCTTCTTTTTCTTCTTTAAGTGACGAAATTGATTTTATTTTCAATCTTGGCAATGAGGCTGCCTATTCCTTTGAATTTATACATAAGATTTTTTCCCACGTTCGCCGTAAATTTTCTTAAATTGATACTAAACTTATTTCTTTAAAAGATCTTTTGAATCATAAATCTAGTTTCCCTTACCATTCTAGTATTTGCCGTCCCTTTATTCAGTTCTGCTCTGAATTTGGTTTCAGACCTGCTCACTCTAATGTTTCTTCTTTATTTAACCGGATTCGGTCTGATAAGCTGGGTGATAAGGGTGACTTTAAAAACTTTGCAGGGGTGTATGTGGTTCCCCTGTTGTCCATCGATGGTAACTTTAAATTTTATATTGGCAGTACAAAACGTACTATTGGTATCCGTTTGGCAGAACATGCTAGGGATGTCAAAGGTGGTAAACTTTCTACGACCCTTGCTCATTTTGTTGTTAAAGAAAATTTCCGGCCCATTTTTGAAAGAGCTTTCCTTCTTATGCGTTGTAATATCCCTCGTAATATTCTGCTTTTTGATTCCCTCTTTATTTAAGTTTACCGCGAATCAATTTGTAATTTTGACCCCGTTCATATTTTAAGTTATGCTTGGCGACTCATTCTCGACTCCACGCAATGCAAGTCTCTTCATAGATATCTTTGACGTCATCCTCTCGGGGATTGGACCTGATTGCCCCCATTTTTTAAAATTTTTTGAATTTGAAAATTCTGTAATAAAATTGTAAATTTTTACTGTTCTTTTTGCGTTGTATGCTCGATTTTTTTAATCTGTGCAAAATGTTTTGTATTTTTGGATTCTCCTTAGATAAACGTAAGTTTAGTGATTATTGTATTTATGCAAATTTGTCACCTTTTCAGGTCTATATATGAACCATCATTCCTATTTCCATGTAGCCACAGATGAAGAGCGTATTTACGCTCGAAAGCGCTCTGGCCTTTTAAAGTTCTGTACGTCTTAAAGAAGTGAAATAAAGACCTTCTATTACAGTTGCGTGCTTGTTGTTTCTGCTGAAATAAATTAATTCTATAGTAAAATAAAATCGTCTGCAGTAACGAACGGTGCTTAGAAATTTAATTAAAACAGTGAGAAAGACAAAGATAACGACAGACAGAAGGACGCTTGAATTTTCAGTGATAAATTTTAACTGGCCAGGCAAACCGTACCTTTATACCTCGTATAGTAACAATGTTTACCTGAAAATATTGCTTTATCTTAGAGATTGTTTCATTTTGGAGAGAACATTTTATGTATTGTTAATAATGTCTCGACAATCCTTAGTTCTAGCTACTCAAAAGATTAACTAAATTTTAACTGCGACTATTTTAAGGCTAACAAAAAAAGTTCATGAAAATTTTCCTCTTGACGATTAGACAAAAAAACACACTCACATATTTAAAATGTTATTTACATAGATTAATGTCTACGATTAGAATATATTTCTGGCTTGAAAAAGAACAAAGTCCTTTAGAAAAATACTTTACATATTTTATTAAAAACATCCTACATTCTTTTGTACGAATACCCTACGTTCTAATATGAAAGTGGTGCTTGTTAGAGAGATTATAGGGTATTCTTTAATTATAGACGGGAAAATAATACTCCCATAAGCTGTTATAATTTGTGCATTGATTTGCGATTCACAATAATAAGTTTTGATAATCCGATAAACAACAAATTCTTTACGATAACTGCCTAACAACATAGTTCCTCTTAGAAGATACATGTGATGAGACATATTAAATATTGATGAAATAAACATTTTTTTGAGAGCCCTAAAATTTATGGCAGCGATTTTAATCCACGAACAGCCTCTTTGAGCAATATATTATTCTATGTAAAACGAGATAAATATAGAGTCATGCACATAGAAATTTGCTATCCGATCTGATATCTGGAGGAGGATAATACAAAATATCCTTTAAATATAGAAGTACATATATTCGTCTCAGTATCTTGGTTGTAAAGAGCGTTGATTGGTCATCAGGATTTTGGTGGTTCAATTTCCTACTAGTATGACTTTTGAACGAGTTTCATAAGTAAAAACAAAATACAACTATGTGTATAGCTTTGAAAACAAATAAAAATTAAGCGTAGTAAAAAATATAAAACATTATTTATTTATTATTCAGAAAAATAAAAAACATTCAGATTCTTCTTAATTTATTGATGCATAATTTCTAATGTGATATGGAAATAACAATTATGAATTATAATCATTTGTATAAAATCATAGTAATTTAATTAATGTTTCTTCTAACACACATAAATAAGGTTGCAGATTACGTTGCTCAACAACTTCAATGTTATACATCTAGTAAGTTTACTTTAATAAAAATCTATAAAAAATAATGAACTCAATCATAACTAAAATGATGTAAACATAAAGCTAAATAAACTGTTTTAATAAATAATTTTCAAAAATCATTTAATTTTATCCCTCAGTGTCTTCCGTACAAATTATTTAATTTTATTCATTTTTTTTTTGTAAAGCTTGAAAACTTAAATAGAAGGATTTATTACCATATCTGTTCAAGCTTACTGTGCGCTAAGCAGCATCAAATAAAAGTGGATTATTATAAAGAAGCAAACATACTGGAAACAATGGTTATAGAGCTAACTAGATTGTGAAAAACCTCATTTACAAATACAATAATTGGAAATTAGCTAATTGCCTTGAGTTATTCTCAAGAAAAATAGCCATTGAAGATTTCTGAAGATAACCAATATTATTGATATATATTAATATAAAATTTTATTATCTATTTTTCGATCACCACGAAATAACCAACTAGAACACTGAACAAAAAGAAAAGACGCCAAAAGTAGATGCACATTCGATTATATCGAAAACATAATTTGATAACAATTAAATACAACATTGATAACAAAATAATTAACAATTAAATTGAAAAAGTTCTTCAAACTGATTAAATTAAAATTAAAGTGGAAAGGCTTTAAGAAGTAAATACTTCAAAATATTTAAAAATGCACAACATCTCAAATCTTAAAAGCATTCAAATAATTTAAAAATCTAAAGAAAACTTCCCTCTTAATTTTAATGTAATCACTTTTAAGAAATTTTTCATTTTCATTATTAAGTCCTTGAATCGAATTCTGTTTTCGATAGAATAGAATGTCCATTGATTTGTGTCTCTTCTTTTCATCCAGTGTTTTATTTCATTATTTCTTGTCGATCGAAAAATAGATAATCAAATTTAACATTATTGTATATAAAATGTATTGTATATTCCCAAAAAGTTTGAAACGCGCTTTAATTCTTTATCTGTTGGAGATAAATGGGCAATGTAAATTGCAAAAATGTTGAAGGTAAGGTAGGAAATAAGACTACGTTAATGAAATAGTCCTCTCATTAATTTTCAAATTGTTACACTTTTTAAATTATTATGCGACCCCCTTAGACAAATTTGGTCAATCAGAATTTTTTTTTATTTTCAATGCAACAAGATCATTAAAAAAAACAGCATATCTGTATCTTTAAAATAAACTGAATTATGATAAAGGAAAAAATCTGACTTATGCCACTTTTCCGTACCATATGGAAAGCTGTTTCATCAGTGAAAATAGGGATCATAAATAAATTGACGATGGAAATTGTTCAGACCAAAAATACGTTAATATGTGTCAAAATTGTTTATCACAAATGAATCTACATAAATCATTACACAGACAGAGAGCATATAAAACAGTGGTACTCGCTACGCTGTTGGGACATATAATTAAAATATGCATACATTGATATTTTTTGTGATATGTCACAAATTTACGTTTCTAATGTTATACGTGGTCCCCATTCATAATATTCAATTTTCAATTAAATATAACTCTCTCAATTTTAAAGATACAGATATGCGGTTTTTTTAATTATCTTGTTGTATTAAAAATAAAAAAATTCTGATTGACCCAATTTGTCTAAGGGGATCGTATACAACCTTAAAAAGTGTAATATTCTGAAAATGAATGGGAGGACGGTTTCATTAACGTAGTCTTATTTCCTACCTTTCTTTAAACATTTTTGCAATTTACATTGCCCACTTATCTCCAACAAGTAAATAATTATAGCGTGTTTCAATCTTTTTGGGACATCCTGTATATACAGGGTGTATATAAACTGTTTTGACAAAATAAGAGGGATGATAGTACCCATCAAGGCGAACAATATTTACAACGGAACCTAGGGTCGCATTCCCCTCTAAGTGTCAGAAAAGCGTAATGCTAAACTTTCACCAGTGAAAATAGGGAGAATTAACGTAATCATAAATTGCACAATCCCATTTATTTACACCAGAGAAAGACTCAAAGGAAATGCTCAAAGTGACGGCCAAGGGTGCCGTTGCACAATTCACACCAGCGAATGAACGACTGGCGCACCCTCTCGAAGGCACCTGGGGTCGTGTTTATCCTGTCCACTGCAACAACAATTCTGGAAACGAGATTTCCTACGGCGTCCATAGGCGTTTTGTACACCAATGATTTTATGTGCTCCCAGAAGGAATCCAGTGGATTGAGGTCCGGTGAGCGTGGAGGCCAAGCCACAGGTCTACTACGTCCAATCCTCGTCCGGGATATGTGGCATTCAAGAAGTGTCTTATATGACTAGAAGTGACGATGATGTTCTGGAGATGTACTACTTCTTCGGCACGACAGCTATGTCTTCCGAAGTGGCGACTTGTGCTTGTTGGACGTGTTTCGAAGTTGCTATATTCTGTCACTCAGAGTGGAAGGCGACCCTAGGTTCCATACTAAATATTGTTCGTCTTGATGGGTACTGTCACCCCTTTTATTTTGTTAAAACAGTTTATATACACCCTGTATATATTGGTTATCTCCTGACATCGCTAAGAGGTATTTGTTTTGAGATTGGGCTTGAGAAATACTCAAAGCAATTAGTTAATTTCCATATATTGTCTGTATAGTGTCTTCGTAAGTGTGGTTTGTCACAATCTAGTTAAATTGGTCGCCATTGTTTCCAGTTATTATATATATATACCTGTATAGTATTTTAGTATTGTAAGCCTATATTCCTTTGGTGTTGGTTACTGTGCTATTTCATTTTGGGTGATGGGAATTTACTTTCTCTTCAAAGACAAGTGTTTCCTTTATATGTGGCTGATTATTTATCTGGATGAATGTATTGCTTTCCCACTATTGTTACTTCTTTTATTTTATGTTTTATCCACGTAACTTCGAATTCTAATACATTAACTGTTGTATTTTACATTCATTTTAGAGAACATTTTAAATTTATTTTGCAGCTAAGTCGACATGTTTCATACCCATTTGCTTCATGTATTTCAGTTTTCTTACACTTACTTTACCAACGCTTTGTGGGAAGTAATATTTTTAATCATTTTACAAACAAAATAGCTTATAGATTGGGCGTTTGTTGATCTTTATTAAGCTAATTTTTTTAAATGGAAGCGATTGTTGAGCCTTGTATATAATATTTATTACTTTTTTGTTTTCTAATCTCTTATATTAAATTAAGTATGCATTTTTAGCTTTAAAAGTATTTCACATGAGATATTGATTTCAAAGCTTCACGTTTAGTAAACATTTGTATTTTATTATATTTTAACTATTATATTTTAAAAAAGGAATGTATTCACAACTGTAAGACGTAGATAAAAGTTATTATACATTTATTTTTGAATCCTTAATGCATAATGAATAGACAGTTAGGTATAAATAAAAATTAAATAAATGCTTATAACATTGTGCAAATTTATATGAATTAATAGTTAAATATTTAAATTTTGCTCAATAAAGCATCCATATATTTACTTTTATTTATGACAGTCATAATATTGATTTGTAACCTTCAGAGTTCGTTTCACTTTTTACTCCCTTTTAATTAACTTGATCTTGTACTTGCTTGTTATTCTGATTTAAATACATATCTGATGCCCTATCTAAACAGGTTGCATTAATCACAGTGACATGAAATGCGGTATGGCTTTTTTGTATAGTACAATTTAGTTCTTTGGATTTTGAAACTATTTGGGGTAGCCTGTTTTCGTCTGTCTCGACATAGGAATGCACTTATTTTGGGGTATAACTCGAAAACCAGAACAGCTAGAAATCCAAATATGGTTTGCTGTTGTCTTCAGTGGTATATTCTAATTTTTTAGACTTTGATTCTTATTGAGATCACAATACGAATGCACTTATTGTGGGAAGAATACCTCAAGAACCGGAACAGCTAGAAAGTTCAAATTTAGTTTGTGGTTGTATATTTCCTATTATATTTTATTATTTTGAATTTTAGACAGCATCGGAATCGCCCGTTCTGGATTCACAGTGGGAATGTACTCGTTTTGGTAGAATAACATAGTAATCGGAATTACTAGAATTGCAAAATTTGGTATGGCGATGTCTTTAGTGGTATATTTTAATTTCATAGACTTATAATCTTATCCTGATGTCCTGTCCCGAGATCCCACTAGAAATGTAGTTGGTTTAGAAATCAAAACTCGAAAACCTAAGCAACTAGAAAGTCCAAATTTGGTATGTAACTGTTATTTGCTGTATATTTTAATTATTTGAATCTGGAAATCTCATCGAGATAGCCCATCCTGTAATACTTTCGTTTTCGGGAATAACTTGAATCATGGGAAGCTAGTAATTTCCTGTTTAGCACATAATCGTTTTTCGTGGTATACCAGTATTTTAATGTTTGCAATTTTAAATCTTACCGGCCCAGCCTGTTTTGGTCCCACCATACGAATGTATTAGTTTTTTTGTTTTAAGGAATAACTCGAAAACCAAAGCAGCTAGAATTTCTAAATTTGATGTGTCGTTGTCTTCTTTACATTTAATTTGCATATATATATTTTATTAAATACATTTTTCATATTTACATTTTTATAAATACATTTTTCATATGTACATTTTTATAAATACATTTTTCGTATTTACATTTCTATAACTATATTTTTCATATACTTAAGTTACATATTTAATAATACATACATTTTTCATATATCTACGTTACGTATTAGAAATAAAAATATATGTTATTTAAAAATATCTTAAGTTATTTTCTTTTACTTGTTTTATTTTGTTTCACATATTCCCTAATAAAAAATTCATATTTTACTTGTTGTCTCTCTGGATCCAGTGTTGCGCATGGTCAAACTGGCAAATACATCCCTCCTGCAATGTGAAGAGCTGCACTACATTATCCTTAAACTAAAATTCATGACTAATAATAATAATTTTCTTGCAAATACAGCTTGTATTTATCTTACCTTAAAATAAATCAATGTTTAAACCCACAACACTTTTTCATTCATTTTTTAAAGCTTCTTATGGAATACCGCCATTGTCTGCAGATATTTTGATAAATCTCCCTGACTCTTGAGGATCATTTTTATCGATGTATCTCTCATTTCAAATCACTCAAGCAATATCTCATTCCGGACACACCTTATCCTTTGCGACAGTATCGATTTTCGTCTGACATATATCTGGCGATTATGTTCGAAACGGACGAATTGCCCAGATATAATTTGAGACGCTGCGATCTGAAACCAATTCGCTTTATATTTTATGTAGTGCGACGATATTTATAAATAAAACATTCCGCGCTCTTTCACGAATTAGGTTGATAAATGTATTCATTTGCATTTTCAGCAGATAAATGAAAAATGGAGTCAGTAATAAAAGGGGCTGAAAGATTTTTTTTTCCTTTTTAGATGTTCATCTTTCTTCTCGAAGATGTCTATCGTCCTGTGTATCTATGCATCTATGTCGTCTGTAGCGGAAAATATAAGATTCAGACAGCGGTGAAATTTGGTATAGATATATTTCAAGTCCCGGATGGCATGATTTGATGAGATCTTATTAAAATTCTAACTAGTGTTAATGTTATGAACTTTAAGAGCTGAAAATCGTGCTTTTTCCGGCATTTCGTCAAATCTATTTATTCAGGTGATTATGTTCGTATGTCAGCACAAATTTCGCAGATGGTCCACAAGTGATGTTTTAGACATTTGGTCTAAACAATTAATGCTATAATTTTTACAATTTTCTAATTTCCTAAATTGAGAGAATATATTTTCAATTTTTGGAATATCAAATCATTTCTATATTATTGTAAATATTCTATATTACTTCTGCATTACTGCAAATTTGATTTAATCAGATGAAAACTTGCTAAGTTGCAATAATTTTTTTTTTCAATTTTACTTCTGGTGTAAAGTAACCCTATTGTTTTCTGCATATTCAAGTACCTTTATTCATTAGTGTTTATTTTAAACAATCCAAAAAGTTTAAATTTTTAAATCTCAGTTTTCTAACTTCGTGAATTTGAAATATATATATAGCATATAATTAAGGTGTCTGGTAAAATTTGTACTTCTGGTTTAAAGTAAATGTCTTGTTTTTAGCATCTTCAAGTTTATTTATTTATTAGAGTTTATTTTAAAAAATCCAAAAGTTTAAATATTTAAATCTCAGTTTTCTAACATCGTGAATTTAAAAAATATATAGCATATAATTAAGATGCCCTGCCGACGATCGCGCATTGAAATGTAAATTGCCACTGAGCGTGGAAAGAATGGGTATGGGAATAATTTTAGTTCAAAGCAGATGATTCGTAATTAGAGTAATGTTACATGAACCCAATTTTTAAATAGTGGGAGCGTATTTAGAACACAGATAATACCAGGTAACTTATTCTAGTGGCCAACTTTTATATTTTTATATTTTCTCACCCTGATAGTAATTTTTATAAGATACTAGCAGCATACCTGTTCTTCGTACGGAGTATATAATATAAAGAAACTTATGATTCGCAATCATGTGCAAATTCTGTTAAAATATTAAATTTATTGCTCCTAAAGAGAAGTTTAAGAATATCTGATCTCACTAAGCAAAATTATCTTCATGGACTGATCTGAAGAATAAAACATCCTGGCCCCTTTTGTAAGCAAATTTACAACAAAAAAGGAGTTGAATCAATATATGCAACCCCGTACTACTTATATTGTCACAGATTAGAAAATATACCAGTGTCTTAGAATATTACCCGTATTACAATATGAGTCTGAAAAATCTTTGCCAAAATAAAAGATATGACGTAATAAATTGAAAATATTATTAATAATCCCCGTACTGTTTAAGACAGAAGGTCGTAATTGATTCCAATATATATCAAAACATATGCCAATATACCTGTACTACTTATATTCTCGTAGATTAGAAGATATACCCGTGTATTTGTAGAAGATTACTCGTACAACGTACAATATATGAGTTCAAACAATTTTTGTCATAATAAAACAATTGCATAATAACTTGAAACTATCAATAATCCCTGAATCAATAATCCCCGAAACTATCAATAATAATAACGTTTAAACCTCAAGACCGTAATTGATATTATCCAGTCAAAAATGCTATGAGAAAAATCAAATCGTTCTTTTCTAAAATAGATTTTTATATCCATTTATTAACACTTTACAACAAAGTTGAAAAGTGTTTATGACTTTGTTCATTCTGTCTGTCTGTCTGTCTGTCCGTTAGCACGATAACTGCCGTAAAAATGACATAATCAAAATGAAATTTTAGTGTGTTGTTCAGACGGTCTGTAGGACCTATGGGAATATAAATAAATAATATCACCCAATTAGTTTTGGATTGAACCCGGGTTGAAAAAATGAAATACATTGAACCCAATGGGACCAAATTTTTCAAACATTTTTAAGCGGATTTAAAATTCACAAATTGCTTCGAAAATTTTAGGTAATATTGAATTTGCTCCATAAAATATATAAAAAAAAATTCAGCGAAATATATTCAGTAGTTTTTTAAATAAAAATTAAAATAATTATTACACCTCTTACATGAAGCGATCACGTGACCATGATATGAAACGATCACGTGACCAACTTCAAAATATAATACGGCATCCATCTTGTCTCAAAATCATCATTTTGAAAGTTCTTTTTAATTCATATTGAGTGTTGCATTCGTCGTAAAACCTCTTTATTTTCGCTTAAATTCTGTGCATCTACATACTGAAACAACGCAATGACAATATTTTTGAGTTTAAATGAGCATCCAACTTTGATTATTTCTCTAACGAAGCCTATTTTTCACTTATGTGAAATGTAAACAGCAAAATATGTAGGATGAGTTGTATAGGAATTGCTGTATTTTTTTAATGCAAAAGAATTTAGCTCATGGAGTCTGCATAGCTGATATGAAAGAAATATTCATTGACTTTACCGAGAGAAGGACGATTTTTTGCGATGAAGTTTTAAGCATAGAGTTAGATTACTTATAGCTCCATGGTCTTAATTTTTAAATAAAATAAATTATTATAGTATTGTGATGAATGACTTGAATGGGAAATTATTTATGAATGAAATGCTGCTTTTTTAGAGAGAGCCAGGCGTGTTATTTTTTCTATGACGTCATTTGAATGAATTTCAGTTGTTTTCGATGAAGTTTTTAAATATAATAAATTATCGTGGTATTATGATAATTCTAAAATTGTTACCGAGTAATATATCACATTTTAGAGATGTTTACACCAGGCAATTTATATTTCAATGCCGTCATTTGAATGAAGTTCATTTTTTTGGATGAATGTGTAAGTTTTCAACTATAATAAATCAATGTAGTATTGTGAGAAGTTTTAAAATATTACCGAGAAATGTATTGCATTTTAGACATGTTTAAATAAAATTTCATTGAAGTTGGAAAGTGTTTCTTAATCAATGCTTTAAGCATGATTGATCTTTCTTGTTTATTATTCAAATCGAAAAAATAATAATTAAAATTAACAAACAGATTTTATTTAATTGCGTTTCTGACCAACATGATATAAGATAGAATCTTCCTCATACACTGCGAAATTAAATAACCATTTTGATTTCTTTATACTTTTCATTGTTCAGTAAAAGCTTGTGAAAAATAAACCATGGGGATGGATTTCCCATTTAAATCATGTGTCAAACAATTCATATCTTCAAAAAGTGACTAATTAGTGCAAAAAACCTCCCATCAAACTCAGAGATAAAGTTGTAATTCACTTTCAAACGATTTTCAAGCTTTCTGTTTGGATAAACCACGGAGTTAGAGAGTAGAACTCCTAGAAAAAAGTTTCGTTTTCATTAATATCTAGTCAACCCCTAGTCTTAGATTCTCGAAACTTGGGTTAAATTTATATTAAGCTATCTATTTCAAGGCTATCCACAAAATTTCATTAACTTCGGTTCAGCCGTTCTCCCGTGATGATGAGACAAACGAAAATTTCGTTTTTTACTATTATCTCGAGAACCACAGATCGTAGAAACTCCAAACATGAACTAAATTTTAAGTGAGACTATTTCCAGGCTACCGACAAGATTTCATGAAATTCGGTTCAGCCGTTCTCCCGTGGTGATAGGGCAAACAGACAGACATACATACAGACAGACATAGAGACAGACTGATTTTCAATTTTATTTATAAGATTAAATGATTAAAAACACAATCTGAATAATTTTCCTTGAATGATTTCATTGAGAACAAAAAAAAAATTCAAAAACATGTTTGAAAAATCTCAAATACTGTGAATCGAGTAAAATACATATTAGGCAAATCCGATAATTAAATCTTTAAGAAGTTAAACATTAAACACTTGGTTTTCATATACTTACTACTCATTCTGAAACTTGCAGAACTTCAAAACATTGTTTTCCCAGGAACTGAATTCTTAAATAATTCAATGTTTACATAATCATAACTTAAGAAATATTTGAGCTAAATCTGTAAAATCCGATAACTAATTTGTGTATAATGTTATTTTAATTCAATTTCAACAGTCGCACACGGGATTACAAAATTTTAAATTTACGGTATCCGACACAGACACTTAAAAAAGAGTTTTCACATTAAAATTTTTTCTTTATATTTTCTTATCATTATATAAAGAAATCTGATATGGGCAGCACATGACTGCATAAAATTTCACGAAATTCCATGCAGCCATTCTCTTGTGATCATGAGAAACACACACACGCACACACAGACATATTTTTAATTTTATTTGTATAAATAAATAACTGGCAGTATAACTGTTCTTCGTACGGAATATACAATATAAAGAAAGTTAAAATTCACAATCATATTCAAATTCCCAGTTTTCTAAATGACATTGTTATTCAAAACTTTATATTAAAATAATTAAATTAATGTTCTTAATTTTTTTCAAAAATCTGCTCTCTCTATACAAAATAATCTTCACATGCATATGTGATGGATGAAACACCCTAATCTCCATTTGTAAACACAATTACAAAAAATTTGAAATTGAGTCAATATATGCCAAAATGAAAGCTCTAAAGTTCCATTAGAAGATATACCCGTACCACTTATATTCTCAAATATTGGAAGATATATGAATGAAATATTTATTGATTTTACATAGAGAGGCAGACGATATATAAAATCTAATAATTTGTCGCAGTTACAACAATTTATAAGAAGTTATTTAACAGGAGATAAGAAAACGATGTAATTTCTATAATATTGAAATATCATAATTGCGACCTAAGATAAACTGCAAAAGCATCGTACATACTTTGAAAATTATACTTTCGATGACATAATTTGAATACAATTCATTTTGTGTAAATTGCATTGTCTTTTTAGAAGTTTTGACTAATCGTTGATTTTATATTTCTTTCGAACACAGTTTGGGAAAAACCTAGTCTATGAGTCATTTATAATCGTACAGAATATAGCTTTAAACAATAAGTTATTAATGCATTGTGCTCTTAAAAACACCATATTCAATCAAATGTTTCTTACAAAATTAAAAAGATTAATCCTGCCGTCCCATTTCATTTAAAACCAAGATAATATAACAATTGTTTACTCTGTAGAAAGAGAAGAAAAGTCAAAGGAATAATGCTCCCAGGGCGATGACAACTTTCTCATAAGCATTAAACACTGTACTTTGAATGTTCTTTTCGTGCTACGCATTCAGATGCAATTTTGTGCACAAACAAAAGCACAATGAAGTCGGATTTGTAAAAGGCATTGCTAGAGTTTTTTATGGTGGTAGTGGCAGTGAATTCAAAAGCAATGAGTGAGGTAGTGTAACATTTATTAATGCGACATGAAATCTGTAAACTACGTCTGCAGGAAGTGAATTGGGGTTTATTTTTCAGAGTTTTATATTTATAAAAATGACACAAAACATTTATTAATATTTTTCTCCTTTCAGTAACATGTGCAACATATTTGGGCAGTCTGTGTGTCTCTGAGATTAAACTAAATTGCCTTTATGTTGTTTTGTCGGTTAAATATGTAAATGTTAGTTAAAACACCGAATTAACACTTGTTTTTGAAATATCTATAAAAACACATTTGTGTATGTAACTTATTGGAGTTTTTGTACGAATTTATTCGTAGATTACCTTAAAATTCGTTGATTTAAATGAAATTGGCTTACAGGATATAAAAATTTAAACCATCGACAAAGTTCATCCAACATGAACCATGTGCAACAACATGGACATACACTCAACAGCTGTATTGCCATATCCTGGAAGAGGACATAAAATGGCAAATAGCAAAATGGTAACGATATACACTTACAGGGAGTACAAATGAATTAAAAGTGCACAATGTTAACACTTCCCCTTGAACATCTAATTTTGCAATATTCACCACACCAAAAACTGTTCTTAACCCCCGAACACGCTTCTTGGGTAAAACTTTTGTCAGAAAGTCAGCGAATTGTTAATCATTAGGAATGTGCTCAATACTGAATTTGCCAGTTAAAAATATTTCAGGCGCAAACTGCAATTTCATATTAATGCGCTTTGATCGTTGACAATATCCTGGGTTCTTGGATAACGAAGAGCAGTAGCATTTTTAACTGTCATTATAGGAACAGCTCTCAATGATGCAACAGCATCAAGTAGCCATTTTAGGCAAATTGTTTCTTTGTTGGCCTCACTTGCAGCAATATTCTTTGCTTCTGTAGTTCTTGGTGACACATCCTGATGTCAACGGCTTGCCCAGCTCATCGCTTCTCCACTGTGCCAGAAACAGACTTTCTGGTTGTTGTTATAATCAGCACCACAATATGCATCTGAATAACTAAGTTAAAAATCGCGTCTGTGCAATATTCCAAAAGGCACTGTTCCTTCGATGTATTTTAATATCCGTTTAACGATTGTCCAATGCCTTTGATCAGCTTTGTCAAAAAATATGAACAAAATGATGCAGGACAAACAATATCAGGACTGGTGAAAACAATTATGTACACCAAGCTACCAACAACTTGACTTTAAGGAACTATATCAGAATCTAACCCTGCAGTATCTTCATTTGAAAGCTGGCTCATTTCCATAGGTGTAGATACAGTACTAGTTTTACTGCTGTTAAGTTTTTCAGCATTTTGTAAGCATAGTTTTGCTGACTGATAAATATATCACCATTTTTCAGTATAATTATCTCTAAACTGAAGAGACACCCAATACTTTGAACTCTTGCAGAAATTCCTCAACAATAAATACGATTCTTAACATGTGGAGCGAAGGCAAGAAATCTACCACATATAGAGCTAGTAACAATTTCTGGTGCAGGCCAGTCTTACAAAGCTGACATGAATCATAATTTCATTCAGACCATACCGCTCTACGAATTTCTTGAAGATCTTAACGAAAAATAACTACTTTCATCTTTGAGACATTTTGCTTATTGTCCCATTTATGAAAGAAGATCACACACGTATATATTTAGGGAGATTAGTAATTATAATGTAATTTATAAAATATAAAAGAAATAGTTGAATGAACGCACATGATCCATGCATAATTCAGCCGTGATTCTAACCTCTGGTCTCAACTAATATAGTCATTACATTGTTTTTCTGAGACGATGGATTTCATTTCAATGCTTGCTATCATATAATTTCCTACATAATTATTAATTTCCTACATAACAATATTAATTCTCAACATATTAAACAGTTTCCTGTGGACTAACCCTAGTTTACATTTAGTTGAAAATCCTAATTTTATCAAAACTAACACATATACAATTACTTGAAGTTATACATTAAATTAGAATTATTCATTGCCTGTAATAGTATTAACTTATATACAGCAAAATATAACACCGTAAACCGATGTATGAAGCAAACAATTTTTGTTTTCGTTGTAAAAATTAAAACTATAGTTATATCAATTGTGGCTAAACTCGTTGTCATATGAATCTACGCAACGCTACAGAAGAAATAACAATGCTACAAAATTAGAGATCAAAGAATATACAATTAAAATACGAAGATATGAAACAAAATAAGCAAATATCAGCAATATGAAAAAAACCCCACGAATTTATGCAAAAGATATAGGGGAAAACATAAATACTATTTAACACCATGTAATTTCAATATAATTTGAAGACACGATTTTGAAGATATATGATTATTATTATTCACTCGAAGATGTAAAACTTTGACTTACCATTGCCTTTGTTATGTATCATATAATAACTTTAACAGTTTGAATTTTCTGAATAAATATAGTGCATGTTTGTTATTCTTCATAAAATACATTTTTTTCAAATAAAGTTGAAAAAAAAAAGGTTTAGCAACAGAAAAATGACAGACTATAAGAATTTTCGATACCCTCTAGTGAGCTATAAAATGTGCGCTATAATTTAGGCCCTTCAAATTCGATGCTCCCAAATATTTTTGACAGTTTTATATATTGCCTACATTTTGCCTCAACGATAGAAACTAGGAAATATAAAAAGAGTACCAAAGCGGTTATAAGTACACGTATCACTTGTAAATGGATGTATCATTTTTATTTTCTGAAGACGATTTTATGAATAATTTGCATACATTATTAAAGTTTTCAGTGTATTAGAACAAATATTTAATTATCTTATTTGCAGTACATTTAGCAGTTACTTCATAGTCATTCCACAGAAAGCAGTTAAAAGGTATTTCATGTGCATAGTCTTTCCAATAAAAGTCGTTAGCAGTTAGTTCGTGTACAGTTCCTCCAATAAAAGCAGCTAGCAGTCAGTTCATGTGCAGTCGTTCCAATAAAAGCAGTTAGCAGTTAGTTCATGTGAAGTCGCTCCAATAAAAGCAGTTAGTAGGTATTTTATGTGCATAGTCGTTCCAATAACAGCAATTACTTTGAGTATACATTAACATATAATTACTTGAGTATATGTTAACAATTACTTTGAGTATAGTTGTTCCAATAAAAACTGTTAGTAGTTATTTCTTGTGCACAGTCGTTCCAATAAAAGTCGTTAGCAGTTATTCTTCCTATCAATGCATAACAATCGAATTTCAAGCATTTTAAATAGTATAATCCCATAACCCAGTATTCTAATACATATCTCTGTACATGGTCTTAGGGAATTTGTACACCCCGATAACTTTGTAAGGAAAAGTCCATAAAACACGTTTAATCCTTTTATATTGAAGTAACACTACCCGATCGAATAAAAGTGATTGCAATGTTTGTAGCAGATAATTTAGAAATTTAGAATAACTAAAGTGGCAATGAAGCGGAAAAGAGGGAGAGAAAAAAAATTATAAGGTTACAGAGTATTATTTATTTACTAAAAATCAACACCAGGGATGGGGAAAACGCGTATAAGGTAACAAATAGTACATAGCAGTGATATTTAATCTACAGCTCGATGCGCATCCACGCAGTAATACTATTAATGCTGCTGAAGGATTAACATGAATGTATGCAAACAAAAGCAATGTAGTTTCAATCTGAAAGATAAATCATTGGATTTGCACTGAAACCTTAAGCTAGTAAGCACAAGGTTCCAGTGCAAAAGTTGTTTATTTTGGCATTCTTGAATAAGACAGCAATTTCCCAATAGCCATTTCTGCCAAAAAAGCACATTCTGTAACAGTTTTACTGTAGATTCCTACTGATTAAATAATGCTTAACAACTTTGTAATCGATTTTTTGTCTTTCTTGCACTGTTGTCGAATCGTTATACTAAATTTTGATTTCTCCATTAATGGCGTTGCAATCACTTATATTCAATCGTGCATGGTCACTTCTGTAGATCTATTGTGCCCACTTAAGGACATTTCCTTACAGAGGGTGCTTAAAGATTTTCCTAGAAATCATGTATATTAAAACACACTATGTTTCCGATACCTGGCTTTTCTTACAAAGAAACAAATTTCGATTTTGAGGGATCACAAAAAGGACAAAAGGGCCAAAATTTAGATAGACAAAAGAGCCAAACCTTAAATGGACAAAAGGACCAAAATTTAGATGGGCAAGAGGAACACATTTTAGAGAGACAAAAAAAACATAATTTAGGGATAAATTTAAAAAATAAAATAACAGAATATTACATACCTCTTTACTAAATTTATTATCTGACTGGCAGATAGTTTTTGTGAGATAACGAATAGAAAGCAACACATCTAGTGTGCTGGAAATAACCGTAATATTTCAAAATAAAGTTTTTATTTATTATTTTGCAGAATATGAGTATTTTAGAAATGCGAAATACCGCATAAGAAAAATGAATACGAAACTGGAAATTTTATGTACACTTATAAATATTTATTTTACGTATCATTTATTCCTATTCAACGAATATATTTTATTTCAATAAATGTAAAATCGAAATTACGGGAGAAAATTAATTAGCAAAGTTGGGTACTGTCCATATAAGATTTTGATTAAGTTGTTTTAATTAATTCGATTTATTTTATATGTCACTGAAAAATAAACACACCAGTAGTAAAGCAGCGTAAAACAAATATTTAAGGTATAATCGAATGGTATTACATTCCTTTAAATATCTTGTCGTACGGCGTGCACGACATTTTGTAATTTCAATTACGGATGCCAACCAAAATAATGAACTATCTAAATGCTGCAGAGGGAGCCAATGACAACACAGGCATACATAAACAGTGGTCATCCCCGTCTGCATCAACAACGAATGGTAGATGTGATAGGGAATCAATGGGGAAAAGAAAAAAGCGCCCCAAAGCCGTATTCCAAAAAGTTCAGTCGACTTCAAATTTTCGAACGAGCTAACATCATGTTTCATGGTTTTTGTGAAAAAACGGTATATCGGACGTGAGCGATAAAATGGAAGCTTGTTGCAGTTTTGAGATGTGCAACAGTTTCGTACATCATTGAGATTGCACGAATACGTACTTAACACAAAGAGTAGAGGTAAAGCAACTTTCAATTTGTCACTAATTAGCACGGAAGGCACACACTTTTATCGATTATTCAAATAATGAACAATCAGTTCGTAAGAGTAGATTCTATTAACGAGTTCTTAGATATTGAATTAAAACAACTATTTTGAGTATCGATTGCTTAAAAGAAACTGTTGTAAAAATATATGTCCATTTTATTATGTGTGTAAATATGTATCAATGAAATATTGTCAGTGTTATATGCCTTTTAATAATAGATTTAATAATAGTATCATTACTCAAGATACAATGGATATCTATAACTTAAAATATTACAAGAAATTGATCAATTAAGTCAAGTGTATTTATTTGTATATTGTGTGTTCGTCTCTAATGCTTGAGGACCGGGAGCTTACATGCTCCACCCCTAGCGACGGCATCATAGGTAAGTCCTATAGTGGTAATTTTGATAAGGACAATTCTACCTTATGGCATATCTATTTAGAGATATTTTACAAATAACAAGTAATAGTTTTGAGTTTATATGGACAGTAATTTCATAGATTTAATTTATATTAGAATTGGCCTTTAATATATATATATATATATATATATATATATATATATATATATATATATGTGTGTGTGTGTGTGTGTGTGTGTGTGTGCGTGTGTAAAAATACATTATTAGTTTTGTAAGCATCATATTTCATTTGATTCATATAGCAATTAAGAAATTGTGAGAAGGAAAATCGATGAAAGTGTTTGAAATTAGAAGGATATATAGTGGAATAAGTACAATTATCAAAAATATAAAACAAAAATATAAGAATTACTCTTTTTAGAGTACACGTGGTTCAACGCTTAGTGCGCTTCCTCTGAAAACCGCGGGTGCCTTGTTCAAATTCCTTGTAGAAGCTAATATTCAAAGTGTGATACCAGGATACATTTAGGCTGTGTATAATGTAAGTATTTTGATTTCTGACAAGCTTTGCAAAGGGCCCAGACTGGTTGCGCCAATTTACAGCAGCTCTGACCGGAGAGGTCAGGAAAGCCATAAATAAGAAGTCTTCAAGATCAGTTGGGCAGAGCAAGAGCAGTTACTGGAGGCTAAAGGTGAAGCCATGGGATTGGTTAAAGGTTTAACCAATCAATAAGTTTTGTTGCATCGCCCTGAGGTCAACCAATGTTATACGGTAAGCGTATCCAGATATCAGGCAAAAAGCGGTGGCAACAGGCAGAAGGTTGATGAGAATATACTTCAGAAAATATATGGAATATATGTATTAAGTTCCACACAGAGGCAGATATTAAGTTCCACAGATATGCATAGAGAAGGTGCATCAAAATATTATATATTCAATAAGTTACTCTGATAGTGCAGTCATGTTAGAATATGCAACAAATTACTCATACTGTGCAGTGGTGGTGTCCGCTTCAAAAATTAAGGCAATGATTTCCGAAGATACAGGCGTGGACGGCTAGAGTCTAAAATAAACAAAATAGCGAGTTTGTGGTGTGCAATGCCAAAAGGCAACAATAAAAATCCAACATGCAGTTCAGCGTCTAAAGACAATAACAAAGGTATGTATATATCATCTGTTGTAAAATGACTTAATCCTGTTTCAATATAGTATACCTGATCTCATATACTCAGTCTCCTCTGTAAATATATGTGATAATTTTTGTAATCTAATTAAGATTATAAAGTGAATTATAAATGTGTATTATTCTCCTTATATACATATAATGTATAAGGAAAGTATTGTGACGGGGTCAAACATTGAATTTGAATTCGAGTTTTCGATGGGAGAGCACGTTGACAACGAATCAAAAGTTTTTGAGAATATGTCTGTGTGTGTGTGTGTGTGTGTGAAAGTGTGTTTGTGTGTGTGTGTGTGAAAGTGTGTGTGTGTGTGTGTGTGTGCGTGTGTGGAAATGATAACTGACGAACCAATGAACCGATTCGAACGAAATTCTGTACACAAATCACAATCCGTAAATAGAAGTCTATTCATATTTTTATACGCAATCGAATGTTCAAAAGCCCCTAAATTTCCGAGTGAAGTTTTGAAAAAACCCATCAGAAAATTAAAACACTTAATAAGGTTACGAAAATGGTCATTTGTTATGCAATTTTTTCATTAGAAAACTATTACCATAAATTTTAGAACGCTACCATGAACTGTTGTTCTTGAGATATTGCACATTTTTCAAAAACATTATCAAATAATCATATAAAATAAACAATATTGCCTATTGTGAAATATTTCCACTTCACAGAAGTAATATCATGTGATACATTTGGCGACATCATTCTCGTGGATCTAGCTAGTTCCATTCATATGAACAGATACTTTAGGTAACACTGTTGTATTTGGACGCCAATAGTCATTTATTTGCTACAAGAATAACTTATCTCTCTGCCCATAACGCTTGGCGAGTTTTTGGCTAAATGTCGCCAACTTGGCGATTTTTTAAATATTGTCATATTAACGAAAATATCGCCAAATTTATAAAAATGACTCTAAATCAATGAAAATAATGAATAGATGATAAAAGTTCAATATCTTGGAAACATTAACGTAGATTATAAGTATAACACATATATCCGTCCGTCCGTTGATAATGTTTGGCGAGAAATTTAGCTGGACGTCGCCATCTTGTCGACTATTTTAAATGTTGCCAAAATGACAAAAATGTCGCCAAATTTATAAAAATGACGCAAATGGGAAGTAATGTTTCGCAAATTCTGATTTCCGTCATATGACGAGCATACCTTCTAGTATATAAGAAATGCTTTTCTCTCCGTTTGCATGTAACACTTGCTGAAGCATTTGGCAAACTTAGCGAATAATTTAGAAAATTATTTGCAACTTGGCGATATTTCGCCCCAGATTGGCAAAAATATCGTCAAAATTCCAAAAATGACATTAAATTAATGAAAATTACGCCTAATTTATGACGTAGTTATTAAGATATTTTTATATATGGACTATATCGCTTATTGAGGATGCTATCAATATTGATGATTGTTTATTTAGAGTTGCGCGGAGTATAAGATAATTTTGAAATAGTTTTACATGTTGTCATCCAGAAAATTGCCAAATGTTCAATTCAAGGATGAAATAACACAGCGCCTTGGATCTTATACATTATTTTTGACTGTAAAACTAGTAAATTCATTTCATTATATAAGGAAAGTCATGTGCTGCCCACATCATATTTTTACTTTTCTTATATACATAATGTATAAGGAAAGTATTGTAATTCGAATTCGAGTTTTTGACGGGAGAGCACGTTTCAAGCATCCCTGATCACGAATAAAACATTTTTGAAGTGATGTCTGTGTGTGTGTGTGTGTGTCTGTGTGTGAAAGTATGTATATGCGTGTATCAGTGAGCCTGTGGAGACGATAACTGACGAAAGAATGGACCGATTCGAACCAAATTTGGTAGAAAAATCACAATCCGTAAACACTGGAAGCCTACTGTTCCTACGCAACCGAATGTTCAGAACCCCCCAAAATTTTCGAATGAAATTTTGACAAAATCGTCAAAAAATCAAAACCACTAATAAAGTTGCGCAAATAGACATTTCCTATGTAATTTTTCATTAGAAAACGATTGACATAAATTTTAGAACGCTAACATGAACCGTTTTCGAGATATTTCCTATTGAGAAACATGGTCACTTTTCATATGTAATACCATGCGATAAATTGGATGACATCATTCGCGTGGATCTAGCTCGTTCCATTCATGAAAAAAGATACTTTCTGTAATACTTTTGTATTTGAACCCCAATAGTCATTTATCTGCTGTAAGAATAACTTATTTCTTCGTCCATAACGCTTGGCGAGATTTTGGCGACGAATTTGTCGGAATGTCTCCAACTTGGCGACTTTTTAAAATGTTGCTAAATTAACGAAAATCTCGTCAAATGGATAAAAATGACGCTAAATAAATGCAAATGACGACTTATTGTCGAAAATTCAATATCTTGGAAAGAATATTAGTATCTATTATAAGAAAAAACTATTTATTTTAATGTAAAAGTAGTAAACTCATTACATTATATACGGAATGTCAAGTGTTGCCCACATCAGGTTTTTTTAAATTTACAAATGGGTAAAGTTTATTGTGTAGTAATATGTTAATATATATTATCCCAGGAACTCGCAGAAAGAAAGTTTTGTGGGTTTTAAAGAGGCACAATTCATCGTATACGGCTTACGATAACGACCACTATAGTTATGGGCAGTTTCATAATACCAAAGGCCAAGATAAAAAGTCTCATTTTCAAATGTGTACCACATAAATTATGCGTGGATTTTCTTGGTGGCTTTTATTCTATTTTAAGCTTTATTTGTTCATAATTGTGCAATGGGAGTAGCCTGTTTTGGTGCACCGGAGCAACATAATTCTTATTCCAATTGTTTCTCCTTTGCCAGTCTGGAAACTGATTGCTTCAACTAAAGGCTCTGCATTCATCAACAACAACATGATTGTAATTATGAGTTATACTAAACAGTAAGAGTAATATATAAGTAAGAGTAATTGTAAAAATAAGACTAATCGCATCGATAGGTTTTTGAAAAAGCAAAACTAAATTGTTTCATTAGAGAGTAAATAGGTTATTTCCGAAAGGCTTAGCAGGGTAGAAGAAATGCTACATTTCGTTTTTTAAATATTTCCGTATAAATAATACACAGGTGTCTGCCCCTTCACTTATTCAGGAAATCAAGACAACATTATGATGAATTTCGTTAACATCGTGTGGTATTTTGGGTGAATTTAAACTGGTTTTGTGCAGGAAGTAATGTGTTTTATCCAAATATATTGAAAATCAAGTTTGGTTTCGAACGATAATTAAATACAGTGTTATCTTATATACAAGCATAATATGCGTACATGAACCACAGTGGGGAAAATAAAATCTCGATTGGGCTATTCAAAGTTTGCTGAGAACGATAATTTATTTTTTACGAGAAGCACGTGGCTATGGAATTTGGACTTGGACACTCAAAATTCAACCAACTTTTAAAAATATAAAGAAAAGCGATTTTAACATACTTTACAGACCTTTGGAATCTTATTTTTATACCAATATAGGCCTACTGTTTTGCTAACTACACGCTTAAACTTTACTTTAAAATTCCTCATTACTTGTTTTCTTAAAATTTATATTCTTTATTACAATACGATTTATACAGAAATTTACATTATAAAATAGAATATACTTTCATATTAATGAGCATTTTCTAAACTTAATTTAGTCATACATGTAAAGAAAAACGCACGCAGTTGCTAAATTTGAAGGACATTTTCAAAATGCTTGATTTTCTTTTAACAGATGTGGCATTTTTGCCAGCTTCTTTGTCTATAAGACAATTTTCATCCTCAGAAAAACAGAATATTTTCATTTCTTTAAATGTTTTGTTTAGTTTCTAAAATAGATAAATCTTCAACCTATGAAATACATGCCTTCTCTCTTTTCATCATTTAATTTTTACCCAAACGAAAGAAACCATAGAGTCAATTTGATTTGTTTGAATACACAATCTTGATTTATATCAAGATGAATAAAATGTATTTATATGTCGTCAAACAAAGCGGAAAATTACAAAATAAAGTGGATTTATATTCATCCTGATATCAATTGAGACGGTTTGGATAATGGTCAT